>VXBO01012669.1:349959-489472 GCA_013400135.1 Rhinoptilus africanus
CTGATTGTAAAAAAAAAAAAAAAAAATCATTGTAATCAAGTAGAGATTACAGCTCTCTTCAAGTTTTGGATCAGTTCCACATTTCTTGCTATTTAACACCTCGCATGCAGAGTATGCAAACATGAGCTCCACTGAAATGCAGTGAATTAAACCATGGTAAATCTTTACATAACAACTTCAACCACATAGATTTATAGAAATAAACAAAACTGTACATGCTGTTCAGTCTTGAAAGGAAAAAACAAAGCAATGTGAAAAGCCTTTAACGTTGTCATATAACCTTCAATCAGTTTGACTTTATGACTATCTCATATTTATTTTTCAGTCGTAACATCTCAGCGAAACTATTTGAAGCTGATGTTCTGGGTTTTTTCCATCATCTTATTTCCCATAAATGTGGAACAATTATCAGTAAAGTGAATCCTCTCAGCAGCTTCTATACGGATTTAAGTAGTTACTAGAGAAAGAACACTATTCCGTTTCCATTATTAAGGTAAAATCTAGTGTTTTTTTCCAATATACAGTTCATTCAGTTGAGACAGCTTCTAGTCAGTGTTTTACAGACATAATTCTGATTGCTACCAGTAACTTGAACACACCCCTTGTGATGGCAGAACCTGTAGGAATCATTCATAGACACTGACAGTTCGAAATGTTAGAAGATTTCCAATTAGTTGTAGAAATTAGTACGAAGTATGTAATGTGGACTTTGGGGAGCAACTCATTTCAACTGATCTTTGTTTAACCTTGTATGCGATGATCCTAGAGAACTGTATGTATCCAAGGGCAAGATTTCACTCATCACTCTCTCCCCCTCATTAAAGACTCAGATGTAGGCACATATTAGCAGATAAATGACTGATGAGAACACATGTTGCCGTATGCTAAATGAGAATATAGTTGTCCCTAATTCCAGCACCAGTGTTACACTCTGACACCAGCATTGCCATTCTGCTACATGACAGCAGATGTTCAGAGCCTTAGAGGTTAGCTTCCCAGTGAGGGAGAAAGCAATGACAGAGAAGCTGACTAAACTCTTAACTGTTACTTACTAAATTTGCACACACACAGAGATCCCGAGCTTAGTCCTAGAACATGAGGGGCAAACACCGCTCAAAAAAAAGATTGAAAATACCTCTTGACACCTGCACTAATAGTATTTTATTCTTAGTTTTGCAGACAGAAAATAAGCTCCTAATTCTAACTCAGAAAAGCTGACAAACTTAAAAAAAAAAAACTGGCCTAAAATTATCCGTAACTAGCGAGATTTTCTACGAAAAAAAAGGAAGTCATCTTGTAAACACACCTCCCCATGAATTCGCAGGTGTGCAGGTGTGTGTAAATATTTTAATCACTCACTATTAAGTATATATTTACATATGCTATTGGAAGATATAATTTAAAGTATGGGCTTTAATAGTTTCCAGGTCTGAGCATGTAACCTGATCTCCAGAAGAAGAATGTGGATCTTTGCCTCTGCACAAGGAGAATGACAGCTCTTAAACATCCGAAAATCAATCAGGGATTATGCCAGACTGTAGATAAATGGGTCTGTCTGAACAGAGAAGTACACAAATTTTGGCATCTGTGCTTCAGCTTCTCTCTGTTGTAAGTATTCTCTATTATTTTATTTATTTGTCATAAGAGCACATAATGTGGAAACAAGTTAAATACGGCTCGCAGTACCTTGGGTCTGTTGAGCTGTGTGTCTCATTTCTCATTTCTAAAAAGAAAACCTGTTCACGGGGGTGCTCTAGAACTAATTGCTGCTTACTCTCTCTGGACATTGCACTAAATGCCAACATTTAATTTTTAAGCTAGCCACTGATCCTTTTGTTCACATTTGGAATGTAATGAAGACCTTGTCCAATGTATTACTTTATTCCAATCTCATCATATACACTTACAAGCTTGTCTTCTTGTGCCTTCCCCTTTTAAGTTGTTCACTTATATTTTACTGTAAATAACAAAGAATATATGATCCATTTTTACTGTCCATGCGTCACAGACTAATCATCTTATCAGTCATTTCACAATAATGGTCTCGCAAGGCTAAAGTTCATTTGAAACGACTGAATGCCTGCTGGATCTCAAGCTAAAGAAATGTCCAGCTCGCTGCTTAGAACATAGGAAGCAAATGAAAGCATGCATTTTTAAGTAGTTTATTGCAATAAGTTTTTCTGCAATATGATTGCAGTGAAAGCTGGATTGTGAGCTTTAGGTAGATTTTTTGCTCTTGGACAGGATGCAAATCCACTGGGAAAACCTGAGACCCAGTTTCCAGGACTAAAAGTAGGAAACAGAAGAATCCAAGTCCCTAAAAAGCAGAGACAGTGTGAAGCTTGTATTTAGACTGGAAGGTTTTATGCTATTCCAAATCATTAAGGCATTTTGTACAAACTATATGAGGAATCCACCACAACTTATACAGTAAATGATTTTATATATGTTAAATCTCAGATTTCTTCCAGGAGAGCAAAAAACCCAGCTGTTTATAATTTATTTATGTTTTATCTAATGAATGGTAATGAAATACGACGTTTGATCTAAAAGGTAATAATAAAAAGAATGATAACCACTCCAGTTGATTTCTCTATTGCAATTTTCAAATATTTTGTATAAAAACCCTACGCTGATACTCCATATATTTATCTCAAATATTTTCATATAAATGTTTCTTAATTTAGGGGTGTTTTTAAAGGTTTTGTTCTGAAAGCCATAACAATATTTTGATTATCATTTTACTCAAAGATAAAACCAACATTAAAGTATTGACATTCCTCCTGGGACAGAAATTTCACTTTCTCAGCAGCTCTAGATTTCATACATCTAATATCCATACGCTTCCAATTTGTATAAATAAAGCATACAGAATATTTTAAATTTCTTATCTTTTTTCCTCTTCAGCCTCTTATTCTTTTTCTGGTAAACAAACAATTTTTAAAAAGCTCATGTATCCCGAGAATAACACCAAAAGCATGAAAGCAAAACTCATCCAGAAAAATATTGAAAAGTAACATTTAACAAACACAGAAAAGTGAGAGTCTCCTGAACTGAAGATACGAGACAAGCAGGACCCGAATCCGGGAGCAGGTGTGCACCAGCTGTTTGTGCATTTTAATTTATTTTGAAGGCTAAAAGAAATGACAGAAGAATTCACCTCTCTTGTGAAACCTGTGTGCTCAGAATTTCACCCTTTCTTCACAGAAATTACCTTAACCCGCTCAGGGAGCCCCAGCAAGCAAAGCATTGTTCACTGGCATAGCAATGGGCACTGGGCTGCACCTGACAATGGGGAGGAGTTCATACCACGGTTTATTGGGAGTTCTTTGAGACATCCTCTTTAAAAACTACAGCTGGCAAGAATGGAGAGACAAACACAATCCTTCACACTTAATTACTTTGCTAACATTTCTAAAAGTAATGCACAAGGCTCTGCCAGCCCGTATGCCACCCCAAAGCCAACGCGGTGGGGAAAAACCCTGACTGACCTATCTGGCTTAGAAACTGCCCCACCATACAGCTGCAAAAGGCTTCAGCAAACTTATCTTTAAAGAGATGCTTCTGTCTCTTTATTAACTATTGTTACTATTAATCATTTCTTAAATGGAGAACTGTTATTGTGGAGATTATATAGGATTTGTATACCAATCCTCTGTTGTTATACATCAATGACATTCTTCTGTTTCATACTATCCTGGCTCTTGCCTTAGCGGTTAGATATTGTGTTATCATAGAAGTAGTAAAGCACAAATTGAAGCTCCTGTCGCTTTATCCACAGTAGGAATTTTACCACAGGAGCTCAGGCTATTTTGGGACTACCAGAGCAAGCAATATCCTCTTCGAAGATGACAATCTTTGTATTACAAAAAAAAAATGAAATCTGCTCTATTAATTACACTCTGCTGCAGCTCTGCATCTTGTAGGCCTGCATCCTCAAAAGTATTTCATTATCTCTGCAGCCAAGAAAGGTTTAGTATCTGGTACTCAGCTTCCCGCTGACAAAAGATCTTCCAGTCATTGCAAAGAGGCTTTCCGTGAGTAAGGGCTACTACAAAATTTAGGTTGTGGCTACTGACTGTCACAATGACTCCAGTTCTGTGACAGTTCTCTTACCATTCCACACACTTTCATAATGCACTCAAATGATGCTCTGCAAAAATTCAGGTGGTGATGGTTACACATGCCAGAGTTAAGGGCTTAGTTCTGCCCATGGATCCCATCAATGTCAGTGTGATTAAGGGAACGTTAATTCTGAGTTTCAAATCACATAGTTATCTGTGGGTTTGCTATGGAAATCACGTAGTTATCTGTGGGTTTGCTATGGTTATTCAAAACCGCAAGTTTTGAAATAGTAAGTTCTAGTTTCTTCTCTCTAACATAAAGATGAACTCTGACACTTGATTTGTTCTCTGGAGAGAGATTCCAAGCTACAGACAGATGGCTATGAGGCTCCTGCTAGGTCTGAATCATGCTGGCCAATTTATAAGAATTGGAGACCATAATATGACACACTTCACAGTCTCTGGGGTTAAAATTTGATATGAAAAATGTAACTGAATCAGCTCGTGACAGCATCTTTTTACATTTTATTGCATTGCGGTTCTAATAGCATTAGAAGATATTGCGCTCAATTACTCAAAAGTGAAAAAATTTCAGTATGAACACTTCTGTACACATACAGAAAGTGCTTGAAGTAACTAAAGGATATTAATGTTGAATACACTTTGTGAGCTGTTGTGGAAGAAGAGTTCTTTTGGTTTTTTTCCTGCTGCTAGTGAATGATGAACATGATTATTTTACTGAGAATAAGGGAGAAAATGGAAACTAAGCAAACAACTGCAGTTCCAGAAATTCTGCTTCATAAATTACACTGATAAGGAAAATGTAGCTCAGTGATTTTACAATGCTTGGGTTTCAAATTGAATTGAAATAAGTAAAAGTGCTTTGTGTGCATTGCAGAGCACTTTCTGGAGGCTGTTTCTTGCCTTTGATGATGCAGTATCTTTTAACGAAATAAGTGTTTGGGTTTTTCACTATTGTGGTGCATTTCATCTGGAAGATCTTACACTGCACAGCAATAGGAAATTAGTAATTGAGCATCATGGTCCTTTTAGTCACTTATCCTCACAGTGAGATTTGAAAACTAAAATTACCTTAAAAGCTTTTAGATTTTACCTTCTTTAAAATTTTGCTTTGCTCCAAGACCTCCCAGGAGGCCCAAGTTTATTATAAATCACAAATGCACACATAGACGATTCTGCCTAAACTCGGCACGCCTTGGATTCTTTTCACTGGAGAGCACAATGAGAAAAGCTGACCACGAAAGATGTGGTTGTAAATTCATGTCAGAAGATCGACCTTTTGCACGTAAATGTAGAAAGTTCTGTCTCTCTTATTTCTGAAAAATTACCATGAACATCCTATTTTTTTAATTTAAATCTCAATTGTTTGCTGCTTTTCATGGCAAAGCTACTGCATACACTAGGAACACGCTGTCAATGTCTTCGAGGCCATCACTTAACTATTCAATGATAAAACACTGATCAATTTTTAAAGGCAGATTTACATTCTCAGAAATGGGCCTAAAAATGTGTGCCTAAACCCAAAGCAAATCTTTCTTTTGTTAATCGTCACATATGAAATGCTGCATTCGGTTACATTCACACACCCAAGACTACGGTCATTATTTAACCAACAAATTGCTTGGTTTGGCTTGTACATGCAGAATACTTTTCCTTCCTAAATGTATACAAAATGCGCTATTTAACCTCCACTTATTTGCCTTGTTTCTCCATATATGAGTAAGCTGCACCTCACCACCTATTTTACAAAAGAGATTTCTTCTTTTGCTATTGTATCAACAGAACAACTCTGCCTTTTGAGATACTGCCATACATTTGCATTACATGCCAAAAATGTCTTCATTTACTCACACAAGGGCTTTTTTGCAGAAAACCACTGGAGATAATGCAGTGTTACTATATATATATATATGTATATACACACACTATAGTGGTTACTATACCAGTTTCAGATTTTCCTAGTTGGAACCTAGAAATACGAAAACATCAACAGTAATACAAAATTCCTTACTACAACAACAGTAATCAGCTCTGCCTCTTAACAATTTCAAGCGCTAGTCTTTCTGTAGTTTTAAAAATTTACAACACTGTGATTTACATCCTAGTATATTTTTAACATCGAACGAAAAGCTCTTAGATCAAAAAAATATGAGTTGCTGATGATTAATCTTAAATGAAAAGACTTTTAAACTTCAAATTCTATTAATAAATTAGCAAATAAATTACTGGCATATGAAATATTCTCATGACAATCCCCAGTGTAATTCTCATATGAATTTAAGAAAATAGAGATTCGACTTTCAGATTTTATAATGCTTTGTAAGATTTCAAAAGCTGTTTTCCTGTCCAACTCACAGATTGAAATTTCTTCACTGGACATATTTACCTTGAAAACTTCTAGTACTTTCATTGTTCCTGAAGGAAAACTCTAACTGGAACTTGGGAAGTCCAGTGTTGTTCTTTCTGGTTCTTCTAAGAACGCTGAGCCTCACTAACTTTGTATATTCTGAGAGTTTCACCAGCATAGCTTGAAGTCTGACTCGAAGACCTTTGAAAGTCCTCCTAAGGGAATGATATTTAATGATTCAGTCAAAGGATATAAAACTCTAAGAAACTAAGCACACTTTTGTATACATCTCACAAACATAATATGACTTCTTTTGGATGTTTGTAAGAGAAAATACCATTTAAATGTTATATTATAATGAACTAAAGTTATAATGAAAAATTAAAATGAGTTAATACTGAGCTGAATAAAGACTCACGAGACATGCATCTCACTTTCATTATAGTTTACCATGACTATTAATTTTATTTAAGACTCGTTTAACTCAATTCCCATTCTAATTCTAAATTTTGTATTTTTTATTTATATTAAACGAAAAGTATGCAGAATACCCTCATGCATTACGATCAAGTATCTTCCCCTTAAATACATAGAACTTGGTTAATTTTCCAGTTGTTTAAAATTAGTGTAGCTATAGCAGAGATGACGGAGAACCACAGCTGATAAATGCTACTGGTATTGTGACTGCCGCCCATACAGAGGCTTGAAGTCAAACGGATGAGGCATCAACACCAATGCCAAGAACTAGTGTTTGGCAGAGATGGAGATTTGACTCATGGCTACACTCCTAAGGGAAGAATAAATACTAAATTGAACGTCACAGCCGTTGCTGCAGTAGCAATGCCCGGTGGGTAGCCTGGGGAAATGTCAGTGGGGTAGATCCTTGCCTGAGATTGTGTGAGTGGGAAGAAGCTCAGGCTTCTTTATTGGGACAGGAAAGAAATGGGAGAGTATTGGCTTCAAGACATGTTTTGACTTTCCTTGCAGGATCAGAGAGGCCTCGTGTTGGTGCTCCAAGTGACTCAGAAGGCGGGGACAGCTATTTTCTCCACAGCTTTTGTGCACTATATGTCAGATTGAGAAGATATAAATTGAGATGAGTTGGACTTCTACCATTACTAAACTGTTATTAACTCAGAGAACTGTTTTCAACAGAGGGGAAGGATGAAAGATGGAGAGATATGCACAGAGATAGGAAATACAGAAGTATTTGCATCAGAGATAACTCTATCACAAATGATTATTCAGATTTACCCAAATGGACACAGATAATCCTTCTGTACCATTTCTCTCCGTCATATGTGGAGCATTTATTTACTCATTCTAATTAAACCTGTTTTAGAAACTCATTGAGTTCTAGTCAGAACAATGCAAGAAACAGCCATAATAGATTTTGAGGAAAGGCTTTTACTCTAAAACATTTCTAGATTGTTCACGTCAGACAGTATTCTTAGCATGGGAAGTGGTCAAACAGCATCAGGAAATTGAGCTACACAGCAATAGAGGAAGTCTTCCTTTTCTGCGATGGTGACACTAGCTTGTTCTGACTATCTGAAGAAAGAAACATTGGAGTCACTGATTTTGGAGAAGTATCTTTACTAAAATATATTGGAACAGATGTCCGTGGTTCCAGTGAGACTAATGCCAGAATCTGGCTCACTTTGTTTAACCCTTTAGGTATATGTCTATTATATGCATGTAAATGCCTTTGACTTGACATGGAAATAAATCTCAAGTTGGTTTTAATGAGATCTAGATTATTAACTGCAATATGTATTGTTCTTTTTCGTAGACTGAGCACAGCAGAGTAAATTTTAATTGTGATGCTTAGGGATTTTCATTAGTAGTGAAACCCCTTATGCGCTGAAATGAGAGTATTCCCTAGAGAGAGCAGAAGCAAGCAAGAGAGAATATGTAATGAACTGAGCTCAACAAAATGAAGGTCAGAGCCAACATTCATGCAGTAAAGAGGTGACCTTAGGAAGCTGCATTATTAAATACAACCTGGAATATATACACCTTGACAAGCAGCAGGAGGAAATCACTACTTATTCCAGATATAATCAAATGATAAAGTGTAGGTGGATTTGCAGTCCATTTGCAAGCCAAAATACATCTTAAGGAACAGGAATTTACTGATCTGCAAAACAGAATATGACTTTATTGGCGACATTCTTGGCTCATATGACTCCCAAGTACCAATTCGCACTGGCTTGAAACTGACACAAAGAATTGTTAAGAAATGCAGGTGTGTAAAGGACTTTGTCTCACCAATCGAATGGCGCTCAGCAGAGCTATTGCTACAGAATTTACAGAAGGGAGGATTACAGCTTTATGTTGCAACAGAGCAAGAAACAGACACAGATGTAAAATTTAAGTGAAATTCATCTTGGGAGTGAACTAAAAAAACAACAGGGGAGAAAAACCTCCCCAGAAAAACATCATGTGGACAAAAGTGGACAAACTGGATGATGACCAATCAGCACCACATGAGTTACCTCTGGGAGGGACAAAATACAGTAAGTAAACTCTGAACAGCATGGGTGCTAAGAGCTGTGAACAGAAGAAAGTAGGCAAATTATCAGAGAGAAATGACTGACAGAGGGCCTTGTGTTTATAACTAGCAACAGCCTCTCTTATACAGTTCAGCTACAAGTCCAGCAAGATGATAAAAGTTTAATAATTGCCTGAGCTTTTGTGAAGCAGCAAAGAGGACACACTGAGCTCTCACAGGTATTTGATGTTTGACAGCACAGTTATTTTTTTTCTGGATGGCTGGTCCCAAAGAGCTGTGGTGAATAGAGTTAAATCCAGTTGGCAGCCGGTCACAAGCGGTGTTCCCCAGGGATCGGTGCTGGGGTGGGTTCTCTTTAATATATTTATCAATGATCTGGATGAGGAGATCGAATGCACCCTCAGTACATATGCAGACAACACCAAGTTGGGTGGCAGTCTTGATCTGCTGGAGGGTAGGAAGGCTTTACAGAGGGATATGGACAGGCTGGATTGATGGGCCAAGGCCAGTGTTATGAGACTCAACAAGACCAAGTGCCGGGTCCTGCACTTGGGTCAAAATGACCCCGTGCAGCGCTACAGGCTCGGGGCGGAGTGGCTGGAGAGCTGCCCAGGGGAAAAGGACCTGGGGGTGTTGGTGGGCAGCCGGGTGAATATGAGCCAGCAGTGTGCCCAGGTGGCCAAGGCTTCCAAATGCAGCCTGGCTTGTGTCAGAAATAGTGTGCCAGCAGCACAAGGGAAGTGACCGTCCCCCTGTACTCAGCACTGGTGAGGCTGCTCCTCAAATACTGTCTTCAGTTTTGAGCCCCTCACTACAAGAAAGACACTGAGGTGCTGCAGCATGTCCAAAGATGGGCAACAAACATGGTGAAGGGCCTACAGCACAAGTCTTATGAGGAGCAGCTGAGAGAACTGGGATTCTTTAGTCTGGAGAAAAAGAGTCTGAAAAAGAGGCTGAAAAAGACCTTATCGCTCTCTACAAATACCTGAAAGGAGAGTGTAGTGAGGTGGATGTCAGTCTCTTTCACAAATAACAAGTGATAGGACGAAAGCAAATGGCCTCAATTTGCTCCAGTAGAGGTTTAGATTAGATATTGGGAAAAATTTCTTCACTGAAAGGTTTATCAAGCATTGGAACAGGCTGCCCATGGAAGTGGTTGAGTCACTATCCCTGGCGGTATTTAAAAGATGTGGAGGTGTAGTGCTAAGGAACATGGTTTAGTGGTGGACTTGGCAGTGCTAGATTAACAGTTGGACTCAATGATCTTAAAGGTCTTTTCCAACTTAAATGATTCTATGATTCTGTGATTCTAATCAGGGATGTCCACACCAGAAGGATCTATCTTAGAGCTATCCCTTTTACCAGAACTCATCTAAAAGAATAGTCTTTGATGACTATTTGAATTTTGCTTTTTTTAAACTATTACTTCTTCTTAAAGCTTTTTCTTCAAAGTTGCATGTCCTAGAGGGGTTTTAACTTCCACGCTCTGCGGACAGAGTAGCCTGATGAAAAGAACTGTGGCCTTTCAATCAGTTTTTAATAGTGTTTTCCTTTCTTTTTGTTATCAAAGCAATTTACATAATATAGCACTTGCATCTACTGATCAGAGAGATTTATTACAGTTGTCAGTCACAGTAAAGATTACAGTTACTACTTTACAGCGTTGCAGGAAGCAGAGTGGTTAAGCTTACAAATTTAATCCTGGTGCTACTGTGGTATTTTATGTGTGTTTTTCCAAAATGGATGGATACAAAATCACAGAAACAAGCGTAGAAAGTAGAGATGTGATTTAGGAATTCATGTAAATGGAACAACTTGATTAACCTCAGTTTTGCCTGTATTCACCCACATATGCACCAAAAGCAACTCAACTAACAACGATAGTTACGCTGCCTTTAGGATGGAGAAACCAAAAAGAACATGGTTCACCACTCACTCAGCATCTGTGAGTGATGGGGAGATGTCACTCCTAACAATTACAAGACATGGCTTTGGATTGGCGTGAAACCAAAATCCTTCACAAAATGAGAAGAATGCTGAGATAAAAAATAGTTTGCTGAGATAAAAAATAGTTCTTCCTCTATGACAAACATTACAGACTTCACTGCTATGTTAATAGACAGATTAACGTGTTTTGCACATTTCAAACTACTTAGAAAACCAAGAATCTGAGTTTTTACGACCACGTCTACAAGATTCCCAAAAAAGATTAAAGTACATGATCTTTTCACATAATCCTGAATATATTCACTAGGTACACTAAGCAGATGTGCTCTACCCCTCCTTTCAACTGACCAGAAGCAGTAGGCTTGCAGCAAGACCCTGAACCTCAGTTAATGTCTCCTGCTTCCCAGCTGAGCTTGTTAGCTTGGGCTGAGTGCCTCATTAACCCTGACATTATGGCTTCTAGTTGGTTCAGAGGTCACACAGCATCTCAGAGGTGTCTGCATAAGACTGGTTAAACTGCATGAATGCAATGTATAATACATTGTAATTAAAACCAAACCAGCACAGAGAATTTAACATGATTTTAGGCCCTGCATGTATATAGGACTTCATACCTTTAAATTGTTTCAGTACAGCGAGATCCTACATTTTAAAAGATGTTCAATAATCCTATAATGATGCTTAAAAAGAAGTCTATTGAAATGCATGAGCTAATACATTTTTAAACACCAACTGTTTGCCAAGTCTACTCATGTCCTAACTAAAAGGCTTTGGGGGTTTGCATTCTACTCAGGAAAGCTGGAAAAAAGAACTGATTGGGCTAGAAACAAAATTTCTAATGACAAATTATGCAAAGTGGATGGAATTATGAACAGAATAGACAGGAAAGGGAAGAAGTGGAAACCTTTGTGAATAGATCTGGGGAGAAGATAGTGACAAATGAACCAGACGAAGAGCTGAACAGTCTTTTCCTTTTGCTGATTGTTACAGAGGGACAGTAGAGTAGTTTATCACCTGCTGTAAAGCGCGGTTAGCTGCAATAAAAAGAATGATCTGTTGACCTCTTAACAAGGTAGTTGTGAATCTCACGCATGCAACCTAGCATCTTGCCTCAGAAATCAGGCTTGTGCTGAATCAAATGAACAAGGATCATGACATGATGGTAGCTGTAAGATCTTCAAGACCTCTGCATAACCCAGATGTAAAGCACTGGCAGAGGACAAAAGAAAAATCTAAACTAAGAATGACTTAATGGAAGATATAATTGTGTAAAGAAGCTCTGGGAAGGACCGGAAGACTTATTTATGTGAGCTCAATGAAATAGTTATTTAATTAATAAATTGGTTCCATTTCTCCCACTTCCCTCTTTCTGTGTCTCTCTAGCATTTCTATGTCTTTGCCAAACATTTTTAATCAATTAGACATATATTTTTATAGTTCTATAAATTTCATGGCGATTTAAATATACATGAACAAGCACCATCCACGATGCTTCCTTTCAGAGGAGAAAATCTTAACTGGCCACTAGCAGGAATAGACATGTCTGCTTCTAAAATTCAGAATCTTACAGGTGACCTTGAAGGAGAAAAGTCCAAACCTTCTCCCTTTATGAGTGTCTGTTTAGATTTAATGTGGATTGCTATTAACGCAGGAAACATTTCTTTCAGAAGGGCACAATGAAAAAAAAAAAGTAGGCTTCAAAAAGGAGCGGCAAGGTTTGCAAACTCAGTATGGTTTTAGATCTCAGCAAAACCTCAGTGGTTTTGAGACTCATCCAACCCTCTGCATTCACTTCTCCAAAACAGTCAGAATCACTTTTTGCAGCTTCTTTGTCTCCTACAGCTGACAGTTATTTGACACAGTTAATGACCACAGTGGGTATTGAAAGCCATCAGCTACTAATAACCTTCAGTGTCAAACAGAAACAGGGTGGTCTCTCTCTTCTTGCCACAACAAGGAAAATGGTCATTTTTCCACTGCAGAAATTAACAGTAATTGACGCTATCAGTCTGATAGTGCCATACACATTCAATGATAATTTACAGGTGCAAAAGCAGGGAAGTTTCTTAATGAAGATTAATATCTAGGCTCTGAAAAATATCGTTTTGTTACTAAAAGAAATGTCTTCAATACAGTATAAAATTCCAACCTCCTTCCATTTCACATGTTAAAAGTCAAGAACTGAACTCTGTAAACAAGACTGTTCAAGTAAAGGAAACACATAATTAGATCTTAATTTTAGAGGAAGGAACTGATAATTGTGCGATTACCCTTCAGCTGTGGGAACATCTTGCTCCATTAAAGGACCCACTGAATTATATAAGGCCACTTGTGGAGCAAGATAATATTCAATACAAATATCAGTTTAGAAACTTAGACACTAAACTAAATAATTTCATCAACAGTCCTACAGACCATGCACTTGATCTGAAGGATCAAGACCATCATATTTTTCTGTTAAATGCTGATAAGCCACTGCATGGTATACTACCAAATTAGAACAGATACACACCTAAAAAAGCAAATTCTTTTATGCATGGTTATTTTATGTATTAAAACCTGAAGCTGCTGCATTTAAAAAATCCAATTCTATTTTTGTTTTCTGTTTTCTAGATATTTTCTCATTTATGTTATTTTTGTCCTCCACTTCTCTTTTGGCAATGGTAAAAAAACTCAGTTGCTTTCAACATAAGTGTAACTGCTAAAGTATTTGGATCTCTAGGTATCAGCCACCATGAAATGTTGCAAAGTCCAGGTTACAAAGAACAATATAGCATGTTAAATTCCAAAGCACCAACTCCTTTCTTTAGAATTGTAAGAGGCCACAAAAGCAGCTGAATTAATTTTATGGTTCACTAAAACATTATTTTTACAAAATCTGTATCTACAGACTAAAATAAAATTATTCTTTCCACCTTTTAAATTGAAAAACATTCTTAGGTCTATTCAAGCAGATTTAACATAACAAATTTAAAGGCTAATAGATAAAAAAACCACTCAGAAGACTGAAATATGTCATGCAGCCTGGGACAAGGTCAGAATGAATACACAGAAACATCTCTATTGATATGTCATACATACATTTTCCAAATAATTAGTGGAAATTAAATCCCTGGCTGTATTTACCCCTGTTTCACCTGATCAAAATTGTCTAGTGAATAAATTTGAAGCCTGAAACATTACAGTCATTTGAAGTGATGACGAAATATATATACAAGAACCTGGAATTTAAACACTCAGATGAAACTGCACTAAAAATCATACAGCTGTGCTGATTTACGTTAATTCAGGGTATGGCCTTAATGTCCTCTATGTGATTATTTGGTGTGTGCAACTGATCAAGTATTTATTTATGTTCTATTTTAATTCACTTCAAGGAAAAGTTCAACAATTAGAAGTCCTACTTGAGGGCAGTTTCAAGAGAAAGACAACAAATTTGTTATCTCTAGCTTTAAAAATGCAAATTAGTCACCTTCCCGCACCTGCCTGCAAAACAGCATCCCACCATCCACACATTTGCATTGACTGTATCACCTGAAACAGCCCACTGCTCAGATTAGACACAAGTTAATTTCTAAGTAAATAGCCTCATGACATATCACAAGCCATCACATGTCTCACAGAGCGGTGCCTCCATTATGTGCAATGACATTACTAGGCGATATGTCATGTTCAGAAAGCACCATCTCTTTAATTGCTTGTCACTACAAAACGCTCCCGTTTAAAATAACAACAAACCCCAGCAACTTTCTTTTCATGAGTGGGTTTATACAGTTCCATGTTGAACCTTAGAGGAAAGGAAGGAGAACAGGTCAGTAGCTAGAAAGGAAAGCTGCCAAACAGCTATACCAAGCAGAGCAGAAATGGTCATGCCTTCCATAATCAGCCAGGCAAGGACAGTTAACAAATCTGGGCTTACAGTAAAGCTGCTGGTAAGAAAGATTTGCTTGTGAAAGATCTCTTCTGCACATCTCTGAGGTGGCTGCACGTCTGCAACTCTCAGAATGAGATGACCCAGGTAGAGCAATGGCCTTTCAAGTTAAATTGCAGAAGATTTTGAAGCACGGTTAAATCCAGGTGGTTTTGTAACCTCTAGGATTCCTCAAGCAGTGTCTAGAGGAAAAGGACTATTGGCAAGGTTATGCCTGATTCCCACCTCTTTAAGCAAACACATGTCAGCATGTCTCTTTCTGGCATCTACACTACTAAGTACATGCACTGCCCCTTTCTCATAGCTGTGGGCTCTCAGTCAGCTCCTGGGAAAACTGAGCACAGCTGAGTCTGTCTTATACACAAGGGTGTTTGGTTTGCCAACGACACCAAACTATGTAGTGCCATTGACATGCTGGAGGGAAGGGATTCCATCCAGAGGGACCTGGACAGGCTTGAGAGGTGGGCCTGTGCAAACCTCATGAACTTCAACCAAACCAAGTGCAAGGTCCTGCACCTGGGTCACGGCACAAGCACAAATACAAGCTGGGCAGAGAATGGATTGAGAGCAGCCCTGAGGAGAGGGACTTGGAGGGGGCTGGTTGACAGGAAGCTCAACATGACCCAGAAACGTGCGCTTACAGCCCTGAAAGCCAACTGTATCCTGGGTTGCATCAAATGAAGTGTGGCCAGCAGGTCGAGGGAGGTGATTGTGCCCCTCTACTCCGCTTTGGTGAGACCCCACCTGTACCTGTACTACATCCATCTCTGGAGCCCCCAATGTAAGAAGGATATGGACCTGTTGGAGCGGGTCCAGAGGTGGGCCACAAGATGATCAGAGGGCTGGAGCACCTCTTCTATGAAGACAGGCTGAGAGCTGGGGTTGTTCAGCCTGGAGAAGAGAAGGCCTTACAGCAGCCTTCCAGTACCTAAAGGGGGCCTACAGGAAAGACGGGGAGGGACTCTATCAGGGCGTGTAGTGATAGGATGAGGGGTAATGGTTTTAAATGGAAAGATTTAGATTAGGTATTAGGAAGGAATTCTTTACGCTGAGGGTGGTGATACACTGGACCAGGTTGCTCAGAGAAGTTGTGGATGTCCCATCCTTGGAGGTGTTCAAGGCTAAACTGGATGGAGGTTTGAGTAACCTGGTCTAGTAGAAAGTGTCCCTGCCCATGCTGGGTTGTTGTAAATAGATGATCTTTAAGGTCCCTTCCTACCCGAACCATTCTATGATTCCGTGATTCTATGTTTTCATTGGTGGAAACAGACAAGTAGTTGGCCTGAAACGTGATTAGGTTAAACCTGAAATGGATGGTAAATGAAACTACAGGTAAAAATTAGATTCAGAGCAATTTTTGGTAAAATTTGCTAACACAACATCATGACCCATAATTACAGATTACAGTGATTAAGAATATTTTCATGGACTGTCACTGTCTCCACAGTACCTGTTATACTCTCACAGTCTCACCTTTTATTTCATTTTGCATGTACAACATGAGAATTAAGACTGTCTCCCTTTTCTCAAACCTCAAATCTCCATCTTGTCCGTATGTCTCCCACGCAGCAAAAGAGGTGAACGCAGCTAGCTGCAGAGAGATCAAAAGGCAGAGAAACAGCTGTGTTCCTTCCTGCACAGCCGTTTTATAGGATCAATAGGAAAAAACCCATGTGGTATCCAGACACTAGTATTACAATATATTCGCGTTAGTCAACTTTTGCTCTTACCACCAAATTCACAAACAGCAATAAAAATCATCTCTCTCCTACAAGAAAAAGCAACCAGGCATTCACATACTGCTACAACTGCATAGTCCTCATTAAGCATTTCAGCTTTGAAGACTATGGTTCAAATCTGGCACAAGTTACCATCTAAAAGAATTTGATACCATCAGCCTTATCTCTAAGGCCTGTTTATTTCACATGTTGAAAGCATCAAACAGCTTGCCGTAATTGGCAACTGTAGCTAAAAAAAGCGGACAAAGCATTACATTATAGTGGCATTAAAAACGTCCAAGTACAAAATCTTCTATGAAAGGGCTGGCAGGGGAAGTGCAGGGGGTGGGCTGTTTGAAAAACAACAGCTGTACAGCCAATATGTCTCAGTCTTGTCTGTAGCCTCTCCACAACTTTATCCAAAATGTATTCAAAGTTAACTACGAAACACGTGCTTACCCTTTTTCTTTTCATTTAACATTTTTGGCTGAATTCTATTTTTCTAGTGTTTTTCAAGCCTCCTTATTTTAGTTCATCACTAGCACACCTCCTAGGAAAATTTTATAGGCTAGATTTTTAAGTACATTTTAAAATCTAACTGGGCATACCAAAAGCAAATCCAAAGGCACTGACCCAGTTCTAGAAGTTTCTTATAATCTAGAAATATTTTTCCTGAAGCAAGCAGGAATTACAGGATCCTACGTTGGACACATATTCCACAGAACTCATGTAAGAAAAAAAGCAATCTCTTTTCTGCACCCTGGAGAATGAGATGGAATTTTCTAAGAGGTTTGGCCTTGCTCAGCTTTCTATTCTGGTCACTCGTGTTGACTCTGATGATATGAAGTTAAGTTAAAACAAGAGTTCTGGAAAATCCCAACTTGTCATTTAAATAGGAAGAATCTCTTGCCCTTACATAAACTGAGGTCTCTGACTGAAAACTAAACAAACCTTTCTTGTTGTTTTGTTTCTATTTTACAAGACTTAGGGGTTTTGGATGGCCATTTAGCTGGTAGCGATATCTGTCATGAACAGACTGACTCATCGGGGATTTAACATAAGCCAGGTTAATTTTATAGCAATATTCAGCTTTGGTACTTCTGATAAGCTTCCATGACAATGGAACAATTACAAGACTTGAAAATAAATAATGCTTTAGTCAATTAAACCTTATTTTAAAAGGATTCATAGCAATTCAATGATTGAAAGTAATTTGGCTTTTTCTCTCCTTCAGTAATTATTCTGACGTATTCCTTGTAGCTGAGCCAAACCATTTCATAGGTCAAGGAGGCTGGATGAGATATCTTGGGTCATCAGATCCAGCTCCTTTTCTTTTTGTGTTAACTAATTAACAAAGCCCTGCTCACGTGTTTTTCACAAGCAGTTGCAGATGGAAAAGATATCAGGGTATCTGATTTCACAGTAGATGGAGGGGAAGGTGGGAAAGAAACAACCAGTTATCAAAAAGAATATGAGGAGTCTTTATAACCTTTTAGACCACTGTACACATGAGTAACAGCTAAAGGAAGGCTGTAATGAGATTAGGGTATTTTTTAAATGATCCAGGCTTTGCATGAAAAGCTGCATAGTGGGACATTTTTACTACCTATATAACTTGACACTTTGCCCTAGCAGCTGAGGATTTATACATCTTTTTTGACTGTGTGCTTTTTTCAGCAGATGCAGACATGAATATTTAACTTTGAGGGCCTCTAATTTTATTACCTGGAAAACAGTTAAATTCTGATAAGATGTTAACCTCTACCAAGAGCCAGATACTCAGGAAATATTATGCTGTATTTATTACTCTATTCATAAATGGAAAGACTAAACTCTGTGCTTTTTCAGCATCTAAGCCTGTTAACTTACTGCATTCTCTATTTTCTATTAGATCATGAAAGATGTGCGAGGCAGTACAGGGTTGGCATCTCTTACCAAAAACTATGCATTAGACTTTCAAGAGGTATAAAAGGAAAATGGTAAGCCAACATATGAAAAACATTTGCATAGTAGTGCTTTTTGAAAGCTTTATTTTAAAAATTATAATTCTGTACTAAGAGAGACTGTAATACCATGAGACTCTTGCAATACTTTGATCTTAATACTCCCTTTAATATAATCTCATTTTTTTTTACAGATTATAGAAAAGACACCAAAACCTACTACTTAGATATAGAGAGCCAGAATCATGTATCTTAGATTCTGTTTCTGGTTTTGTCCCTGATTTACTGTTTTAAGATAAACCACTTCAGTTTATAGATCTGTCTGAAAATATATAGAGATTTAAATTCAATTTCAAAAAGTTTGTGAGTCTTGCTTCACATTAATCTCAAACCATTGTACTAAGGAGCCAATAAAATCATTGTACAAGGGGGGAGGGGAATGATAATGGCTCAATAAGGGAACGTAACTCTGTTTATCTGTGTAACTCTGGCAAACAGATATTTCTGTTATACTGCATGATAAACGTAAAGTTTTGGTGAACATATTTCAGCCCTCCCGAGGAGTTCCAAACTGTTCCCTTCGACTGCCTGCTAGCCATTATTCATTGCATGGGATTTGTGATCTAAGCCAACTGACCTCTTTTTTTTCTGCTGTCCAAACAGATGCCTGAAACATCCTAAGCAGGAAAATAGAGAACGGTAAATAACAAATAGTGAACAACAGATCTGAGTGTTAGAGCGTGACTGCCTTTGTTCAAATTCCAATTCAGGTATTCATATGGGACTCAAATATTCTTCAAAAGCAGTGCAACGAGTGGGCATTCATGTATGGCAAGCAAGGTATTTCATGAGGGTTGAACACAACAAATTTCGGAGGATTCACGTCAAAATTGTAATCGTTGCTTATTAGTATTTATCTGTCCTCAGGTGTTTGGAGAGTCTTGTCTGAGGAGGTTTAAATATACACAAAGTGCAACATTGTTTTCCCTGGATATCTAAATCTTGTCTTCAGATAAAAAAGGCAATCACATATCTACAAAAACACTCAGCGAGGTGCTTTCTGGGTATTTGACATTCCTTTTTAATTTACACCTATCACACAAAATACACATGTTTAATCACTCCCTGCATGATCTGTAAAATGAAGAATTACAATAACTTTCTGCCTTTGGGGCCAGGAGTACATAAAATTTCATAAGCATACACTGTAAAACCCATTCCCAGATTACAGATCCATGGAAGCGTGCTTCTCTATCCATTTTCTTCAGTTTTAACTGAACTTTAATCAATAATAGGGATCTTATAGATATTGTGCTAGAGGTCCAAGTAGAAGTCAAGAAACAGCCAGCAAAAATGCCCAAATTCTGATTTTATGCTCCTCTCCTTTCCCTGTCATTCTAATGATTATTTCATGCATTTATTTTGGTAACAGGGAAAAAAAAGTTAATAACGCACTGGTATTATCAGAATTATTCCTCTAAAATTAGGCACATCTAGATGATAGAGCACCACGCAGACAAGCCAAGATAGAACCAAATCAGAACTTGAAGCTGCTTTTTCTTCGCAACCCACCTAATGTGGCAGTATCACTTCTGGTTTCAGCCCGAGATCATTCTAAGTTTGTTTGAGCATCTTTTCTCTTGTGATGTAAAAGTTTAAGTACGCACAATACAGATAAACATTTTTTAGGATTTACAAACTTAGCCCCTGGTTAGATATCCAGCTTCCATGACCTTCACTCACTATCTCAGACCTCTGTAAACCCAGCTGTACATTACCCACAAAGGTGTAGTTCAGTCAATTGCAAGTGATCCTAAGTCAATCTGACAGAAAATGTTTTGACAGAGCAGTTTTGCATCCACATCCTCTAACCTGCCAGAAAGAGTAAATTTCTGTTGCAACAGATCAGTAAAGTCAAAATGCATCATTCATGTGCTGTTTTAACTTCCTGTAATACAGATTGTAACATACTGTTTAGAACTTGTTAAGAATAAAATATTTTTGTAACATTTCTTTTTGCTTATGCCTTTTACGAGGTTTCTACTTTTCCATTGTAAGAGAAACATAAAAGTTTTTAGAAGAGAGCAGAAGGAAGCCAGCTCTCTGGTCTCTGGCAGGGACCAGTGGGACATGCTTCAGAGGCCACAAAACACAGCAGAGGTACAGGGAGCCCTTCTCTGGGACAGACCCTCCACCTCCTGCAACTGGTGGTTGTACGTGTCTGGACTTCCAGACTGCGAGTTGGAGAAACAGCACTTTATACACACTAGTTCTTTATCACTTAAACACTTCTGGAAATTTCACCTCTTATGACTGAAGTTTTGAAAATATCTCAAGAATAAAACTACAGTGACCTCAGGGCCTTCAATTAGTCCCCAAATAATTTATAATTTCCCATTAAAATTTATATACTTCCTCAAACTGACACTTTTACATAGAACTGGGGAAAGTGGCCAGTAATATTAATATTTTTTAGAAGATGCCTCCTATAAGAAGTTTATTTTACATAGTTACACCATTTCACATAGATAATTCAATAGCACTAAAGCCATGCAAATAAAGTCATCTATTTTACTGTTATAAATTGATCGTGCAGTAGATTTTGATAAATCATCCCTTTTACTACAGCATGGAATTACTGAACACTGAAAATGTTCAAGTTACTAAATAACACCCCCAAATATATCTTCTATGTTAATGTTGATGTGAATTTTATACTGACTTTGACCCCAGAATAATTTTTTTTCATCTTCCTACAAGCTGTCTATGCAGAGTGATTTATTGTTAGAGCAAACGATTTAAATATGTTTATGACAGTATGCATGATTTCTTTTCTGCAAATGACCAAAAATATCATAAGAATTTAAGGTACAAATTTAACATAGCTAACAATTCACAGCTAATCAAAGACAAATTAAGAAATTAAGTGTCATTTTAAAAATAGAAGAATTATTGCTGAATATTTGTGTCTTTCTATACTGGTCATAACTATGAAACTCAGTTGAAGATGCTGCAAAGAGATTCCTCTGATAATGAGCTTGCATTCATGAATGCTATTATTTCCACTGTTAAATTAAATTTGCAAAGAGCTCATTTACCTCAAGGTAAAAAATGCTACAGGAGAAAAAAGCTGTGGAAGGCGGGGAAACCCTTAACACTTTGAGGTAGTTGGTCAATGCTGCTCTAAAAGCAATAATGAATATAAGAAATGGTTTTTAAAGCATCAGAGAAATTAAGAAGGAAAAAATTTAAATTATTGGAAGTTGAAAGTCATCCCACTGGTGCTGAAAATCTTAACCATGTTCTTCTGAGGGCATCACAAAGGTCAACGATATAACAGAAAGATTTTCAAAGACACAAAAGGACAAATAAGTGCCCAACTCCCATTAAAAGTTTTTGACTGTTTCAAACAAATCCGCTAGAAACAAATGTAGAACCTTAATTTATGGTGAAATGGGAAACAAATTGTTTTCCTCATAGCATTATGAATTGCAGTGCTAAACCAGGAAGCAGAACACTTCTGATAACCCTATTAGTCAGACAGCAGAAGAAAAATCAGGGTTCTTTGCATTGAACATGTGAGTGATGGTAATGAGAAAGGTATCAAAATGACAGTACAGAGACATTCATTGAGATAAACGTACCCATAAGGAAGGCACCCACAACATCACGATGATGATTTTTCAGCAAGTTCATGACATACAACTATTTGACATCCTTCATGAAGAAATTCCCTAGAGCAGCACTGAGCACTTAGCAGCACTGAGTACTTACTCTTAATCCACCAAAGCACAGAAAATACATGGAACAATGATTTTAAGCACATTCTTAAGGACAAGAAAGTACTGTTTGATTTGCTAGACAGTGGGCAATTGTGCCTGTGCAGATTCTACTAAAGATGAGCTTCAAATATTAATATAATTTCTATCTTAAGTTTTCTGCCTGACAGCAAAGTGTCTGGAATATATAAGGGCATAAGCAAAGTATCCCAGGCATGTCTAAGAACTTTTTATTCAGGCTCAAAACATTAGTTTGCTTTAGTTTACCTAAATGGCAACAACAGGATTTAAAATAAATTATCTTAATCCCTCCCCGCTTCCCACCACAAATCTGCATTCCTGGAACTGTGAAGAGTTGAATACACATTTAAGAAATATAAACCCCTTTTGAGCTCTCTAGAATACAGAAGAGGAGTCATAAGCAGTTTCATACAAACATCTCGTTCATAGGAAGAAAGCTGTTCATAAGTAGAAAGGCATATCCCAGTGTGGCCCAGCTTGCTGATTCCATCACAAAGCTGCAGACTACCCATTGCATGGGAGGATGGATACAACACGGGCTCGAAGTGCCCCTCTGTCAGATTACTTATCGCTCTAAAACATGACATCTAGGAGAGTTCCCTGAGCTCTGCAAGTCCAATGCAAAAAAAAAAAAAAAAAAAGTCTAGAAAAAATGGATAAAAATCTGAAATATCTTCTTTTTTCACTACTTTTTAACTTCAGAGGTGCAGTAAAACATATTCTCAGCTAACTGATAGTTCTAAGGTGATTTAATATCCTCAAATGAAAGTAGCAATATAAAAAGTAAGTGACAATAGATTGGTATTTGTTATTCCCTGGCACACACACAACTTGTTCTCGTTTATGTGTCAACAAACCAAAGAAATCACGGTTTATAGGTGGGGAAGAAAGGAATCATTTCCAAAGTGCCATTTATACAGGGAAGGATGTGTAAAACTAAAAGGATTGCAGCAGTAAAGATAGGGAAGAGTAGGAGTGTTTGAACAGCAGTAGAGTAACTCTTCATAGGAAAATACTGCACTGCATTTCCTCTGTGCAGCTGAGCTGGCTCAAGTCTCCTCAGTAAGATGGACAAAAACTCAAGTTAGATGCTCTGGCAGTGAAGGGCCAGTCATTCCAGCCACAGGAGGGGAATGGAAAGGAAACAAGAAGGGGAGGTGCGGTAGCTGGAGCTAGCTCTGAGGACCCCAGCTTGCTGTTCTCTTGCTGTGAGTGCAGGATGGCGGAGGGGGATCACCACTGCCAGAGGCAGCCACCTTTGCAGAAACAGCCGTCCCGCCTTCACAGTCCCCTAGGAGCTCATGTTCCGCTCAGACACAGCTCCTGGCAGATCGTCCTGGGTGGCTGACCATTTAGCTTGTGCTTAAAGCCTACCTTGCTGCATCTTGTTGCACTTAAGTAACTTTCAACAAGCTTAAAACCATTCAGCACCGTCCTATTGCCGCTAAGGCCACTATTAACATTTCTGCTGCCTTAATGGCACAGGATTACGTGGTGGAGAATAAGGAAGGACATACTTATTCCTGTCATACTGAGGGGATGTTTTATCATTCAGCTGTGGTCGGAAAAATCCTTTATCGCCATGTATTGAAATGAAACCACAGGCAGGGCAACCACTGGAGCAGAGACACACGGGCAGCAGAAATAATGGCTGGGCAGTGGGATCACTCGTGACCGACAGTGCTGTACTCTCACCAGTGAGCATCAGAGCTGAACGGGCACTATAAAACCACAGAGCAAGTGAGCCCACAGCTACCCCTGTCCAGAATGTTTACTACCCTTGTTTCTGCCATGTCATCCTAAGGATTTCAACTCGACTATGCGTGTAAATAGTATTGCTTTTTTTATCTGGCCATCTGCAATGCTGAACCTTTAGCCTAGCTGAGCAGACATCTCATTAATCTTATTTTCCACTAAAGAAAATGAGATCATAAACAAGAATAGGGGCAGGTATCTGGAGTGCTTTTGAGGATTTATCACAAGTCTTCCTGTGTTGAGAAATTATTTATATTTGAAGTTCTTCAGTTTATACGTGAAAATGCTATCAGAGGGCTTTTTCCAGGTATTTCGGAAGACACAAATATGGAAGATTTTTTCCTCCTCGGTCTCTTCATTTTCCCCTAAATAACTTAGAAGTTTACTGGCTGATTTTAACCAAATTTGATTTAAGATAGTTATTTCAGAGAATTTAACTCAAGTTTCATGAGTATCAGTGAGCAGATACAGGACAGATGCCAGAGAAGAAAAAGGTCAGAGGCAACCCTGCATCATTAGATGCTAGAGAATCCAACTCAAAGGCGTACACGTCAAGAAAAACACTGGACTTCTAAAGTTTCATTGCTCCAAGAACCAAATATTCCAGAATCAATATTTATCTGTTATTTGTACCATGAAGTAGCAATTCAACAATTAATCATTATCAGCAGTAACTTCACACTAATAATTCACAGTTGATTCACAGCAGCCATTAACTTGTATTTCTATGAACTCAGGTAGCTGGACTATTCTATAGAGGAAAAATGGTCCACATCATATGAATCTGCATAGGGATCAAACACCTACTTCCATTACATTTCCCACCTGCCATCCTTGTGCACTTATTAATTTGCTCATCTCCTATGCCCTGACCTTTTCTCTATAAGCTTTTTGAACTGGGAAATATCATTAAGTATAAATATGTACAATGCCACTGCATTGAACATACTTATATTTACATATAAGTTTAAATACAGCATGATCTTGGAGGCCTGCAAGAACTTCTCCAAAATAAATTTTAATAATAAAGCCAAAATAAAGCCAGTATGGAAGCCCAGGTAAGAGAGAAAGTGCTTAAAACTGATGCAGAATGTGAAGATTTTGCAGTATTCCCTCATCCTTAATTTTCTTGGATGTTCAGAAGGTTAGAAAGATCTCCTTCACTATGTAAATTGCATACTACATAACAGGAAACCAACTGACATTTGAGTCAACTGACATCAGCTAATTTATATCCAATCTACTATTTTGATAATGCTGATGACATAATTAACCATTCCTTATGATTTACAGGAATTAAAATAATGGAACTATTAATTTACATGCATAATTTTCAGATAAGTAGATAGCCAATAGATTCATCTTTTACATAATTGTTATGCCCCCATCCTCAAAGATTATTTCACATTTTGTAGCTCCAGGCATGCATATTGCACTCCTAAAGTCGAAATAAATTTAGAACTTATGAAATTCTTTCTTAGTGGCTGTTTTGCTGAAGATATTTTCCACTATGCCAGACAGATTCCTTGACTTTTCAATGAATCAAATCAGAATATTATACGCTTAATACTGGCCTATGTTTCATCTGAAGTCAACTGTAACATGTTTGGTAAAGAATTAAGTCACACCTTAGGAAAAAAAAACCCCAAACCTGTGGATTAATCAGTTCATCTACAAAAAACAGATCCTGAACTGTTGAAGAGGCTTTTTGCAGATCTGGGCCAATCTCCATGGGATATGTGGGAATGCAGGAGGCAAATGCTGCTTTCAGTATTACGTTTGAACAGAAAACACTTTGAATCAAACCTCTAGGGACAATCAGCTTTTCTCTGCAGGTTCATGGTGCTGGTGACCAGACACAGCAACTAATATAGTAAATGACTCAATTTTCAAAACATCAGAAAAATTATGCATTTATGGGGGACTATCATGTACATCATGACTCACAGGTCTTTTTCAGCAATTCCACCTATGGTCTTAACTCAACACATATAAAATAGAAAAAGGATTAAAAAAAAATATTATTTCATTAGCTGAATAAAAATTATCTGCCATCACACAAGATCAGCTCAAATGAAAACTAAGCGAAAATGCATTTTCATTAAAATGAGCATGTTGCTCCCAAGAACCTATGAAATAGAAAATATTTTCCATCATATTTTGAATGATCATATTTATAATGAGAAAAAATACCCAAACTCCACGATACTCTCTTGCTAGCACTCATTTTCTTTATACTTAATAGAAATCTTTATTTTTTTCTCCTCAGTAGCAAAAACTCCTGGCATGAGATTTGTCATCAGAGACTCTCTTCCAAGGGGAACAGAAGGCCTAATATGCAGATTGCACCCACCTCTCAAGGAAGTCTGCTGCCTCCCTGGGGCCTGGGTTAAAGATGTGAAGAGAAAACTTCCTACCTTGATACAGCCCTCAGATTATTATCCATTACTGAATTTTCACGTAGGCAGCGATGAAGTTGGAATGAGAACTCCAAGGGCAATTATGAGAGACTTCAGGGAGCTGGGACAACAGGTTAAGGGATCCGGAGCACAAGTAGAGTTCTCCTCTATCCTTCCAGTTGCAGGGAATGATGAAGGAGGAAATAGGAGGAGCTGGAAGCCACTGTATAGCTGGAGAACTATGATATAGTTGCAGTCATGGAAACATGGTGGGATGACTTGCACAATTGCAGTGCTACAATGGGTAGCTATAAACTCTTCAGGAGGGATAGGCAAAAGGAACGACATGTAGTAGGGTAGATCTGTATGCTAGGGAATGTTTTGATTGTCTAAAGCTTGATGATGATGATGGAAGGGTCGAATGTTTATGGGTAATAATCAGGGGAAAGGCCAAGAAGGCAGATATCACAGTGGGAGTCTGCTATAGACAACCCAACAAGGAAGAAGAGACAGATTAAATATTCTATAAACAGCTGGGAGAAGTCTCACAATTGCTAGCCCTTGTTCTTTTGGGGGACTTCAACTTGCCAGATGTCAGTTGGACATACAATACAGCTGAGAGGGAACAGTCTATGAGGCTCCTGGAGTGTGTGGAAGATAACTTCCTGAAACAGCAGGTGAGTGAGCCAACTGGGGAAGGTGCCCTGCTGTCCCTATTGCTTGCTAACAGAGAAAGACTTGTGGGTGATGTGGTGACTGGAGGCCATCTTGGGCACCACAATCATGAAATGATAGAGTTTCGATTCTCGGAGAAGTAAGGAAGAGGGTTAGGAGAACTGCTAACTTGAACTTCTGGAGGGCAGACGATACAGGGTGGGAGTGTTAATCTGCTGGAGGGTAGGAAGGCTCTACAGAGGGATCTGGACAGGCTGGATCAATGGGCTGAGGCCAATATTATGAGACTCAACAAGGCCAAGTGCCGGGTCCTGCACTTGGGCTACAAAAACCCAATGAAATGCGACAGGCTTGGGGAACAGTGGCTGGAAAGCTGCCCAGAAGAAAAGGACCTAGGGCATACTGAGACGCCTCTTCCAATTCTAAGGCCTGAAATATTCCTATTCTGCTGGAAGGCTATGAAAAATAATATTTGTACTGTATTTTAAAATGTGTTCCTCTTATTTCTTTACTTTCCTTTTTTTTTCTTTACAGTGTCTGCTTCTAAAGACCTTCACTGCTATTGAAGATGACAAGGCAAAACCTTATCTGTTTTACAGATATTTAAAAGTATGAAATACAATTTCTTAACTGCATGATGAGTTTGAAAAGGAAAAGAGTAAGTTAATTCATTACTTTATAGTGCAGCTTGTCCACTAATCCTTACTCTTTTATTTTCTTTCACAATATAGCTTCCCTAAAATAGGGTAAATCTCTATAGATAGTTAGCTGTGAAGCACAGTTGTACCAACTTACGGTTCAACAATATGGTAAACAAACCCATTGTTCTCTACTATAAAGACAGCATTTATATTGACTAATGTAAAAAAATGGGCTATGTGCAACTAAAACCATGGCGTAGCAGCAGACACGAGAACCTTACATGGCTATATCCAAGAGTTTAAGACTTAATTCTTTCAAAGTGATGAAACTGTGACACAAATTATCCATATATAAATTACTGCTTCTGTAAAGCTAGAGCATTAAGAGTTCATTGTACTCAGGAGCCAATTTGCTATGTCTTTATTATAAGGAAGAATTATGTTGCGGGGGGAACAACTCAACTATTTCAGCATGCCATTGTATGCTGAAGATTTTCAGTGGTCACTTCTGTTATAAAAGAGATAATCCTTACTGCTTTGAAGCCGGGGATGTTTCCTCATTGCCTTCATTGGAAGGAGGATTGAACCACCAAGTATTTAAGAGCTATTGACTGCAGTGAGAACCAAGGGCGATACACCGTATTCACTACTTCTTAATTGATTTTAATCTGAAATTACATTAATCTCCTAATTATTGTCTTCTGCAGAATTCCTAAGTGCCATAGCTGCACTCGAGAAACATTATAGGAAATAGATATTTAAGTGGGAATTAGGATTCATAGGCCTGAGAGTCCAGATATACTGTTTTGGTTTCTATTTCCATAAAATTTAAACCCTTGCCCTTGTTTCATATTCTGTTCTTTTCTTGGCTGGAAGTATTCTCTTCTTACAATTTTTGTTCCCTTCTGTAAGAGGAAGATTGAGCTAAATCACAGGAGGTTCATCAGCAATCCACCAACCCCTCTCTGCTGTAAACCCTAAAATATCAGACTCCATGAATTGATTTTCTTTCATTCTCTGCTGCAGGCATAACTGTTAATGAAGTTGCCAGGTCTGTTGAGATTCTAGAGATTTATTTGTTATACTGAACATAATGTCAAGACAGAGAGTTATTGGTTGCTTTACCCTGACAGTTTTATTCATGAAGCAGAATACTGGAACTTACGGAAGCTTAACTCACTCAATACATCATTCCTGAAACTTAGTTAAAAGCTTAATGCAAACTTAGTTTAAAGGAGAACAATTGCCTTTAACATGCAAATATTTTATAAATAAATTGCCATAAAACATTTAAGTGAATTATTCTGTCATATAATCACTCTAAGGAAAGTTGCGGGCTGATTTCCTTGTACTAGCCCTTCATCAATCCAAACCACAGCAGTCAGTATTAGAAATGTTCCTTCAAATGTCCTACCTGTTCAGTTTGTGTCCATACCCCCTCTCTTACTCATATTTGAGTTCAGCTGCACCAAGGGAAATGTGGGACTCAAATTTGGATCTGGGACATAAAAATCAGATTTGAGACAAAACACCAATTTCCTACCTCTGGCAATAAACAAAACCTCTCAATATCATTATTTGCACAATAGCAGTACTAAGATTCACTTTGCAACTGTGCAAAGTGCTGTCTGTCCAGATCTAACAGCAGCTCAACGCTGGCACTGGTTCTCTTGTGACTCCCTGACCCTGGAGAGTAGGATTTCTCGTCACACTTCCTCTTGTAGAAAATAGCATTTTAGAGTGCTTTTAAGAGATCTATTAATTTTTACCTTTCTCTTATAAAGCAAAAACTTAGTCAAACACTGAAGGAAAAGAATATGATAAGGAATATATTTAGGACATAGAATGAGAAGACACTGAATAAAAACATTGTGCTGGTCTCTCAGTGTTTTCTCTGTAAGTGCTACTTACCCAACACTCCTTTGCTTAAAATCAGAGAGGACTTGATGCAACTATAAGATATTCCCTCCACACGTCTAGTCCTACCTGATCTTACACTAGAATTGGTTCCATAAGAATGTGGTGCTCTTGCAGTTCCCAGTAAGTTCATTTTGCTTAGTGCTCCCCCGTTACTCTTCTGGTGTAATCTTCAGTGAAGATTACATTATTCTCCCAATCCCAAATTATCAAATCATATTCATGCTTTCACTCTTTTGTGAACAATACTTAAAATCCCTGTTCAAATTCTTTTGCTTCTTATGCTTCACTTACAAAATGGTTCAAAATGTCTCAAAATAAAAAAACATTTTAAGATCATATTCTTCCACCTCTTTCCCAAGAAAAGCAAAAAACAAATGAAGTACAGTTCACGTCCAGCCAACTTGTGTGCTTTTCATTTTCCTTTCCCTGTTCCTATGTTCAGTTACTAAACTGAATATTGCAACTAACACTGGCCAGAGGCAAAGTACAGTGCATGTGATTCTACATATTATCCCAGGGTTGTCACCTACGAACATATGACACAATTTTCTGTAAAAGCTCTTCACTCAGCAGTCTCTAATGGCTGGATTTGTCATTTGACAGGCAAAGATGAAGATAAGACAAAAACAGAGAAATTATTTTTTTTTCTATTAGGTAATGACACAAGTTTCTGTAGGATGTTCTCTCCTCAACCAAACTCCAAGCAACAACAGAGTTGATCTACACACATAAAACTGGCCTCCAACAATAACATTATTGCAAGAATTCACAGAATACCTCATGTGTATCCCCTACAAAAGTGAACACTTTCATTAGACAATATAAGATAAACAGGAGGTCAATAAAATGTGCTGAGTTCCACAAACCTGGAAGAAAAAACACGTTCTTGTTCAAGGTCATGGACCCAGTCTAAACTACTGTTAAATTAAAGCTACCCTTTCGAGATGCCTAAATTATCTGTGCCATGTGCATTGGGACCACTGACAGCTGATGAGAAAATTACTTCTGTACTACCTCGGGGGAATTCCCACACCTATTAGACCTCAGTGGAAATGAGATAAGTTTGCTTTAAGCTCCTTCCGGGCTGTATGCCAGAGTTTGGCAGAGTGCATAAAAGAAACAGAGCTGCCAGGCCAGCAGTCACTTAGGCTTGGATTTGGTGTTTGACAAGGAATGCCTAAATGAGGCAAAGGAGAAAAAAAAAAAAAGGGGGGGAGGGGCCAGGAGAAAGATCTTCATCTTTCAGCAGAGCTGTGCTCCTATTCACCTCCCGCGTTAGCAAAGCTGAAACGNTACTCTGTCTTTCAAAAGAGGTAATTTTAAGAGACAAACGTCTCCTTATTTCCAAACAAGAACGGGTGAGTAAGATGATGGGATGGGGTTTGCAAGCAAAGCTGAGTCAGTAAAGAACCCAAGGTTATCAATTTAGCAGCCACAGGTTACAAAATATTCTGTAAGATTATTATAGATCCTGATGTGCAATTTCTCAAATGCACATGACAGATTCATCATAAATAACAAACCAATGCATAAATGTAGCTTATATCTTGGGGGATAATGCCACATTCTTTTCACTTGTAGGTCATCAACTGTCATTTTAATCCCTAGCATTAGAGTCTTCTAAATCCCTCAATGCTGGCGGTCCACTTCTACATAAATAATGCTGCATTCCTGTAGCTAGCTGAGTTTTCCAGGCAATAGTTGAATATAACAGAGAAAAGCTTTTCTTAATTGTCGTACAAGAGGCAGGGAAAATGTAATTTTATTCTAACATTGTATGAGGAGCAATATGAGAATAATATAGCTCCTGAAGCTTTTCTGTCCCTCCAGCAGCAGACCTTCCTTTAAGAACCCTTGCAAAAGAATCTGGATTCTCATGTCACTGCTACCTGGCACAGACAACATGGCAACTAGAAAATACTGCAGCTAAATCCCCCCTTGTGTAAACCTCTGTGATTTGGACTCAACACTGATGTGTGCGAATGCCAAGCATTCACACGGTCTTTTCTCTAAACACTCTGGGTACAGGGTAGAGCTGGTCCAGTTTAAGATTATCCAGAATAAAGTTCTGAGGCAAAACAGAGGATCTCCTAAAGTCTTATCAGGTTGTCCTGCTTGCTGACTTTTTTTAATGTCAACAGGAATGGCTCGGCTCCAGGAAAGGGAATTCAAAAAGTATTCGTAAACTCCCTTGAATGATCCTGCCCTTTCTTCATCTTCTTTCCACATCCTACTGTCTAAGGAGGCTTTCCATGGTGCCTTACCCACTTCTGTTAACAGCCCTTAACTCAAGCTCAGAGATTTATAGGCTCTGAACTCTGCCATTAACTCCAGTAGGGTCTTAAAAATCAACTGTTGAAAAGTAAAAATTCCTTTATGAATCTACTTTGCACACTCCCAGCAGGGCTTGGATTATGTACTCCACAGGACTGTGATGGTCATAAAATGGCACAAACATTATTTTGCTTGTGCTTTATACGCTATCAGTGAAACTCTTGGCAACAGATCTCAAATTAAATATATAAGTGGTGTCAGTCAAATAGTTCTGCCAAGACGTCTCAAGCTACCCAGCTAATGCTTAGTACATAACTTGTTAGAGCAATAATAATAATCAAAGTACTTTTAGGCTTTACTTTCTTTTCATCTAGGCAGAGCTAGATAGCTTCTTTCAGAGTTTACTGTTAAGCCTGGGTTTACTAAGGCTCTACTTTCTTTTCAGGTAAGGGCATTAAAGTTTTATACGTGTTTTTGCTTTTTGCCTTAAATTTGTCTTTTATTAAAAAGCCACAGGAAGAAAGCAGTGGAAAAACAGTACAAAAGTGGTGCAAGCTCTTGGCTCACAGAGTCTCAGCTATCATCTGACTGTGGATTTTAAAATGACAAACAACAACATGCAAGTGAAAATAACATGTCATTTCTCCTCTCACCCACCTCTGGGTAAGTGGAATTGCCATTTAAAAAAAAATAAAAATCAAGGTAATTTGTTTTCACTTGACAGCAGGAAATAAAAGTACATCAACATTGCTGTCATCAGCAGTATCTTGAATTCCGCCACAGTGATGTTTCTGCCTGATCGAAGGGGACACTTGCAGAGCTTAAGAGAGAGAAAGTCAAGCTCTGAGAGCAAAAAGGCATTGCTTATACTTTCAGCAAGCATCAACAGATATTTCATATTTGATGTTAAACTTAGGAAAAGGATAAAGGTTGAGGAAAATTAAAGCCATTTCCAGATATCACAGCTGACATTCATCAAATGTCAGTAACACCACATGTTTTTTCCATTGGCCAACTATAAACAATCGTGGGCAACATCTGCTTGTACAACATTTTTATTTGTATAAAACAGAGTGATAATTGTAGTTATATAGCTGATGAGCCCCCAGATCAAAAATGCTGCTACATCCTTTTGATTCAAGGGAGTTAATTTCCACCTGTGAGACTTCTGTCATCACATGTCAGGGCTGTAGATAGTATGAAACAGAAAAGTGGTACTAAATAGTTCAGTTCTGTCATAACGGTTCACTACTGCCTCTATGTATACATCAATCATCTGCCGTGTCTCCTTCCTGTTTCCCTCAACATTCATCTCAAAGTTCTCAGGTACAAGGCAGGATCAAGATGTAAATTAATTAAATTTAATTTAAATTTGGATCTCCTACAGCTCAACAAGAGGCAAAGGAAAGTACTTAATATTATTGGTTCCCATTCTGCCCATGCTCAGTCAGGTTCCCAAAAACTACAATCTCAATGCTCATACTTCAGCGAGGTCCACATTAATAATTGCTACAAAGTGGTTCAAATTTCCGCAGAGTGCTAGGCACCGTCCATCTTTTCTATCTTAGATGAACTACTCTGTTGGTATGTCTTTTACTCCTGACTCCTTCCCTGTTGCTCCCTCCCTCTGGCTTCATCAACATATTGCATTGCAGAATATGATCATAGGAGAATTCAGACCCTCATCTGGTCTCTAATCCAGCCTCCTGCTCAAGCAAGGTGAGCTACAGGGTCAGATCAGGTTACTCAGGTTATCCAGTCCGGTCATGAAAATCTCAAAGAATGGAGCTTTGCACAACCTATTTCGGCGATCCATTCACTGTCCTCATTGTGACAAAGTTTCTCATATCCACTCAACAACCCATGTAGCTGCAAATGTAATTCCTACTGCACCTTACCATCTAATTTTTGAAGCAGGTTCCTAGTTTTCCATGACTGTTCATACACAGACTCCTACAGTATCTCTTTAGAAATTAATAGAAAGTTTACATTCCATTTTTCTACTATTTAATGTTTATTACCTGACATATGAATTAAATGTTCTTACCTATAAGATTTGATAACTTTTCCAGTCAAGTTGAAGTTTTTTCCACGGTTAAAGAAGATAAATCTGATCCATGATCTTGTGATTTAACAATCCATCATTGGTTTATTCATCTTGGCATAAAGTCTTTAGAAATGTTTAGTGCTTTGCTTGCAAGAAAACAAATACAGGGGCTTTTCACTTATTTCCTTCCAGCATTCTTCCCAGAATGTACCTAGGTTTCCAAATAATAGCTTGCTGTTTGGAGGATATAATTTTGAATATGTTTTGAAGTACACTAAAAACCAAATGAAGTCCCTGCACTACTACCGCGCACGCAGCTGAACCAGCCTGTCAGCCAAATGAAAATTCCCTGTAACCTTGACTTCAATTCCAAGCCAAGCTGGAAGTGCATTAGGGTACTCTAAATTGTATCAGCTGCCATCTCGTTTGGCATAACTTCCACTAGGAGCTCCAAGAGAAAAGAAATAAAGAACAATCTCTTCTGCTCCTGGGTCACCTGGGATTTCTCCACTTTAAGAGAATCCTTAGTTGGAACTAGCAGAAGTGGAAAATCCAGCCACATAACCTGCAAGAGGGACTAGGCATAAAAAATCTAATCTGGTGTCAGGCATTACTTTAGTTGCTTACTACATATATGATTGATGAAACAAAAAAAAAAGTGAATCTCTGCAGACAGCCTGCCGAACACATCATGTGAATATCCATTTGCTTTTTGTTTGCATTTCCTAAACAGTCCAGTGAAAAAGCTTCCCTAGCACAAGTCTTTGCAAAGATTTACTATGGTATGCTCAAACTGCAAGTGAGGTATGGTACAGCCAAATCTGTGGTTCACATTGCTTTTAGCTGTAAGTCATTTAAAGAGAGGAGAGGAACGTTGCCACATGCCTTCTTTAAATGAATATTCATAATTGAGCATTTGTGAATGACTGAGAATTACTGACTTTAAAAGATAAATTGGAACGCCTACAAATAATTGAGTAATGTATAAACTAGAGAACAGTAGATTGAAGAGAATCAGACAAATGGATACACTTCAAAATGAAAAGCACAACTATGTTTTTGAGCGAGATGGTGAAAACGCTGCTTCCTTTATTTAGCATAATGATCAACAACTATCAATGAGCAAACAGCCTAAGCTGGCCACCCTCAAACCTATACCATTAAAACCCTTTCTTTCACTTTCTTGCAAAGGGGCATATGTGTGTCCTGAAGGCTGTACACGTGAAAACCTCAGGTTTCTTTCTCCAGGATACTAAACAGGACAAAAGACTTTCACTTACTTGTGGTAAGTGGTCGTTTTCTGACCCTCAGCTTGACTGCATACCAGCCAAAAGATTGAACTAAATCACAGCCAGGCATACTGTGCTTTAACCCTGCCCATAGTCCCCAATTAATTAACCTAAAGTGAAAGTCCACAGAGCCTCTTGTCAGTCTAACTTGCATGAGAAATTCTTCCCTAGCCTCCAAAACTTGCACACAAAGCAAAATATCAATAGTATTTCATAAGCACAAGTTCAAAAGAGTATGCTGTTTCATGACTGTGAAAAAAAAAAACAAAAAAACTGTTTACCATAAGAGATCTCCCTACAGAGGGTACATGCAGAGCTATCAAGACCCATCAACCACAAAGCTTAGGCAAACAAAAAACTGACTTCTTTATGCTTAAATCCCATGCTCAAGTATGAGAGAAGGTGACAATCATTGAAATCATCTCCTGGCGAAAGCAACAACAAGGGAAGAGCAAAAGTGGTTTCTGAAAGCATTTGTGTGGGACCCACCACGCTCAGCTGTCCTGTGCAACTGTCCAGGAACAGGGTGCACATCTGTAGAACTGGAAGGAGTCCAGGGGAGGGTAGAGTAGAAGGAGAGGGCTCAGAGGACCCAAAATAGAGTTCTGATCTTAGGCACCCTTGAATTATAGGCTGTGTTGGAAATTAATGAGATCTGGAAGCCTAGTTGCTGTAGTGATCCTGCAGGTAATTGTGTGTGAGTGCGTGTGCACACACATACACGTGTAAATAAAGCCTCCTGCTTTATTCATTGCTGATACATGCAAATTGCTTTCTTCACGTATCTCACCGAATGGTTTGGGTTGGAAGGGACCTTAAAAATCATCTAGTTCCAACCCCCCTGCCTGGGCAGGAACACCTCCCGCTAGACCAGGCTGCTCAAAGCCCCGTCCAGCCTGGCCTTGAACACCTAAGGCCTTGATCACCCTGAACACTCTACTGAGTGCTATCAATATACAGTCTCACATTCTCATGAACTGTGACTCATATCTAATTTTTTTTTTTTCTTCACTTGAGTACTAGCATTGAATTTTTCATGTTGCTCTGTGTGCTCCTAAAGGGACAAATTTTGAAATATTTTAATCAGGAAACACATCTGCTATAATCTGTAAGAGCCAGGCACTTACAACCAAGAGACTGTTTTGACCCCAGAAGAATGATTGTGAGAGAAATGAATGGCAACTTCAAATTCAGCCTGAATAAAAAAAGCAAGCAAGGGAATAAAAAAAAGCAAAATTTCTTTTTGAGGGAAATCTCATTTCACTAGAGAATTAAGGTTTAATAGGGTCTGGAACCTTGGCTTGCCCCACAGAAAAGAATATGTCCAACAGAGCAGAGTTGTGTGTAGTAAACATGGGCCCTCTGAGTATAAACCCAGGAGCCTGCATTGATTTCCTACAGCAAGAGACGGCAGCATTCCCTCATGTAAAAGTTAATTCTGTTTGATACTGTTTATCTGGCTAAGACACATTGACATGGAACATTTTTCAGTATAAGAAGATTTAGACTCCTGTTCCTGACCACTGTCAGAGAGGATTCCTGTATCGTTTGGCTGAGAGTAGGCAGGGAAAGAAGGCAGCCTGTGTGAATTGCCTACCATTAATAATGTGGTTTATTTCCAGGTGTTGTCACTGAATGTCACTCTGACATATTCCCTGAAGAAGCCTCACTATCTGACACAAGCACAGGTGAGATTTGTAATGATGTGCTCAGGAGTCTTAAGAAGGCTTTTCCACTCAGCTTCCCAGTTCTGCATCCACTTCCACAGAGACAAGTCTTTTGATAGACCTCAAAAGCATCACATAAAATGGCTTGCATCTTTCATACTTTTAACGTAAGTTTTTCCTTGCTTGCTGTGGCAGGCTCAACTATCCCCACCCACTACTACTACTATTTTAGGGAACTGTTTTATGACTAACTCCTCTTAAAGAATACGTTGTAATAGCGATCAGGTGGTAAGAGACTTAAACAGAAGGACCACAAGCTCTGGCAAGCAGACAATGAAGCCCTAAACATTTCTGGGCTTAAATTCAGTACAGAGTGCAGGGATGAAAGGCAGAAGGTGCCCATCATTCCCCTTTCTCCTTGCTGTCCTCCTTCTTCCCAAATCCATTTGTGTTTGTTTCTTTTCTATAAAATCACACTTGACAATCTTCATCCTAGTGAAGTTTTTCTTCTACATAGAAAAAAGGACAATAATCATGAATCCTGTTCCAGCCTGGCAGTTTACATATCTTGAACATCCATTCACACAAACTCTACATCCTTCAATATAATGATATGCATCCTACTTTTATTTTTGGATCTTGGTAAGTAGTATCTAATACCCAAAATTTCTTCCATCACACCTTTTAACACTACTTACAAGCACTCAGATGTCCTGTGAGAACAGAGTAACCAATGCTTTTAATACGAGCCAAAAAACTTTAAAGATTAAAAAACATTTCTATTTGAACATGATCTCAAAAAGAAATAACCTACATATTTCCTTTGTTATTTTAATGAGTAAAAGATGTTTGGGTTCTTAGGTCCTTCAGAATAGAGATTTATCAGGTAGCTGTCAGACAACCCTAATTCTGTAATCAACAGGTGAAGAAGCAGTGGAACTGTCACGAAGCTTAATTGCCTTCTTGGACTAAGACATTCATCTGTAGGGAGTTAAAGATGAAAGCCTGGAGCAAGGCCTGAATTTCTTTTTATGAGTCTAAAATGAAATGTCTACTGATATGACACTAGGCATCACTCATTTCATAAACAAACCACTAATACATCAGTATGTACACACCAGACCAAATCCCAACAGAAGTCCTCCGTGGAACTGTGGATACTAATCAAAATTCCCATAAATGAAGCTCACTCAGCATTTTCTTAATTCATACCAGGTCCTCAGAACACTCTGAAATTTAAATGCTTTAATCACAGGCTGCACTGCAGTTCTCTAATGAGCAAGTGTTCATGAACGTGCTGCTCTGCAATAGGACACATCCTACAACGGCTCATAATATGAGTGGGAAGGTAACAGACACATTTAATAGCACAAATTAACTTGATGGTAATGAGGAAGCCTCTCTGTCAGTGATATCACAAATTAAATTATCTGCTACCTCACTAGTGATGAGCAATAAATAAGAAAGCTACACAATTGCTTACAAATAAAACAGCACAAGATCAGCTTGAAGATGTCTGTCTCGGAATCTCTTTGGCACAGCAACATTTGCTCCCTTAATTCTGATACCATTTGTTTGTAGGTAAACTGGATCTCCAGCATTATCTTAATTAAGCTTTTAAAATTTAATTTCCTTTTTCAAAGGAGAGTATCTTGGGCACTACACAGCGTGTTTTCATTAACAATGCAGCAGCTTCAACAGATTGCTTTCAAGATGATCAGAAAACAACAAAAAGAGCTCTATCAGCCGANCCCAAAGTCAGTCAGTCACTAAGCGATTAAACCACTTTTTACATTTTAAAAGTTAACTAAAATTAGACCCTCTTGGGTTTTTTTACTTTGAGAACAATTGAAGAGACCAGCACTTTATTTCCCTGAAATTAGTTGAAACAGAACAGGGTTATCACCTGTTGTAGTTCATTTAAAGAGATTCCAAGACCACTTTTGGCAGTTCAGTAATTAATCATATTAACTGCAGACGCAATAGCCTTCCTTGGCACTTTCTAGAATTGCAAATTCAAAAAGATTCAAGACAATGAGTGATCAAAATAGGTAAAGTATGATGAATTTTTAAAAACTTTTATAAAGTCCAATGAATCTTTGATGTCAACCAAGACCGTGAAATACAGAAATATTAGCCTTCCCCCCTTACCTTCCATGAGATTGTGGACCTTCCACTTAAATGCAGAAGGTATAACATCCCATGACTGGGAGATAAAGACAAAGTGGCAGCAATGGAGCTTAAAATTTCACAGCTCACAACAGAACACTGATGTACTTTGAACAATTGCAGGTAAGATTTAAGTCTATCGTGCTGGTGTTCTAAGTTTATGCAATCATTGACTGCATATTATGCAGTCTTGCAATTAACATGCTATTTTAACCAAGTATGCGAGTGCAAAACAGTTAATCCAGCAACCTTTCGGCAAGTAGATAATATAAAAACACTGCTAGTCATCTGCCAGTCCTCTGTTAATACAAGTGCTAGAATAGAGATACAAAACAATGCAGGTCTGAGCAGTTTCAGTCAACAAGGTAAGCCTAACACCAATAGCAGATTGAAGAGAAGTAGTTCATTCCCTTCATTTAGGATTTTCAAGATTTACTGGAGAAATAATGTTTTAGCAGTCCTACTCAACTGGAGCATAAAAATAAATACATATAAATGTATTCAGTCAGAGCAAGCACGCTGACATTACCTTTTCTGACAAGGTGAAAACTCAATAAATAAGGAAACCGACTAACACATAGTTCACAATGCTATCTAAGATAACAAGAAAAAGGTAATGAACTTAGTAGACATCAATAACTTCACCCAATGGTGCTGGACAAAGCTGTTTGGCTGTAATTTAAGGAAGATTGGTGTTCTGTTAGATGCACCAGAGTTTAAATAATATACTTCTTACAAACAGCCCGTAATTTTCTTTACCTGCTTAGTTGGAAGATTCCTGCAATAGTTCCAATTTTATGGAGCCATTTTTCTTTCTACGTGAACAGCAAGAGACGACATCTTTAATACTGGAGTAGTTTTGAGAAAGCTCTTCTTTCCTGTTTAATAACCACAATGAAACAATTCACAGGTTGCTTCTGATGGAAAGAATAATGTCTGGCAAATTTTGAAAGCCTCGAATAAAGATGTTTTACAGATAGATCATTCAAATAGCCATATTTAAATGAAAGTTTAACTATATTCAAATATCCCATATTAAAATTGAAATAATTACAATTTTTCAATTATGGAATGAACTAAAAGATTGCATTCTCTAGTAAAGTTATCTAAAGATCTATGAAGATCATACACAGAAAGCAAGACAAGAAGGGAAAGCATTCATTTATCCAAAATATTTGGTCTTTGTAAAGTATCCCAAATATCAACCAAAACAAAACAAAAAAGATTAAAAAAAACAGAAAAGAAACAAAAGAAGTTCAAATATCCAGATAATTCTGAAAGTTGTTTTAAATTCAGTAACACATAGTTGGCACTTTTTTTGGCATATACAATGACATTTATAGCATAACACACAGTAAAACACCCAATGATGAACCTAGAACAGTAAGTTTATAAAGACAGCAGTCCGACAATTGATAACTTACATCTTTTACTTTACAACTTAGTTTGCTGCAATTTTTCTGTGTTCGTATTTACTAAAGGTGAAAGCAATTCCAAACTATCTATTCATGCTCTGAATCAAGAGAGATTTCCATATTCTGTGATCCCGTTTCAATCCCACCAAACTCCTTTCACTGGTTTGTGCAAATACGGAACTGTAGTTGATCCTTATTTCTACTAGATTTGGTTTCAGACTTATTCCTGGATGTGACGTGGACAACTGAATCAGAAGTACTAAAGCTGTTGGACTTCTAGGGATGATGAAATTTTGATTAAAGACTTGCCAATGCTGACAGTTGATTGTTAGAATACTTGGATATAATTTAGGGGTTTTGATACCTTGTAGAAAATAGCCTTCATAGACTGTATTATATTATTTGCAACATCTGACGGGGAAGAAGACTATTCTAACCCAATTATTTAAGAAATAGCTTAACAAGCCAAGGAAGACTTTAAATAAAGAATGGGAAGAGATGGGAGAATGGGACAAAGGGCTTAAAAATGAACCTGAAAATATTTCTTCAGAAGTACTGTTTGTCACCTAATGGTGTCTCAAGAAGATGATGTCAAGAGTGTAGTCATCATGTGAACTATTTCATTTTATGCTCCAAGAGAAAGTTGGAGGAAAAGTACTTAATGCAAAAAACCCTGATGAAAAACCATGATCAAGTATAAATAGAATATCAAAAAGCTACACTAGAAAACAAGGCTGAGATTCATCCAGTTCAGAAGCTATTAGCATAAATCCCTTTCTTTACTTCAAATGTGTTGAAAAGAAAACTTTTCAGCTACGGTCTGTAGTGAAGCTGCCCTGTAACACCAATTCTAAGAATTTAAGGTACAGATTCTAAAACTGCCCCGTAATTAAAAGGAAAAGGGAAAAAAACTTTCAACATGCTACTTAGGAAAAAAATTGCCATGGAAGAAAGCCTTATCACCTGATTCCATAGAACTTTTCCCTTACTGCATTTCAGGTTCAATATTAAAGCACATGTTGTTTCAGCTTTCTTTGTTTCTTCCACACTAGATTTAGCCAGGAAAGGAATAACTTCTCTGAGTGAATGGACAAATTGTTGAGACTTGTTTTTACCTTCAATTTGAATAAGAAAGCTAGGAGCACAAATGCTCTGTTGCAGAAGATGAAATTGTGTGAGGACAGCGGAAGGAATGCTGTTCAACACCAAATCTTCAAGCACCCAAAGCTCAGCCAGATTATGTGGGAAATTCTACTACGGTTCCTTTTGGTACTACTTTAAGCAAATGACTGAGGTCCCTCTGGTGTGATGACAGGTTCTGGTCAAAGAAGGAACTGATAATTTGTAAAACTGAGATCAAAGGCTCAGAGATCTGGAAGTAGTTTGTCCTTCTGGCCATACAGCAAAACCTTACTTGCCATTCCATAGTATCCCATACTGAAGAAAGACAGGTACAACTCGGCCTTTCTTGTAAACAGACATCAAAGCATGTGGTTAGTATGCCTAATGTCTTCAGTGAAGTCTGCTGCTTCCCTGTTGATTCTAACCTGCAATTATAATTTTTACTTCACAGCATAACACTCTCATGGGCTGTGTTGCCCAATCTGGTGCCACTCCTGGACTCATATGGGCAGTAAGCTCACAGGTAAAAGTATCAAGATTACATCTTGCTCTGCACAGCAAGACAAATAAAAGAAATTGTAAATCCATCCATAATCTAGTCTCCTGAGTTTAGATTATGGATACAGATTTACAAGGTCCTCTCATCCAAAGGTATGGCTTCAATTTTGCAGCTTCTAGTTTTAAATGTGATCTCATTCCATGTATATAATTTGACATAGCAAGGTAAACATATGCTAATTATCTATCATCATGTGCCTATTTACAGAAGCAAAGACAGGCCACAGTATGCAAATATAACTTCTTCCATAGCTACCCACCCATCTACACACATGCAATTTACAGCCATTATTGTTTATTTCCCTTAAAAATGATCTGATAAGGCAAAACTTCCATGACCTTAGTGACTCACTGTTACTCAAACACAGGTTAGTAAGAGGAGTTCACGCCAGTACTATTTCTTTCCAAACAAATAGTTATAATTTGCCAAAAACCTTTAACAGCCACCCAATTACACAGGCATTGAGTCTGTAACTTCCTCTTAACATTTCTTAGGTAAACCAGCAAAATATAAAACCCTGCTGCTACACTGAAAAACAGTTAAGTATAGGCCAAGAACAAAGCAATTGTGCTTTCAAGGCTGTGCACAGTCCCCTTGTGCGCACTGATTGCTACAGCCTGTCATCTCCTCTGGGTCTGAGAAAGAAAATAATGCAAACCAGCTACAACACACAGGTTTTTACTAATAGATTATCATATTCTATTTAACTGGAATGGACCATGACAGTGAGAACACATGCATATCTGTCTAACCTCCATACATCTTACCTGTAATTTAATGTACTTCAAAATCTGAGGAAATTACACATTCGTTATGGTTGACTCTCAAGTCAGATTTTTAAACTTAAATAGTACAGATAAAACAGCTTGATTTTAAGAGACTTTTTCATATTTTTAAACTGTTTTCATTCTAAACCATTTCTGAATCACAGACAGACACGTATAACACACCCTTGTAATCTAGTCTATTACCACAAGGAAGACTTGAATATTTTACAGTGTTGTCAAGATTACTTGATTGTAGCACATGCAATAGATAGTAAGTTCAGCCTTAAATCTTAAATGTCTGATGACTGCCTTCCCCATGAGACTCCCTATGGCCTTCAGACTTTCATTTTTGTAGCTCAAATACAGGTTAAACAAGATTAATCCTTCATTCTTTTCCAGGTAACAAAACAGAAAGCTATAGTCCCTCTTGACTCCACATTGGCCGACTACAGAATTTCTTACCAAGTCAATTAGCAATATAAATTCCACCCAGATGAATGTATTTAGGTGCAGGGTGAGATCATTAACCTTATTATGCCACCCTATCTTATTTTCAAGCTTCCCACTAATCTGTTGCTAATAGATACAGGTGCCAGAATTATTGCCTACAAAGACTTTTCCCTTTAACTGAAATAATCTGTGCTGCTGTCATTTATCACTCACGTTTCTAAGGTACCTTTTTTGCTAACATGTGGAAGAGATTCCAAATTTTGTACCATCATGGAGGGAAGCGCCAGTGCTTCTGGTAGTCTGCTTGTTCCCATCTGTGTCCTTGCAGCCAGCCAGGTCAACCTAGTTCACTTCAGAGCCCTCTTGTTTTCGTAGTATCTTGTGACACAGTAGAGGATCCTGAATTTTGCAAAACTCTAGCTCAGCTACAGAGCTACATTTCCTCCTCCAAAGGAAATGTTCCTTCCTCCACACTAACTTGCCAGTGCTATGCTTAAACACAGAATTTACACCCGGTGTGAAAAGCCCTACAGCGCAGCCCTACCTGGACGGACCTGATAGCTGGTGGCATTATGCTAGAGGGAGACTCACAAGGATATCGACTTCGAATGATATGGCTTTGAGTGCCAGCAGAGAACTGCACAGCTGAAGGGCTTTGGGAGCCTGCTCTTTAGGAAGGCAGTGCAAATCAGTATCTTGCAGTTCTGCTATTCAAGCCTGCTTTCCTTTATCACAAGATGAAGATTCTAAACTTCTCCCCTACCTAAGGTACTCTCCCAGGGTAGCACCCTACCACTCTCCTTCTTTAAAGCACAATCCGATACCAACTCATTAAGACTGGACACTTAATGCTGCCTTGTGACTCACCATAACCCACTTTAATTAATTTGTTATTTTCATGTCCTTGATGGTTTTGGTACAAGCAGACAGTATTCTCTGTATCCATTCCTTTCCTGAAGTCTTGCCACACATGTCTGTTAGCTACTTCTTTGTAATACTAATGTGTCTAAACAACACCTTGAGGTGAATCTTGATTAGCATGTTAATTAGAAAATTCCTAGCAGGCACTTTGGATGACATCTTACGTCCAAACACCAACAATAAAACGTGTTCAGATTGAGACATCAGGTGGAATTATGAAGATGGACACACTGGAAATGCTTGTCAAACAAATCAATCTCCTCTCTCTATTCCCAGTCCCTTTCCACAACTTCTGTAGTGCATGCCCTTAAAAAGCAACTGCTTGCATGAAACTAGCCAGGCTCTGGCTTCTCAAGCAGCCTCCTGTGACTCTGTTGATTTTTCTCTTCCTTTTCCTTAGTGCGCACACAAACACAGATGTGGGACTGAGACCTACAGAGAGTAAGACTATTCCACTGGTCTGAGCACCTGATCTGAGCTAGCTGAGACCTGATCCAGCCTGCAGCTCATAGGGAATATTTCCAGTGATTGCCCAAAAGGTCAGATTATGAAACAGCTTCTGCTTTTCTGCCTAGCATCTATCCTGGTTGGCTCCTCTATCATTTGGAGAAGGAAGCTTTCATTCACACATTCCAGGAACCTCCTGGATTGCTTATGCCCTGCTGTATTGTCCCTCCAACAGATACTGGGCTGGCTGAAGTCCCCCAGGAGAACTAGGGCTTGTGAACATGAGGCTGCTCCTACCTGTTGGTAGAGGAACTCACCTGCTCAGACTTCCTGGTCAGGTGGCCTGTAGCGGACCCCACTGTAACATCACCTGTCCCTGTCCTCCCTTTAATCCTGACCCATAAGCTCTTTGTTGGCTCCTCATCCATCCCTAGGCAGAGCTCCATGCACTCCAGCTGGTCACTGACGTAAAGGGAGATACCCTCTCCTTGTCTCTCCTGCCTGTCCTTCCTGAAGAGCCTGTATCCTTCTGTTCCAACACTCCAGTCATAAGAGCCAAGTCACCATGTCTCTGTGATGCCAGTAAGATCATATTCCTGCAAGCGTGTACACGTCTCTAACTCCTCTTATTTATTCCCCATGTACATTAAGTTGGGGTCCTGATGAAGCTGACTTTAATGGCTGGAGTGCCTGGAATTCCTTTGTGCTGCTCCTCAGGTGCTCTCCTGCTGACTTGTGATCCTTCAGGCTCTGTGCATCCAATGCTGGCACTGGAATCAAACTGGTAGGAGTGGGATGGATTGAGGTTCCCCTCCCCTGGCAACTTTACTTTAAAGCCTTCTTTATAAGCTTTGCTACCCTATGACTGAAGATGCTCTTCCCCTTCTCTGACAGATGGACCTCACCAGCTCCCAGTAGACCTGGTTTCTCATGGTCTAAGTAGCAAACCCCTGGTTGTGGCACCCGTCCTGTAACCATTTGATTCGCAAGATCCACCTGGCCCTTTCAAACCACTTCCCTTTGAGTGGAAGGACTGATGAAAAAACTGCCTGTGCTCCAGAGTCTCTTACTGCTGCTCCCAGTAAATTGACCTTTACTATTTCTCACATGCTGTTGTGGAGCTAAGGTTCATTCAGCACACATGCACTACCCAAGCAACAGTGATGAAACACAGCTGCAATAAAAACTAGTCTCCAGCTGAGTGAAGAATGCTAATTTTTTATTGTACATGGGTTAGTGAGGAAGGGAAAATGCCCATCATTGGTCTCAGTTGAATTATTTTTCTTTTCAATAAGATGTTTTTAATATGGATGAATTCTCAAAGTGTCCCAGTTCTCTCACATAATTTCCCACCAAGCAGTGCTTTAATCTGGTATTAGTCTCAGTATTTTCAATGGGGTTACACAAAGTACAAGGACTTTTGCAGATAACTATGCACTAAGATTAGGCAAAGTCTGAGTGATACTATCCCAGGTATCCCATGGAGCAAAGTTTCTAGCCTGGATACAATTGCATATTTGTTATTTGGGTATTTCCAAAATATTTAATTAAACTAGGGCTGGAAGTTGTTTACTGGACTGTGAACTGTGGCAGCTAAAAAGAGAAACAGCACCCATCCTGCCATTTACACTCGAAGGACGGCAATCCCCAATAGGCGGTAACTCTGTAAACACTGCCAAAAAATGAGTTTACCTACCGGAGCTTCAGGACCTTACTCATCACCACTTCACATGGGGAGATACATCTTATTTACCTTAAACCACCTGGAGTAAGGACAGCTCCTGCAAACCAGTGCCCTTCTTTGTCTCCATCCCCCTCCACAAGAGACTGCTTGCCTGGCTGGCAAGATAATGTTTAGGAGGCTAACATTAAGCAAGATCCTACTGTTGGTGTGCCAGCATCTAGCTGGTTTTAGCAGAAAACAGGTGAAATCAGTATAACCAGAGGTCTTCTCTCATGGTTCTGAATCACTACTTTCACTGCCTGCCTTTTGATCACTTTTCCTTTCACTAACCTCCTTGTGGATTAGGTCAGCTTCAACATAAAATTAACTGTGTCAACTTTAACTCGCCGTTGTACAAGACAGAAGAACATTCAGGCCTAGAAATCTCTTGCAGTGAAATGCTGCCACAAAAGGGTATTCTTTACTGGTGTCTAGTTCGGTCAATAATTTATTCTAGTGGCATTAAGTTATTTGACACAACGATAGGGGGATACATACAGATGCACATTTGCGTTCAGACAAGTGAGGTTACTAAAAAGCAAGCAAAGAAATGCTAATTTTCAGTCTCAAGGTTTGAGATGGGGATTTGGGGTGCTACTGGTTCTGTCACCAATTCAAGTCCCCTGACGAGTAAAAGCACTGGGTAAGACCATTCATAAAATTTGGACTCTTCTTGTTACTTGTGGCTGGAGAAGGCTGAAAGGGTTACATTCTGGAGGCTTATTCATAAGTTCTGAGGCTCGATACTTTAGTGGAAAAATAAAAAGCATCAAGAAAAGAGGCACAATAAGGCAACAAAAGTGAGAGAGAAGGAGGGAATTAAGTGAACAGATACTTCACACTAGCAGAGACAAAGTGGAGAGGAAAGAAAGAATATGGAGAGGTGAAAAAATAAGTTCTATAATAGCTGCTTTGCCGAGAGTGAGCTATTAAGAAAACTAAGGGTCAGAAGATGGAAAAGTTGGTCCTGAAATCTACAGCAGAGTTCTCAACATCCCAGAAAGATATTCCTACAAACCAAAAGCAGGTTATTCAAATAAATCAGAGAAGGAACCGTATTTAAGAAATTGTAGTACGACTGCTTATTACGTGTAAGTGTGCTGTCTCTTACATAGATGCAATACGGTATTTATCTGGAGAGACAAAGTTTACAGAAAGTTTGGATGTCTAGGAAAAAACACAAAGAAAAATGCAACAGCTCCTTTTCCACAAAGAAAGAGGAAGGAAACTGAATTATAAATATATCTGCATTAGTTATTTTTCTTTTTGAAAGTAAGATTTAATTACTTTTTTAAGAGTGAAAAATGTATTATGCATAATTTATTTATGAAACAGAAAGTACTGCTGGGCAGGTTTATGTAATAAGTAACTATACATTTTTTATTTCAGAATAATGACAAATATATGCAATATTTGAGATGGAGCTGTTCTGCATATTAAGGTATTTACATTTACTATTTGCCTGTAGACATTTGTAAAGTAAGAAAAAATAAGAAAGTGGAAATACAAAACGTCAATATTATTGACTTTTTAGCAGAAAGGTATTTACATACTGCATCTGAGCCCTACCCCATACTGAAAACGTAGTGCTTTAATGCAGATGCAGAAGAAAATTATGTTTTGTAGACGTAAAAACTGGAAAATGAATGTAGCATTCCTACATACTAATGGGAAAGTAGCTCCAGGGGACATAGATATACATAGAATATAGGCATTGGACCTGTATACTGGTATAAATTCAAACCAGAATCACATAATTTGAAATCCTAATTAATTTTAGAATGCATTTGGAAGAATCGAAGTGTAGCAGTAATATAATTTTCTACGTTGAGAATTTTTTCAGTACTTATTCAAAGTATTTCACAAAAAATCATTTTTCCCTCCTCAGCAGCTCCCCAGATTTCCAGATTTTCCTTATTTTACCTCAGGGGAAAGAATAAAACAAACAACAACAAAAGAAGAAACACTTTCTTCTCTACTGTCAGAGCCTGACAAACTGCATGATAAAATGAGAAATATGGGTTTTGCCCTTAAAGTTTCTTAGTGTTTACTTGATCTCAGATGTCTTTACGAAATGTGGGTAATAGGAAGAGTACTTCTTTCAGTTTGCTAATTTCTTGCCTTTCATAAGCTTGATGGGAAATTACAAGAAAAAGGCAGGTGGGATAATGGCTTTCTCAAAGTCAAGGGCAAAGAGTGGAACCTAAATTTCACCCAGGCTATTCATTCATTTCTATGTTGCGATTCTTAACAAAGTGTTTTTTTCAAGTTGTGCTTCACATGCCTTTTGTAAGCCTATTAGTGTCAAACTGTAATAGCATCAAATTAGGTGATGTGAGCATTCAGGCCCTGAAGCCAAGTATTTTTGCATTACAGCAAAAATGCCCGTGTAAAATGAATCGTGCAGTCCCAACGCATGTCTTGGTTTTGTCTGTTCTGTTGTACTGTTTTACTAAGGAGAGAAAGGCAAGATAAAGTCCTTGGTATGTATGACCCAGAATCACAAAGCATTTATGTGACTACATCCCTGTCAATGAGACTTAGGCTTTTAATGAGTTTGTGAATGTAAACCAGCATATATAAAACCCCCATACATATATAAAACCCCCATATATATATATATACACCATACCAAATATAAAAAAACCATATTGGTTTGATTTCCCAGGAAACATAAAGCATATATTGGTTTCAAAAGCTACTTGGGTCTAATCCAAAACCCACTGAAACAAGTAGAAAGTCTCCCACTGGCTTCAATAGGCTTTGGTAAAGCCTAAGCGTTGCCTCCAGCCTGGTTTCCTGTTGAGAGTGGAGTAGTGGATTAACTGGTAGTTTAGGATTCCTGAAGATTTCACCTTGTTTCAGTGTTACGATTTACAAACATAGAAACATGCAGATGAGAACACTGCCATCATCCACTCAGAGTGAGGATTATTATTCCTTAGATTTTCAGAATCATAAATCCAGTCTCCTTTCATCAGCAAGGTTAATAAATATCCATGTTCCACAAGTTTCATACTTAAAAGATGCAACTGAAAGAATTATGGTAACACTTTACATATACAGTAGTATAGAGCTGCAGCATGTTTAGACACAGTATCCTCATTTGCTTTTAATTAGTACAGGGAGAAGGGAAAAACCTGATTCCTTGACAGTGTTAGATTATGCTTAAAGACAGTCACAACATGTATTTATCAAATTATATTTTAATTTACAGCCAGTAACTTGCAGTTATTTGAATATACCCCTAATTAGTACACAATATCCAGTAACTGTCTTTCAACGTGAGTGATACCGTGTTATTGGGATGGAAAATTTCACTAAAAATGTTGAGTCTGGATTAAAAAATGCAGATTTACTTAAAAGTTTAAGAAGGTACTTGTTGTATCCTAACAGTTCCCATTGCACAGACAGCCTTGCTGAAATTCTGTAATGAAGAATATTATTTAATTACCACTGTAGCCATTAGTGGTCCTATATAATGAAATATTGGTAATGTCCTTGGCTTTGTTCTGCAGATGATTTAAGAATTATCCTTTATGTTGGTGCAGAACAACTACAAAAGCCTGCTACTGAAGTCCTCTTCCTTGTTGGTGTATGTTCTTTGTTCTGTTCTCTATAATTACTCTGCCCCTAGTACACACTTGAATACACTAGAGACAAGGAAAGAAAACATAAAATATTTAGTATTAAACCTTCAAGGTGAGTACACACACATGGATATACAAAAATCCCCTACTTATTATTAAAAACCTGTACCTACATTGTTATTTTAGATTGAGTACCCTACAGAAAAACCTTTCCTTATATCTTAGCAATGCTACAGGGATCATAAGCCAAAAACCCTACGAAACAAACAAACATTAAAGTTCCTTTCCAATTTCAACCTTACCCAGACCAGATGGAGCAGAAAATCATACTTCCCACGTGGGGAGCTCTTGCCTGTCATTGAAAGGCAGCACAATATTCTAGCAATCTTCAGATAGCATTTCTCCCTGGGGATACTGTAAGCCACTAACACTGACAAAGCAGCCCCCAACTATATATAATCTATGCCAAGGTTGACACAAAACCAGCTGCCCATTCAGAGCCAGAAATGGTGGGTTTGAGGCCCTGGTGTTTGCTCTGCCCAGCAGATACTGAATGAACAGCTATTAATTACAGCACATATTTATGCCAGTGTTCTTCCCAGCTGGAATACAATTCAGTGCATTTCTCTTTGCACAGAACAAAACAGTTTTTAATAGACTAGAGGGAAAGATGCAGCAAGAAAATGTAATTTACTTACCATTCTTCTCCTTCTGCACTTCTAGTTCAAAAAACACTCACCAGGAAAAATACTGTGGAGTGCATATATCCCAGCAGGCTCACGATGGACTCCTTCAGTCTACCAGCGCAGAGGTACAAAAACTCGTTCCTATTACAATACCTACAAAAATCTGAGGACTTTGAAATGTCTTTTTTTATATTCTACTCCTTAGTTTTCCTTCCAGTCTGCCCCTTTCCCATTTGAGACTTGACATGTATATTTGAACTCAAGCCAGAATAGGAGAGAAGTATCTTTCCAGGAGGAACTCAAGTACCATGATTTTATGACAGAATTCAGGTGAGTTATGGTTTTCGTTCAGCTTTTTCCACTAGCATTTTCCTAATCATTTCAACAAGCAACCACCCACAAGCTACCCCGATACAAACACTCATCAAACATCACTAAACCCCCAAAATTCAAATGATGCTTTCCCATATATTGCTCTGGCTTTTACATGAATGCATGTTTAATCTGATTGCAAACCAAAAAACTCTCTATTTCAGTGTTTTCAAACTTCTCTCCCTATAACCAAAGCCACATTATTCTTTCTTTATCAGGAAAACAGACTCTTCCTCTCAACCAAAGTTCAAGTCCTGTATCTCCAGCTGTCATTCAAGCAGTTGCACTCTGAAACTCATGGCTCCTGTCATTCAAGTAACCAGGGGGGGGGCAGAACATCCTCGATGCTGCTCTCTTGACCCATGTAAAGGAAGCAGCACTGTTTCTCAGCACAACAGATTAACCTGCTATTCATGCTTTTTTCTTCCCCTGTCTGCATCTGACTTCTCGTCTCCACTAGTTAATCTCTAGTCACTACAAAACTGTGTCGGTCGGCTGCTAGATTTTACCCGCTCCTCCCCCCAGAAGGCAAAGTGGTTTGGATCTGGGTTCATTTTTACCCGAATTACTGAAGTCGAAGGGGACAAGCTTGGATATCCAACTCCATTCCCACTTAGGCATTCATTGCAGTAAGCTCGGCTTCCAAATCAACAACCTTGGCACTCCTGGGGAATGAAATGAAGTTACCACAGTCACTGCCTGTGCTGAATGCAGTGACAATCACTCCCACGCGGTGGAGTACGGGTGCATCTGGGTACTGAACTGGGGTGCTCTTCTCAAATTATCAGCAATATTGTAACTAAAATGTCAATAAATCTCTTTTCTAACTTACAGCTGCCTTAAGTAGCAGAAAAGTGACGGTAGAGAAAAGCTAATTAAGCAGTACCAGAGGCATCTTTTACTGCTTCCCACATTGATGCTTCATTAAGGAACTGGAACTGGTCTCAGACTGGAATGATAAGAGCATGCACACGTTCAGGAGAGCATAAAGGACAATATGAAGCGCAGGACAATAGAAAACACAGGTCTAAATGATAACCAGCCTTAAACATAATCTAAAATTTGTGGTTTATTTTAAAAATATAAATACCAAGAGGGGAAAATCCATGTTTCCTTCATCAACACAAGCTATAGCCTAAAATGTAGAGGATTTTTTTCCTCAGACCATCCAGAGGCAGGTCAAATAGAGTAAGACACGTATGAATAACAGTTTTCCTTCCTTATGATTTTCACACGCAGACGCTGACAGGATGACTACACACAGGCTTGACATCTTACCAATGTTTGTCATTTTCTCCTGTAACAAATCTTTGACAAATAGCAGCCAAAGGAGCAGTGCTTTCACAAAAGATGACTTGGTTATCATGGTACCATGAGAGCTCTCCATAAAAATGAAACCTGAGTAAAGACACGGTTGGGCTGTACCAGCCCAGGAGACATACCCCATGAAACTGTTCTCTTTCACATTTGTCAGACTGGAGAGACTTGTGTGCCATTTGTTCACAGCCCACTAAACATTTATAATTTTTCATGGCAAGGTGACTGCTTTGAGTATAGAGGCTAACATTGCCGGGTAAGACAGACTACATAAGTCTCCGGTAGATGGACAGCGTTAACCTATTATTAAATTCTTTACTTTCTTACATAAGGAAGAAGAAAAGTACTTTCAGGCCTGAAACACACTTGACGTGAAGCCCCAACCGCATTCAAGTCAAAACTAGCTTCCATGGGTTTTGTGGAGACATCCAGATCAACCCTAGCCTGCATGGAAATATTTCTTGCAAACTCTTGATCAAAACTGAATCCACAGGTTTCACTTACATTTAAAGTTCACCAGAATTAATATTGCCTTTTTGTTAATATTTACCATGAAAAAAAAGCACCAATCTATCAACTGCTACCTAAATATTTTTATTAGATTCTGAAAGTCAGGAAATTCTCATGTAAGACACTAGAAGACCACAAAAAAGATCTGCATGTTCCATAGAGAGTAGGTAACAAAGGTTATGAAAGCTAAAGCTTTGAGGCTCTGTCATTTTTCATATTTTTTTTTCATATTTTTCATATTAATTAAAATTAATTAAAAATAATTTAGGCAAGTGCCTGCTACACCCCACACCAAGACAACGTAACAGTGTGCAGTCTTCTAGGAGCAAGATTAGAATTCCAAACACATCTGACGCAAGACTAGCATCTGAAATATCTTAGAACTTGATCTTGATCAAACCATGTTAATATAGGATAGATTAATGCTAAGCTGCCATTTTTTCGCATATAGTTCCAATTTCCTTCCTCACAGAGTGGAATGGTTTCCAATGCAGTATCATAACAGTATATTTTCATCCATTTGGTAAACATATGTGAATGTTAGGATGTCTGCAGCAAAGAATGGAAAATATTGAAATGAATGCCAGGTCTCTACCCATGAACACATCCTATGTTCAGGGATGCTTAATGCAGGAAGGAGGGGCTACCAAATCCAGAACCTGTGTAATCAGTGTTTGGCACCTTCTACAGTGCAAGGATGAGCTCTATCTGCAGAGAGAAAGAACTTTCAGTCCTTCCTGTGTTCCAGAGATGGGATGTCATCAGGACAGACCTTCTCATTGACACATTTCAGGCTAGAGGACATGGTCTGAAAGCTTTTACTAAATGCAAATGTAAAGCTCAGAAGCTTGGATCACAGTAGCATGGATGTCAATAAAAATGTAAGTAAAAAAAACCCTTTTCTTTTCTCCTTTGATTAGAAAGTAGAGAGGTGCATGTCCAGCTTTCACCTTTTATGCTCTTAACGTCTCAACCAACCACCAAGCTAGCCATCATTATACGGCACTTACACACTGAGGGAATTTGCCAGGGCAAAGGCTCTCGCTCCCACCCATTCAGGCTCGTTGCACATTTGGCAGAAAAGCCTGAGCAGATCATGCAGTGCATACTGTGCTGGTGATGAGGCAGCGTGCTCCTCAACAAAGGAACTGGGAAGTTTATAGGTAAGAGTGTACTTTACATTATTTAATACAACAGGCAGTAATTCTATTGCTTTTCACCCAAATTATATCTGGGTGAAACGAGCTGGACTCCTGTACTAAGAACATTCGTCTTCCTGTTTCACTGTGCTACCCTGGACAATGTACATATGGCAAAATCAGGAATGCGTGTTCACACATGGAGAAGCAGGATTGAAACTCCTTTCAAACACTAGTAGAGGGGACTTTTTACATACAGGTCACAGACATTAATCGGTATAGACTCTTTCAGTTTAGCCTTTCCTAATAATAATAAAATTGGCATTACTGTTTTCCTTTTACGTGAAGAGAACATATATGAAATCAGCATGTTCAAGATGGCTTTCCTGTGCCTATAATATTCAGGGCATTTGAGAACATGAATAAGAAACTGTTTTCTGAATTAATAATGTCCAATCCCTGTGGCATTACACGAGAGAGAAACAGGTTCTTAAAACTTACTGACTGTGAATGATTCACTTAAACTACTGCGGAGCCAAAAGTAACAAAGAGCAAATCACTTTCCAGCCATCATGCTAGAGTATCATTGCTTGAGGAACTGAAACCAGCAGGAATGCTGCGAGGACTGAAAGGGTAGCAGCCTCATCCCTCCAAGCCCAGCTCTCCTACAGGCAGGGAGACAGATACCACTTTTGTTCTTCTCTCTGTGAAACCAAATTAGTGCTTTCTGGAGATGAACTTGCTAGAAAAGGGAAGGCTACTCACTAAATGACATACGGGAGCTAAATCGCTTGCTGATGCCAGATGCTGCAGAAGCTCAGTTGAAGAAAGCTCTGAATCTCTGCTCTAATACTTTATTAGAACATAAACTAATCATACTTCCAACATAGCAAAAAACTCTGACCTAACATCTCAGAGAGAAAAAGATAAAACCAGTCCCTCTGCTCATGTCCTTACTGGGGAAACCTTCTCCGGGCCAGCTCTTAGATCAAGCATCTCTCAGTGCCACCTCTGGAGACAACAGCTTTGTGCGGTATCACACGATCTCTATAAAAAGTCTCTTTCCTTCCTACCCTCAAGGGCCTGGCAGCACGTCTGCTTCTGTCTCTCCTCAACAGTATCCTCGTTTGCCCTTCTGCTACAGGGTTGGTGCTGAGTGAATCAATCCCACGCAAGCTGTGTTTATGCACCAGAATATTTCCTACGTGGGATGCGGGCTGGTGGAAGACATCATCTTGAAGAGGTGGCCTGAACCAGAGTGCTGGATAAATCCAGGTGAGGCACACAGACAATCCTCCCTCTGCTGTCTTCTGCCTTAAAAACCAGCCAACTGACCAAATGAACAAACACAAAAAATGCTAGCACCATAAACAAACAGAATGGATGGCTCCTGCCAGCCCTGCTTATATCAATACCAATGGCAATTCAGGACCTTCAGATTTTTGGTGCTCTGTATTCTGCCTGGGCTCTTCTCTTGCCAGCACAGTAAGTTTAATTGGCACACTATTGCATGCCAGGGGCCACGCTGCTAATCCACAAGAGCGCAGCAAAAACAAGAGAGTTAAGTTTTAACACTAGAAGCAGTAGCTTTTATGCATTAGACGATTTACAGCCAATGTTGCCTGAGTGAAGGCTCATTTCTCACAGACCTGCAGCACAGTCCTACTGCAGCACAGAGCAAGCCATCCTACTGGATATAGTCACGTATGATCAGAGCAGTGCATGACTTAGTATAGACATACACAACCACTTATATACCAGACAGATCTTTAACACTGGGCAATAACATTACCCAGTTGTCTCTTATCACTGTTGTGAAATTCATCTGTAAAGACAGAGGCTCTGTGGTAGTGGGAAACATGCCACACAGATGCTGCTTGATGCTGTTTCAATCCTTTTGTCGGTCTTTAATGTGCCTTTGTTCCTCCACATGCTGCAGAAGAGAAATGAACAGCTGGTGATTGTCTCCAACTTTATATCTAGCTTTTATTTAAAAATTTCAGAGTGCCTCCAACCTTCCCAGCAGACTAAAACACAGAATGAAAAGCCTTACTTACAATACACATTCCTCCTGTGCTTCTGTACCTGGCATTCTGACTGCAGGTTGCTGGATTCCCTCTCTCCAACTTTATTCCCCAGCGTCCTTGCTTTCTTGCTAGATGCATTTAGAAAGCATCCAACTGGACCACTAACAGATGGCCTGCTGTGACTCCAGGCACCTGTTGAGCCAGGTGTTGCCATATTGAAGCTATTACAGACAATTCAATCCATGCTATGATGCTTTTTGAGATGCTAATGATCACTCTGATTTAAAGTACAGCAGCATGAAGTTTTTAAAACCCATATGCTATCACTGTTATATAGATACGGTCAACTATTCAGATTGGTAGAAATGGGCATACCTCAAAGGAAACCAGTAGAATAAAATGATTTGCATTAGCATGACCCATAGTCTGCAAGTAATCTTTTACACTGCAGTATATTCCTGATGAATAGAAAATGATTAACCTGTGGAAATGGCTGCTATTACCTCCTGAAGTTTCATTTGACTACAAGAGGGAGCCCCAGCTATTAGCCAACTTATAAAATCCGCTACGAGCAATTTCTACTACTGGATACTCTGGAAGGCATCGCAACACATCACACAGGCATTGGATAGACCACTGCCACTTCTGAGTGTTCATTAGAAGGCAAAGGGGAGACATTGATGCAGCTGAGAAAACAAGGTATCTCAGTTGGTACTCAGTAGGCTCTGTCCTCGATTTTACTAAACATGGAAAATTTTTACTATTATGTCATGGTGTGTAAGGCCAAAAGTGGAAAACGAATCCTCTAAATACATGATGAAAATAAGAATTTATGAAATTACTCAAACAAACCATTCATATTCCAGAGGGTCAATAGGATTCACATCTGCTTGTTTTGCTTTTGCTGTAAGGAGTTTCGTTCGTCAGTCCTGCCCTCCTCCCACGTGTGTGGAACGTGATGGAGCAGCTTTTCCCAGGCAAGGACCCCTTCAGCCAGCCCTGCTTTGGCAGCCATCACCATCTTACCAGGGTGCCCAGATAGTCCTTACTGCCTGAGAGCGGGACTGACAGGGGCAGAGTCCACAACACCTCTCCATCGCTTTTGCTCTACGGTGACACAAACTGAAAACCTCCGTTTCTCTCTCCCACGCCTCTGTCTCTACCTCTCACTCTGTTCCTGCTTGCTTTCAGTTGAACCTTCTGTTTCACTGAAGGTTTATCTTTGGCACATTCTCCCACTTCCCAGGCTTTTCAGGCAGAGAATACACTGAGTCTACAGCTTCTAACGACTTCTCCCACCCATGTCCCATTCATCCCTGTTATGAGAATCCTGATCAGCCCCTTTAGGCCAGCCTTTGTCCCATTTAACAATACTGAAATCTTATCAACCACGCAGAGTCTGCACTGAAAATTTGGCCCTTTAAAATATTAATTCAGTCAGAGAAAGGCAATCTTACAGAAAAATATTCCCAATTGTTAATTTTTCCTATAGCTGTGTTATGTTAGCTCATTGAAATTTAATTGCTAAAGGGTTATAAGTGCCTAGAAACAGACCTAGCATCTGTCTTTTTTTAATGTCTCAATTATCACCACAGTAATTTAATGGCACTGTGTTAGAGAATCACCATTGACATGCTAATGAATGGCACCATGTTCACTTACATTAGCTCTATTTTTAAGAGGTTATAGGTTGAAGACAGGCATTTTATGCTTCAGATATCACTAAGGCAAGCCGTATCACATTTATCTCATTTTGCTTTTACAACTGAAATTACGTATCTCAAAAATGTTCACTGAACAGTGAACTGCAAATGGGTTAAACTGTGGTCAATTACAATTATGTACTTGCTTCTTTAGATCAAGATAAGTAACACAAATCCTTTCAACCCATTTATTACTTAATTTGTCTGTCAGCATTTACTGTTGAAATTCTCTTCAGTTGTTTTGCGGGTTTTTCCACAAACAGATATGTCCTTTAATATTAGCTTTTTAATTGAACAGGCTTGCTTTATTATAAATGTTTTACACTATTCTTCTCATTTTGCTGAACCAAGTTTCCCTATCAATATTTTCTTTCATTTATTCTGCAGAAAATCTGTTGCTAACTAAAAAGTCCCAAATCCATTACGTCTAAATGATCACAGCTATTTCCATAATAAGAGATGCAACGATGTACACTGAGCTATTTATCTGCAAGCTTTTCAACTCATCGTATATGAATTTCTATAGACAAGTAATAAGGGATTGACTTCACAAACACAATGGATCGGCCTTCTGAGATCAGCTAAGTGCTAGTGCTATCATCAGAATTGATTTTGCATGGAAAGCTGCATGCTGACAATAATGTGAAAGGATTTCTCAGTTCAGCAAAATTAGCACAAGACTGGAGAATAATCCTATAATATTTAATATTAACATGTATTTAAGAACCTCTTACAATGATTTTTATTCTATCACCATGCACGTTTTCAGCAGTTCCACTGCACAGCTTAGTTCTGTCGAGAACAGTTATAGAGGCGATGCTGCAATACTTTGGGTGTAGGAATCGACCGTGATGCTTCAGAACGTCTCAGCTCTCCCGGCTTTTCAGTCCCACTCACATTGCCAGATACTCAGAAGAGTATGCTTGAAGTTGTATAATAAAAAATTAAGTTTTCTAAGTGTATTGTTGGCAACACAATTATTACAGAGAGTGTTTCCTTACAACACACCTCTCAGAGTGAGCTCTCCTCTGTTTAACCTACATAGGGAGAGGATGTAATTGCATCTCGGCGTCCCCAGCGCTTCAGGCAGTGGTCATTGCACCCTCTGGTGTCCACATCTCCCATAGCAGAATCTAAAAAATTGATCATCTCTGCAGCTTTCTCTCCTCTCCCTGCTTCTGAGTTAAAAAAAAAGAATCAAAAACGTCTCTAAATCTATGCCCAGTTTTCAGGTTTTCTCCCATCTGATGTTTACTTCGTTTGTGTTGGGATTGTTACCTCCACCCCTGAGGGAGAAAGAGAGAATCCAAACCTGGGCACTTCTGCTGGGTCAAGTCCACAGGGCATGGGACAGGCAGCCAAACGCTGCTCCTAATTTCTCTGTCTCCCACCACCTTTCACAGAAAAATACAATATGCGGCTCTAATCTTCTACTGCCTGAGATACTTCACTGGCCAAGTGCCAGGCTGTGCCTTTGTGGCTGAGCTGCGGTCTTTTAGGAGAGCTGCCACTAATTAGCTTTGTAATCACAGTAAGGGAAGCAATGAAGGTGGAGGGAAAAAGTGGTCATTAACTCTTTCTTACCTGCAACCACAGGAGCTTGTAAATTGCCTCACCGTTACAATTATCAATTATAAAGCAGATGAAATTCCACCAGGCAACTTGTGACACCTATTTCAGTGGAGGTCCTACAGATGCTTAGCTCATCTCCCCACGTGCAGAAAAGCCTATATTCTGTCTGAACTTTGTCATTCTGGCAAACTGATCCAAGAAGACCTTCACAAGGGAACTGTGGCAGACGCTTCCTCTCCTCTCTCATGATGCTTTTTTTAGTCAAAGGAGATAATTTGCAGAATAAGTTACACCTGAAAAATTAAGGGAAGGCTGCCTAGATGAGCTTGGGGCATAGAAGTGACTACTTTTTCCTTAGTACCCTGTTGATTGCTTGAAGGTGAGCTTGTGATATGCTCCCTGGTTTATATTTGCTCATGTTACTCTTTATTAACGCACTACAACTGTGAGGAGATTTATATAAATCATTAGAGGGATTGCATCCATCCTCACACAATTTAAACCTGGGGGGTACTACATGGTCCTTAAAAGAAAAACTAATTATCGCAGGAGACGTCCAGTCTATCTGTAGGTATCTGTAACTGGAGACTTGGAGAGATAGGACAAAGAACAGCAATGAACTAAGCTGGGATCCATGTAATGTTGATCTAAAAAATCATGGATGATACAGTTGATTGTAAATTCTTTAAGGGTCTTCCCACTCATATTTTGCAGGGTTAGAGTTACATTGGTCCTCATGAATGTTCATTATATTAACCTTCACAGTGACCTGGTTAAAGGTCCTCATACTGATTAATTGCTGTCAATATGCAGTTCTAGCCACGTAAGGAACCTTTCACCTCCAGATGTCTGATTGGGATTTTTACATAGATCAAGAAGAACTGAAAATCAACAAGAACATTTCTAATTTGGATCAATAATCTCATAAGCAAGAAGAAATAAATCACCATTAGATTGGTGAATAGTGACTGGCTTGTTAGGATATTTATAAGTAAAATTTTGGCCAAAATTCAGGTAGTATTTTTTCCAGTGAATTTTTTTTTAAAGTATAGTTTTTGTGAACCAACATGACAAATAGGAAATATAAGCAGAATTACCCCAGAAATTTATTCTCCTTTCATTCAGAAGGTCGTTGATAAGAGATACCTTTCACAGGATCTCTATCGAGCACAGAATACTAGCTAAGCACTAGATCGGAGCTTTTTACAGAATCCAAGCTCACAGAAGTCATTGATTTTAAAAAAGAAAGAAAGAAAGAAAGAACGAACAAACGGGAAAAGGGGGAAAAAAACCCTAGATGAGCTCCCACAACATTCTCAAAAGCAGCCTCCTTACAACAGTGCACCATAGATGGCCACAAACCCAGGAACTGATGCATGTAGAAGTTTCTTGAGTTGTACCACATATAACATAACACACAATGTCAGGAACTTAATCATACTTTCAATGTGAAATTAATTTTAAAAATACTCGCATCTATGAAAGAGATGCAAGTGTGCTTTATTACATTACAGCTAATCTTAAAATTTTCTAACTATACATTTCTGGGATAGACTTTATATTTCATCTTCTATGTCAAGAAGATTAATTCTGATATACAACTCCACACAGCTATGAATTTCCTTTATGTCTTTGTAGCAAGTTGCTAATGTCTCTAGATTAGAAAATCTGGATGAATTATATATTCAAAGCAGTCGCTTTGTGATTTTGTGTCTTATAACCATGCATCACCAAAACTCTCTCCAGAATTTTTGTCACATTACTTTTGAGAAACGGGAAGGACTGAGGAGACTTAGAAAAAAATAAATTAAAAAAAAAAGAAACAGCAGAAAAATATCTATATTTATTGGTGGCAAAAATAAAATGTAATTTTTATCTCTCTAAAGATGTTATGTATTTAAAAGACAGAAAAATTATTCTACCTTTACATTAAGGCACAGTAAAGTAATGTTTGGAATACCTTTGGTTTAGATTTGAATATTTCTCTTCAGTGGAATTGTACCAGTGCATCCCAAAGACCTTATGCCTGCTGCCTCCCACACTCTTCAGAGAGCAAAACCCTCTCCAGTTCTTGCAGTTAAAGAAAAGCCTCCCGCAAAACAATTATACATATCAAACTTCACCAGTGCAGAACTCCTTGCCATTGACTCCTGCTCTGCAGCTCTGTCTCTTAGGATGTTGATTGTACAACTCCCCTCGCTAGAGAAGATTAATCAATATTTACTTTTATAGTATCTCTGAGAGTAATCTAGTGCCAAAGGGGGAATTTTCCTCATTGTGCAAGTGTTTTAATTAAAACAAGTCATGTAACACTCAAGCATTTAAAAACAAACTAACCCCAAAGCATGAAAGCAGAGCCGTGGTCATGGCTAGCAGGCGGGCAGGGGGCTGTAGCCCACAGTGCCTGCAGCCGCCCCCGGAGCTTTGCAGTAGCCAGCACCCGGCTGGGCCGCGCTAGTGGAAGTACAGAAATCTCATGTTTCATGGAGAGCACTTCAGGAGACAGCTCTGACTGAAGCCAAATGCAGTTAACTGGAGGTTCAGAGGTGGATGATTGCTGGACCAGACAATACAGGAGAGCTGTCAATGTCCACAAACATCCAAGAGATGCAATAAAATTTTAGACCTTCATACGCAAAAGGCTTCAAAAAACCACAAGGATTGGGGTTGTCTCATCTTCTGCACACCAAGGGCTTCTATTGATTTTACTGATAGATTTTTATAAAGCATTAAGATATCACAAAACAAACACGTATTTCTTACTGATGGTTTCCTGCCTTTTTGAAATGAATTTTGATACTTAAAATGAAATTTAGACCATGTAAAAAGCTGAATACAAACAGAGGTAATGAGGAGCACTACAAAGGAGAAACAATTATGCATCATAAACACTCTCATGTTTTGAGCAGAAGTTCCAGGAACTTCAAAAGATTAGATTAAATCCAGCTCATTTAGTGCAATAATTTAGGCAGAGTCAAATTTAATTATAAGTATATAACTTTCTGCACTTGTTTTGTGTAGCGTTGGATACATTTAAAGATTAGCAGGTTGCAAATTTAAACACTGCAACTAAAACATACTTTTATAACGCCATGACAAAAAAAACTGTGGGTAGTCTACACAGTGGACTTTTGGATAGAGATTTGAACTCTTATGGAGAAAACTCTCAGACTGCCTTGAAGAAGACTATAATCAATCGCTACTGTTTGTCCAGTGTGCTTTGGAAGAGAGAGTACAGCCTGAAAGATACCAATATTTATACTTGAGAAATTTTATTTGACAGTGATGCTAATCACAACGAAGCAACAAAACAAAACAAACCAGCATACTTCAGTGGTTAATTTTCTTTTCCCTTCTGTTGCAACGGCTCTATTAATGAAGTCCTCCCTAAGCTTTTCAAAGCAGTGAGCTTTGAAGAAACAGAGGTGAAACAGCAATGCATAAGGAAGGATTTTCCTAAACAAGCTAGTGAGAAATATATATAAAAAAAAATCCAGCACAGACAAGTTCATGCAGAGCAACAGTCGTATAGAAAAGCCTACATTGTTCTAATCAGATGGTGTTTCTCCTGCAGTCCATCTGGTAGAACACTGTATTTAGGTCCCTTGGGGTAATTCACCACATGCTCTTTTCTGTGAGACAGTTTATTAATTTTTTCTTAATGTGTTTATTCCATGAGTTGTGTGGTAGCCCCTACTGGCAGATCTGTGAATGTCAGTGTGTCCTTGATTCAATAAAGGCCTCTCTACATCACAGCCATGCTAGGAAGCCAATCAGTCTGCTTCACTGTGGAAATCATCAGTTACTCCATGTAAGACTGGAATTAGAGGCATTTTCCTCCTATATTTGACACTTAAATGTTCCACATGAAAACTCTGTAACAATCAGACTCCTTGCAGTGTGAACACATTAATTCATAATTCATTTTTCCTGTGAAAAGGGGAGTTTTCCTTGAGAAAAAAAATCTCCACAGTAATTTCTTACAGATAAACAAGCAGTCTCTTTTTCTATCCTGTCATTTAATGCTGATCTGTGTTCATGAACTGTTTGACTCGCATATATTCTCTGTTTAATACGGACAACTTGAAGAAAGCACGCACCTTTTCTAACAGACACCAATTAAGAAAAAAAATCATGATTAGACCATTCAGTGATCCAAATGCCAGAAACAAGTAAGTGTGGCTCAGACCTTCCAATGTTCATATTTGTTGAAAATATCGAGGGAATCAGCAGAGTTACAACAGGATTGAACTTACTCCAGTGACAGCTCCTAGATAAGCGAAGTTTCCAGGGCAGGGTTTAGTTCACCCCAGTCCCATGGGTAACGGTACTATAAAGAATATTGCCTATCAGTTCTGTTTCATTACACCTATCTTTCCACTCACATGAAGTAATACAGTGACGTGATGTACGATCATCGGTTGTCACTAGGAGGCTTCACTTATGCTGTCAGATCACGTCAGAAGTGGGTGCAGAATAAGGGAAGTTTCACATAAATGATTTACCATGGCTCTATCGAAGGTGGGTGCAAAGGCAAGCTCTTGTGTTGCATTTGTTTCCTGAAAACTTTTATAAAATACCAATGTTTCTGTCACTGAGTCCAGTGAATAGAAATGTTGAACACAAAGTGATTATCAGGACCCAGCTGATGCAAATTAGTTAGAATACCAGCAGATTCAAGACAGAAGCACTCACCTAAATCTATGCAACTTGACATTATCTACAGAGCGGAATGAAATTGTTTTATCTTTCACCAGCCAGTGGTGGAAAAAGGCAAAAATTATGTGGGTTATGCTTAACTCATTCTGCAGCATGAACTAGCAAATTCCAATCCCAGTATTCAAATTACACTCGTTTGGCTTATGCAAGTTGCCCTGGAAGGTTAGTACCTCAGACAGACGTATTTTAGGTGAAAGCAGCTGATGTTACGTTATGTGAAGACAGGCTTATTCTGCACGAGAAGTTTTGAATATTCGTAAAATACAAGCATTGCCTTTCTCCTTAAAAATTATATACAGTGACTTTGAGAAGTTTTATGATACACTGCAAGTTCTATTGATTTCTACTGTAATTTGTAATTATAATTTTTTAAATTCATAAATTACAGTAAAAATATCAAAAGTGTAAAATTTCTCTTGTCTTTATAATGGATTATTTCAGGAGAAGTGAGAATACTGACAGAAGCACATTTAAAGGGGCTGCATGTTGGCATATAGATAGTGAGACAGAAGACAGAGGTTATTCTTAAAGTCATCCCTGACCCACGTACACTTTGAAAACAACAAAAGACATTACAATTTTATCTCAGACCAGCTGATATTTTTACAGAAACACAGACACATTTTTGGACACATGAATTATTGCCAGGTCTGAAATAGAAACAGCTATTCAAATTGATGAACGGTTTATGTGCCAAAAGATGGCCGCTTTTTTTCAACTACATTACATGCTAATCTGTACCTTTATTTGCACCCCATTTATGCCCTCAGATCATCATAAATGACTGTCCTGTTATAATAATTCATCTGTATATAGATCTGGCATTTCAGACATGTTATGGATAAACAGCAGACTACTTGATGTATTTATATGGGTTTTCAGGATTATGCAGAACCTCATTCTTTTTTCATTTTTTTTTTATTTTGGAAGGGGAGAGACAGAGGAAATAAGCATTTCCAATGCGTCATGTTTGGAAAAAGGACCTTCCAAATGTAAACCAAGCATTGATGATCCAGTATTGTCTTCCTCGGTTTGCCAAGAGGTGAACAATGCAGGCGAATGGATGCAGACAATCACACATGAGCTGTGCCAGTGCTCAGTCTGGTGGATCACGACCCAGCTTCAGCCTGGAAACCTCAGCCACATCAGTGTGGCTCTCTGCCCACTGAATTTGGCATGGCTTATTAATTCAGACACAGCGCCGCACTGTGCCATGCACAGCGGGTGGTGGGCTCCCAAATCAATGTTAGCAATCAGCATGAATACAAGGCTGCCTATAACCATCTCTGTAGTGACACCTGGAACACAATGTACCTGAGAGTAGCAGCGCTAGGTCTCAGCACAGTTTCATTTAGCTCAGTACCTTGCCTCCAACAGCGGCCAACTGAGATTGCAAGGAAAGAGGACAAGAACGGGGCAAGCGTGTGTAACATATTCTTTGTAAACTCTCACACCTGTAAGGACACGAACTCTTCTTTAACGCCTAGTAATCCACCCACTAGTGACATTTCAAATGACTAATTTATTACTGATCAGGCGGGATGCAGCAGTAGATACAAACTGGTGTCACTGTGGAACACTGAATGTTCTGAAGCAGCTGTAAATGCATTAAGGTACTAAATGTACTAAAGGCAAATGCCATATTTTTTCTGACAAAGAGACGAAGCTTGAAATAATTACACCTAAAACATACATCCTGGCTGTACATTAGCTTCAGACTTTTGCACACAGGATTTCGTCTGCGGGGAGGATAAAGCCTTCATAGTATGTTCTGGCATCCTGGTCTCCATTAAAACAGTAGGCACTCATTCTAAAGGGCAGCACGCGTCTGAGAAATGCAAAGCTTCTACTAATTCAGCTCTGAGAAAGGGTCTCTCTCTAAGCTAGTTTCTAAGCTAATTTCTAGTTTCTAATTAAACTAGATCATTCCTCCTTATAGACAGAAATATCAAAAAATCTTTTATCCGTGACATAATGAAAAAAATAATAATCAATATGAAGCTGATACTAAGTTGAAGCTAAAAAATAAAAAAAAATAAATTACAGTTTTACGTTAGCTATTAGAATAAAAAACCCCAAACCCCAGAAATGCAGAAAACCAGTCTAGCTCAAATCATATACAGTGTCATGTGTTTGCCATATTCCCAATACACAACATATCTACCTCTGATATAGTTAAGTGGTTTTCTAAACTCTTCAAAGGGAAAACTTAGCATGTGCAAACTAAGACATGTGGGGAACAGGATCTCCTAAGTTCACCATGCATATTTGGAGACAGATCTTTGAACTAAATCCAAGTTTGCCCCAGCATCCAATTCCGTGCTCTCCACAAATTTACCTTGTCCACTGTCCATTCCATTTTTAACAGAAAATAGTACATCAGTTCCTCGAAATTCACCAACGTGGTTGTCCACTAAAATGCAAGTAGCACAAAGGCTAGGTGTTGTACACAGCTTAGAGCAGCTTCCTTTGACTTCCACATTACTGCAAGCAGGATACTCTGGTTCAGCTCCACACGCACCGCTTGTAACACGTTGCTTAAATGAAGTAGAGATTGCTCTCTGAATAACAGCAAGGTCAGTCTCTTGTAGCTCTCTAATTAGTGATAATTTCTGCATGCTAATTGGGTGAATGCCAGTAAAGAATCAGTAAGCCTACTCTGGTAGAGAGTCAGTAAAAGTAAGATGAAAACTGTTATCTGTGCCTTTTTAAAATCAGTTAAAATTTGTTTCTAGCAGGGTGGTAAATGCTATCTTAATCTGTATTCACAGAGGTCTTCACCCTCTGAAATGCTCTCAGTCCCCACAGCAATTGCTGAGCCTTTGACAAGGTAGGTTTAGGCCCTGATAATCTGAGGTACAGACGTAGCCAGCCCCATCTCAGCGGCTGTCCAAAGGCAGCTTGCTAGAACCACTGCTGTCATCACTGTTGTACGGTTCATAACAGATAACTAGAGAAAAAGACTTTATGGCTTCTAAGGATACTGAATATCCAAAAGCTAAAATAAACCATCTTAATTACCAGAGGCTGAGAGAACACAACAGACCGGTTGACTAAACTCAGATTAGCAAAGTGAAAACTCTGCTATTTATAGTACTCATTCCATACTGGTTACATTTCAACTTTAATCTGATTTGGGTGCAACGGAATGGAAACAAAAGTCACATCCAGATGTACGCATCAGCAGATACCATAAGCATCTAACGCTTTCGGGTGTCTCTTGCCATAGCATGGAGCTGACATACACCCTGATGAACGCCCTGCCTTTTCCTGTCTTCATGCAAACCCACCAAGTGCCCCTGAAGGAAAAGGAAGAGCAGCCCAGAAAGCAGTGATTTCACTCATCTGTGATTGTCAATGGTTTGGCAAAGACAGAGCCGAAGTCCCTGTACATTCCCCAGTTCTTGCACTATGCCTCTGTGCCACTGATTACGCTCAAGAAAACAATTTCAAGGGAGTTCCTTGTCCCATGACATGGATGCACAGTAACAGAAGTTCCCTATGAGAGGTAACAGCTGTTCGTTCTTGCCTGCTCCACAATAACGGCTTTCAGATAGCACCAATAAACAATGTTCTTATTCTTGTTCATGCCACAGCTCACACTGCGCAAACATTAGTTGTATTGATGGGAACTGACAGAACCATTCAAGTCAAACTGCAACGGCAAATCTTTCAGTGCTTCTGGGTTCAGCAATTGGTAAGCATAAATCTAGAGCTTTTGGTGCAAATCTCTTTTAGCCATCTGTTCTGTAAGGGCAAACTCAAATTTATGGAGACATTCAAAGTGCATGTTGTGAAAACAAGGATGTATAAGCGTGACCTCATCACTTCATAAATATCCACAAACCTTTCTCCCTTTTGAATTTTGCACTTCATACTTTTTTTGAGCTAAGACAAAACCTGTTGACTACACGTCTGCTTCTCTGCTGGTTGCTTTCTTGATTTTGTCGTCTTTATCAAACTTCAGAATGGAACATAAACTCAATGTGCTTATCTTGTTGCCATTTAGAATACATTAGAGAAAACTTTATGTGATAGCAAGTTTACCAACCCCACAGCCACTGTCTCTATCTATCTGCAGGCTTAGCAGAAATAGTCTGAAGTAATAAAGACAACCAACAGTCACAGAAGCATTGGACTCCACGATGAATACTTCATTCAATATACTTATTTCAGTTATGCTTTCTGCTTCTATTTGTGCCTAAGAAACATTTTGCCTCCAAATAACTGGCATTTGTCCTTTTTTACAACAGATGTGCATCGATTTCCTTGGCTGGATGGCAGCATTTCTTCCACCATGCCTCTGTGAAGGATTGGATCCAAAATGGGGTCACACACATTGCCCTTTACTAGCAACCTCTTTTTACTCAGCTATACCTGCTACACACAGTTTGAAATAATTCTTGGCTGAAAGTCTATTCCAAATTTCATACACTTATGACCCTGTGTGTAATGCACCTTCCATGCACTTATCCATCTTTTCTAGTTTTGATCACAAAAGCTCAAAGTTAAGGAATAAATAGAAAAAATTCTGCACACTTCTAAAAATCAGAAAAAAAACCTTCGATGGTTCATACGCAGAATCACATGGAGAACCAGGTGGTGAAATGTTCCTAGTGAGAAGCCAAAGCAGGTAGTCACTACACCAGGAACAAATAAAGTTTTTGCACCCACTGTGTAGCCATGAAAGCTGGGAGTTCAAAGTAGGGTATAAACTACAGTTTTGCCTGAGCCTTTGGTGAAGAGGAGCCAGGCTCTGAAGCTGAATACTTGATCCGCACATCAGATAGAGGAGTAGTTCCCATCTTTTGCACCACAGGGGGTGTCCTGGCTCTGGCTTTTATTTTGGTACCTTCGGAAGCTTCATGCGATCTCGCAGTGTCACAGTGACACTTAAGGTCTGAGATTTCAAAGTTATTTAATTTTCTAAAGGAAAAGACATGAAGATATCTACTCTGCTCAGATTCTGCTCATTGGAAAAACTATGGCTCTTTCAACATGCATCCTTCAAAAAAGTAAAAAAAAACCCAAACACAAATGCCCTATGTAACTAATTAGAAAACAGAAATATAAACAGAATTTGACAAATAATCCATGTTTTCTGCTTCCAGGAATCCTGTTAAATGGACTTCTTTTATTGATGTATTTTTATATGCTAAACTGAACATCAATCAAAGTATCTTTTATACCTTCTGCTTAGTTGAAATTGTTCTTTTCTCTTGCATAGCTTCATTAAAAAGAACTTGGAAAAACCCAGTATGTTCTAGGAACTAAATCAGCATGCTTTTTGTGAGTGACTGTAGTGTACTGAAGGAGCATGTGTGTTAATGTCTTAAAAATGTTTAGCAAAAAAGACTGGTAATCTGCATACAGCAATGCAACTTGACAGCAGCACTGACTGCGGTATGCACAGTACATTACAAATGCATTTTCTCTACATTACCACCTGGCAAGAAGCGAACAGGAACTCTGCCAGCTACTTCCTAAAGTATATGAGCTGATCTGATCGCTTGAAGAGTACGCTTTTGCTCTCATGGTTCTGTGAGCAATTTCTAGGCTTCACTACTTCACTACTCTTTTGCCTGGACTGCCTCTTGTAGGCAGTATCTGGGGATGAGAACTTGCAAACACCATATTTTAGACATGGCAAATGTCCACCTTCCATCTTTCTGGGAAAGCCCTTTGACAAAAATCTCATTAAAAATAAAAACTGAATAAAATAAAAGGAGTAAAGTTAAGAAATGATGGTGGAGAAAGACAAATTGTCATCGGTGCGTGGAAAAGTTACAACAGTAATACTGTGTGTGGGATAAGCAACATCTGTTTGCCTTCAGAGGACTCAGACGCTTGCAAGCAACCTGACACCAGATCCGCAGGAATGAAGACTCAGAATTGTTCACAGGGGTCCTTGGACTTTGACTCATACTCCTTCATATTTCTGTGAATTCACCATGTCTTTTGAAGCCAAGAGGTGTTACGAAATCTTTGTTGTGTGAGGCCCAGAAGAAAAGAACAACTTTTAAAATATTAAATATTAAAAATAACATTCTAGCATGGTTACCAGAAATAATACACGTGCTTGTCCCTTCTTTGTGTGACCTGGAATACCCATGTATTTCAATATATTGACAAAAATGCTATCTTGAATAATGTGTGATGATAAAAAATACCCAACCACACAAGCATGAAAGGGAATTCTGTCTACTCTAAGGTTTATATTAATAGTGCATCACCACAGTGCTTGACTGCTCCTCATATTAAAAAGGCAAATATATCTCTGCGGGTTTCCTTGTAACTCTGAACTCTGAACCATAAGCACGGTTTAACAAAAGAAGGCAAGGAAGGGCTCTGATGTGATTTGTGGTGATGGAACAGATTTCAGCAATGTGAAACAGCTGTTATGTGGGAAGTATAATCTCATCTCTAGAAAAGCAAAAGGTGCCCAATCTCCAAAGCTATCTATTCAACACCTTTGCATAGCTCGGCCTTCATTCTGTAATAATACTAGCAGCAGTGTTGTTCTATCCCTAAAATAATAATTTAAAAAATCCTTTATTCTTTTATAAAATGTTATGAACTTTCATTTTGATTTCAAAATCACCCCAGAGCGCCAAGTGACAGTTGCAACTAAATTAAACTAATGCATGCATGAATGGCAGATCTTCATCACAGGCTGAACAATCACACTGGGGGAGGGGGGGGCAGGGAGAGAGAAAGCGCATATGTATATACAAACATACATACAAAGGGTGATATACGTACACAGCATACTGAAGGTGAAGTGATGTCTCCATTTTACCCAGAAAGAGATCAATATTCTAAAAATTACGTTTTATATTTACATACGCAATACATCGCAGATACGAGTAACTGATTTATTCATTGTGAAATACAACTAAGTTTTGAGGTTACAATTCTGACAAGCATATATTATATACCCAAAGTAGTTTTGTCTAAGATTTCCTGAGATGAGTCTATCTGAAAATTACCTTTTATATTCTGCCCCTCAGCATGATAGCTTAGATTTCATCAGAGGACAACTGGAGGACAGCACAGTAGAAACTATTATATTATGCCAGCTGCTAAAACAAATGGAAACACTGAATTACAGCATAAAGTACTAAAAAGGAACATTTTACTACCATGGAGTTGTCTAATAAAATGTTGTGAATGTCAAATGTTTAGCCACAAGGACATCCAAGACATAAAGGAATTAAACAGATGTTTTACATGTTGAACAACGAAACACAGAATGTTATATTCTTATCTGCTCCCCCAGTGAAATACCTTTCCTATTTGGTCCTTTTGTTTTGCCAGCTCCCGTTTTCACATTGTCACAAACACGAGTTAACTTGCCCATATCTGGCTTATTAGGCTAGAGTGTAGAACTTGACATCCCAATAGTCCTTTCAGCAATCTGAAAGGGCATGGAGCTCAACTTCTACCGAAGTCAGTGAGAGTAGCTACCTATATACCTTTGAAAGTCTGGGGTAAATGACTTCCAACCTTTTTGTAAATTCCTTCACAAACAATGGTGATCTCGCTCTGGAACGCCTCATTTGAGGCAAATGTTTCATCCGGTTTTGCAGTGTTGACTACTTTGCTTTGAGTAGACAGGATAATTTTATTTGTTCAGTCAAAATTATGACAGTAAGTTTAACAGCTTCTTTCTCTTGCCTCCACTCACATGTGGGATCACCCTACTGCAACATGACCTCGCAATGTCGTTCAGTTTCGTTGCATTTTCTTGCACAGATTTCCAGCAGTTCTCCATTGCTTTCAACTTCAGCATAAGGCGCCCAAGGCACCTCTGCGTCAGAATCTTGGCAGCACAAATGGATGTACAAGATGCAAGACTTGAAGACACAGAAGAGGCAATACAAAGAATTCCCTTTTCTTAGCTACTGCTGAAGCTCCAATGACTATGAAGCCTCACTCCACACACCTGAAATATTCACATGAATTAGTGTAATTCTTGTCTCTCATCATCTGTCGCAGGAGTCTGGAATGGAGCATACTACCTTAGCATACAGTTGCACCAGCGTCTCTCTGAATCTTTGTATACAGATTTATTAACATTATGGGAAAAACATCAATCTTCAATTAAGTTTGTGGTATCGGATGCAAAGATTGAAAGGGGAGATTAAGCAAGATTTCAAAATTCTTGTGTTTTAACAAATCACAAAATGAGATAAAGCAGCCTTTTTCCAGACCTAAATTATACCTTGAGTTCCGCACAAGTTTGACAAGTAGGACATCCTGTCCAATTAGTCAGACATGTGTAATTTGAGACTAACAGAATTAAACCTTGATGAAGGGGAAATATATGTGGTAAAATATCTCAAATTATTAGACCATTAGGTGATTTCAGTGGCTCACAGGAAACAGAACTTTGAAAAGCGTGTTAAAGAGTTATTTTCAACAAAGTGATGAAACAGTTGTAAATATAAAATACCGTAGAGTATAGATAGGTCAAAATGCTTTTAATTTAATGGAGGATGGCTAGCCACAAGGAAAGTCTGTTTGCACAGTATACTTCAGACAGATAACAGCAAGCACTATCCATGTTTCAAAAAGCCCATAGTTCCATTAACCCAACACTGAGACACTACGTGCTGCATCTCAGCAGGGACAGAATGGCCTGAAGTTAAGGAGCTGCATATAAAAGTCCAAGCACGTATCAGGGGAATTACAATTTAGGCAAAGAAACATCCGACTATTTGTTACACATCCATTTTACTATTGGATTCTCAAAAGGAGTTTCCTGATCTACTTTTTTTTTCAAAAATGTCTAAGGCACCCTGAGTCTTTATGGTGTAACCCCAGCTGGCAACTAAACACCACATAGCTGCTCACTAACTCCTCCCCCCCTGGGGCAGGATGGGGAGAAAAATCAAAAAAAAGGGTAAAATTCTTGGGCTGAGATAAAGACAGCTTAAAAGGACAGCAAAGGAAAAGGAAATAATAATGATAATAGAAATAATAATAATAGAAATAATATCAGAATGTCAAAAAAGGGTATTGCACAGTACAATTGCTCAGCCCATCCCCAAGCAGTGATCCCAGCCCCCTGGGCAACTCCCCCCAGTTTCTATACCAAGCATGACATCATATTGTATGGAACACCCCTTTGGCCCGTCTGGGTCAGCTGTCCTGGCTATGCTCCTTTCCAGCTTCTTGTGCAGCTCCTCGCTGGCAGAGCATGGGAAGCTGGAAAGTCCTTGACTTTGTTTAAGCGCTACTTAGCAACAACTAAAACATCAGTGTGTTATCAACATTATTCTCATACTAAATCCAAAACACAGCACTATACCAGGTATGAGGAAGAAAATTAATTAATTCCAGCCAAACCCAATACAATCTTTTAATCAAATAGACTTCCTTGATCGTGATATTCTGAAGCTCTGACCCATAGCAAAGTCATTCTCAGTGCCTCAGTTTTACTGCATCTAGATCACAAGCTTGTAAGAGGTTCATGCAGCTTTTCTAATGAAGTCAGTCCAGTTATAAACCTCTAGTCCTTGTTAAGCTTTTGTTGAGACAACAGTTAGTAAAGACTCATCCTCTGAGATTAAGATTCTCTTAGCATGCATTTACCTACATCACATAAAACAAACTATACCTGTGAGATGGACAGCTGGATGCCTGCCACCCATGGATGGAAAAGGTCAGCTCACTCTTACGGCTTGTAGAAGGGATAGGTACGGAGCAAGAGCAGAGTTTTGTTCTGTAATTTCTTGTGAAACAGACTGGAGAAAGCTGGGGCTAGATCAACAGGGGGCTAGCATGCATGGTCATCTTAGCTCCCTGTAATCATTAACGTCTGCATTACATACATAGCAATCTGACTTCTTTGCTAACAAAACTCCAACTTTGCTAATTGCTGCAGGCCAGACCCAGTTACGCATTCAAGCCACCTGAGCTAGCCACAGCTTTGTCCATTGTAGGCGCTTAGACTGAGGGGCAGTAAAGTTTTGTTAGGCACTGAGGTATCCTTTATGTGGTGAGTTAAACTCCTCGCACAAAATCCAAAAGTTGGGAGCTGCTGGAATCTAGCAAATAAAGAAAGGCTCCTGACAGAAGTGATTGCACAGAGGGTAAGAGACAGGAGAAGAAAGCCTCCACGCAGTGCTACAAGAAATCATACCTTCTCCTTGGAAGCTCTGCCTGTCCCGCTTTACGGGCAGGAACACACAGTTTTCTTCTGAAACATTGAGCAAACCTTACTAAATATAGTTCTGTCCTGAGAAGTCATGGTTTTTCAATCCTCCTGGCAGACATGGTAAACAAACTCAAATCTCCCATTTCCTGGAAAAATCCTCTAGCCACTACAGCAGTATATGGAGGGAGGGTAGCAGTTCTTCCTTAGAGTACAAATTAAAGAATGAGCAGTTGGGGATGAAGTCTGTGATCCTTTACTAGATGCTCTCTGACAACCTCTAGCAGGAAACCTCCATGGGGATTTAAGCCGGGCACTGACTGAGTTTCTGGCTAATCATCTCCAAGAAATGTGAAGTAGTTCTCCGCACAACTATAGACATATTAAGAACTTAATGGGAAGGTACTTTAGGCATCTGCAGAGTCAGTTATGCCATAGTGTACAGGATCACGTCCTTGAAATTAAATACGTTGATTTTGTCAAAGTCTCTCTGCAGATGTGCCTTAGCTTCTGAGTCCCTCTTTCATGGACCAGGATATTGGTTGAGATTCTTCTGCCTTGGCCAGAGTACTGATGTGGAGCTTGCATTTTAACTAACATTTTTATTCACAAAACTGTGACTCTTCATACGATAGCATGTCATAAAACTGAATTTTAAAAAGTATCTAATTAATACCATTGGGTTAAATGTAATAATTAAAATAATTAGCATATTATTTACCATGACTAATTATAAACTTAATTATTTTCCACAATCCGTATCACTGTTTCAGTTGCTCAAGAGACACAGTCAGGTAGGTTAATTTGACAACATCTTTGCTGTTTTGTTTCACTCACAGTAATTAACCTCTTAACATCTGTAGCTGTGTCCTCTTGTGTGGTTAATGCACATCTAAGTGTCCAACAAGCACTATTTCCCCAAAGTGCTATGTTGCTTCATCTTGGCCATAGGCCAACTTTTTAATACACACCTTTAGCTTTCGCTTAGTGTTTCTGATTGCTACGGCAGGAGAGCAAAGGTAGTAAGCAACTCCACGTGGGAGAATTAAAAAGAGCGACGCTGCATAGCCTACTTAGTGATATCTGTAAAGGTGTTAAAAATAATAGAGTTTCGAAAATTGTCCAGGGAAAACCTGGCCCAGCAAAACCTTGAAAACCTTGACCTTTCATGTTCTTTAGGAATTGCTATTATTTCAGTTCTATCTTACATTCTATGCTGAAAAAAAAGGTTGTCTTTTCATCAGATTAAATACTTAATTTCTTAAAAAAGGGTCTAATCCAAAACCCACACCATGGCTAAAGGAAGCCTTTTTAATTATTTCACTAGTCTTTGGATCAAGTTCACTTACTTTCAGGAGGATTTTAAAATTGAAATGGATTATTCCTCTTTGCCCAGGGGTTAGGTTATATGAGGATGAAGCATGGCATGATAACTGATTACTAGAGCAGTCTAAGAGTGAAATATGAAGTGTTAGCTGGATTAGTTGATGAGTTCTTTATTGCTTCTTTTTTATGTGAAGCAAAAAAGATTTTTCTGTAAAATTATATTCAGGTTTTACAAATGATAATGGTGACAAAACATTTCAGTGATCTGGAATGCCTTCATCATCTCTTGATTAGTCAGGGAATATTTATGTTAATAAGATAATCTAGCAATAAAAGAAATCAGACTTCCATTCCCCTCAGACTCTCTACTTCCTTCCACATTAGCTTTGCTCTTCTGAAGCTGTACTCGTCTTCAGAGTCAGGGGAGAAAGAAAGGGTTTACTGATTCTTCTAAAAGCTCAAGGAATTTCCTGTTCTCAAGTTTGAGAAGAGGACTCATGGAGTTAGTACTGAAGCTATAACAAAGCAAACCAGTTTTAAAACATTTGAACTGCAATTTAGTATTCTGCTGAGGTTTCATTGAAGAGAATCTCTTTAATCTCCCCGAATGTATCACAGCATCATACCCTCTTCTCAGGATGATGTAATTTGACAGGGACCTCTATGAGGTCTTCCCTAGACCAGCACATCTTGGTGCACAATGATAGATGAGGGGAAGAAATCCACCAGAAATCAGGATCTAAATCACTCTGCATTCCTGCCTAAGAATCAGTGTAGATGAATAATTATAAGGATGTACACAATAAGAAATCAGCTCCTAAACCAGCATTCACAAGTGGCATGCCTATGGACCACACACTGTCTTCAAAATCATGCCTATGCTCTTCCTGAATACAAGTACTAACTCTAGAGAGACCCATGCTTAAATACACACACTTTAGACTTCAATCCAGTGTCAGTCCCACTGGCATTAAGGGCAAAGTTTGTGTAAATTTAATTATCACAGACCTGTAAAGGAGATATCCACTGCTAAGAATAAGCAAGTGAACAAGTGGCAGGTCATATAAATAAAGTACACGGATTTTTAGGCATGAAACATACTGACTCTCATAAGCTACCTAAAATTAAGAAATTGACAGTCTAGGAAAAAAAAAAAAAGTTGGATTTTTACTGAAGATCTTCAAGACCCTGAATACCATCAGTTGCACAACTTTCCCACTCATTCTGCACAACTTTGTCAAATGATTAACTTTCAGGAGCAGTGAGCATTGTAAGCATTCATCAAAGACTACACAATGCTACAGATTGTAAGGAACTCATAAATTTAAGGCCATAGGGGAATGCTATCGTTAGTGTTTGAGTTCCTACTTAACAGATCATTTAACAGCTAAGCTGATCAAGTATGGGTNAGCCACCTCTGCACTGAAGAAAATTCTCTGCAATACAAAATTGAAGCTAGAGAACTTAAAAACTAAGACCAAGGCTCTCCCGTTCAGATTTTTTTATCAAGAAATGTGAAAGTTCCACATTTTTCAGCATGGTTTCATTTCTCATGGGGGAATAGATAAACTTTAAATTCAAAAGGAAAATCTGCAAACCTACCCCTAGAGCAACAATTAAGAACAACCTTATGTTCTACTACATGGTAAAGGACAGAGATATGAGAATTTAATTCCACAGCAAAATACAGCGCAGGGTTACAGCAAATAAGGATTCTCAGAAGCAATTTTGGATGAATCTAGGTCTTTCAGGCTTAGTTAATGAACTTATTTTGCACTATTTCTAATTGCTGTGAAAAAGCTGCCCCGAGGTTGCTTTCCCTCCTCTTTCTCCTTTCTCTTCCTCAGAGAGAACTTTAGGTGTTTTCAAGGCAAAAATAGAAGCTCCTGCCAGATCTGCCATCTTGTTATGTCCTCACAGGAACACATCTCTATATCCTTCAATATGTCACTAGTCATAAATCTGGATAGCTGAAGATCAGGTTGTCATGACAGCATGCACTGAACAGGGCAATTTCGCTGTACGTCTGTGAGTGCGTGTTCATAATATATACATAAGTATATAATAGGTATAGGTGTATAAATATATATAGGTATAGATATAGGTATATATATAGAGAGAGAGGTATGGGGCCAAGATAGTTCTAGACAAAAAACATTTATTCTCTGAGAAGGGATAAATTTGAGTATGACCTTTCATTTTCATTTGACCTTTCAAAAGACATGATTAAACTCTATCTCCTGGCATTGTAATAGATTTTCCCCAAAGGATCATTTATCAGAGAATAAACTGGGTTTGGAACTTGAAGTGTGTATTTTGTGGCTTTTACATATCAATTCGTATTTTAAAAGAAGCCCTCCATTCTGAAAGGACTTCTGAGAATACCAGAAAAAGAAATATAAAAATAACTTAGGCTTTTTGTCAATACATCATTCCAGCAAAGCTTGTCAGTTGAAAGATTAACTTTTGAGAAGAGCTAGATTCAACTAATAAGCAGACTTAGATACAACTAACAAGTTGCCTCGGCAAAGAAGGGACCCAAAAAGCTCTTGTTTAAATCACTGCACAAGGAGATGACAGTTCATGTAAACTTTGGGCTTTAACAACTAAGGTACAAATCCTCTTTCCTGCCTGTCAGAGCAGGTGGAAGACACTTCACAGAATCCTACCAAGCTCATTGATCCACAGAAACCTTTTCTTTTCCTCCAACACAATCTGGAGATTACCATGCACACCAACTTGGTCACGGAGACACTTAACAACTGTTCTTAGCTCCAGTGTGAGTAACTCCCCGCTGTGAGATTCCTTGTGTTTAGAGTTGTAGATATCCTGTTTAGGGACAGGCAAAAATGTTCACAGATTCCAACCTTGAGCCAGAATTCCTTAGCTCAGAATTTTTAAATTCATTCATTTTAACACTGTTTTTAAACAGAGTACTTCCAGTAGAGGAAATCACATCGTTTTCATAAGCAGTCCAACGCTAGAATGTACAGAATCAGGCACAGGATTCTCCAGTCCTTCAACAAGACTTAGTACCCTAGACACATTAAAAATAACTTCAGTGTTGCAACTACAAAGGAATTTAAGTTAACCAGAAAGTAATTACCTGCACGGTGCAGCAGAGGTAAAGTGATATCTAGATTTAACATTAATGTTAATTGAATTATACATCTGCCGGGGGAAAAAATAACTCCCTTAAACTCAAATTATGTTCTCCCAAATGTGATTATACATAACACATTTGCGTATTCTCAGACAGTCATAAAGCAAATATTGTTTCATCAGAAGGCAGAGTTACTAGGAATATTTACTGTAATGAAATACAAGAACATACAGACAAACAAAAGATTGGGGGACAAATGCTAACCCTCTGTAGTGACCTTTATTTGATTCCAAGACAAAAAAGAGGACTTGGGAAGTGAGCCAACACAACATTTGAGTACATCCTCAGCCCTGGGTTTATGAGTTGTCTCGGTGTCATTACGCTTAAGAGTTTTGGCAGAGCCAGGCATTATACAAGCTACAGATTCTCCTTTGGAGGTAAGTGATAGCAAGGTGTCAGTTTGATAACAAATTCATTTAAGAATCTTTCAGGGGAATAATAAATACACCTTTGGTATCTGATTCTCTCTTTCGGAGAGGGTTACTTAAATCCATTGACTTCTGGGGAATACAAGAACCAGAGCTTCATCTCATGCCAGGACTCCAGATGAGCACTGATGACTGCCTGTCAGGAGCTACTCGTAGCTTTTTGCAATCCTCGCCATTTCAGTGCCATGCATACAGTAGAACAAAATCAGAGTGTTAAAGGAAAGATATAATGCAGACAGATTTGTGGAGATGTGTAGCATGCCAGATTAGGGAGCATTCCACTGTTAAATAAAACTTCAGTTTTCTCCAGGAGATCTTACAGAAATGTCAGCTTTGCTACTCTCATTAAGAGAAGGAAGAGCCAAGCTGCTGGAATACAAGTGACCTGCTGATGGCTATCCAGCAGACTTGAGGCAAAGCCTGGAGCGGGACCTGTGTAAGAGTGCAATAAACCATACTCAATCTCTGACAAGCGCACTAAAGGGGGAAGGTTATAAACCGAGGAGAAAAATCTCAAAAGACTCTACTTACGGAACAGCATTAGTTTAAGGCAGAGTAGTTTTCAAACCACATAGCAACTGAGATGAAATACACACTTTAAAACTTGCCTTGCTTTCCAAATGAACGATGGGTATAATTTACTGTTCAAATGCACATGGGAAGGGCTTACTTTACTGGGTACACTGGCCTGCCACTGTATGCCTCTCACTTGTAGGAGCCCTTAGGCACTGTTCAGAGTTGGGGACAGGCCTGATTTAGCAGCCATCGACTGGCAATAGGGACAGCTGCACCAGGGCTGATTCTCAAGCACAAACGTTTGTGCCGATTAAGCTAATTGAGGTTAACTTCTTCTAAATACGCAAAAAATCAGGCACTAAAATCAGGCAAGAGAAATTAACTGGGTGGAAGATAGGAGGACAAGATGATTTGATCCCTGGAGATGTACAAATAAATTTGAAAGAATGTTAAAAAATACTGATTTGAAGGGTATGTGTCTAAGCAGCCCCTTGTTCCAATAAATTCAAACCTTAACTCTGTTCCTCCATCTGGCACAGTAATTTACATGGTGATTTGAGAATTAACGTGCAGATTTTAGAGTGTTTAGAAAAGTCAACATTCAACAATTCCTTATTTTTCAACTAACTATAGCAGAACTGGATCTCTTCTATAATTAAGTGTCCTCGATGAAAGGAAAACATAAAACATCATCTTCAAAGTTAGAGTGATAAGAGGTTATCCGTAATGTGCACCATACCTTTCTAGTTTGGATGAGAACAGCAGTTTTTTCTAAGCACTCTGTGGCCTCTTAACTAAAACAATCTGACATCAACTATTTGTCCGAACAAGGAAGTGCTCTTCAAACCACGTCTTCATGGATCTCATATAACCATTCTGTGCACACCCGCCAAAAAAAAAGAGTAAGAAATAATTCTCAGAAAATGAAAAATTAATATAGAAGTATGACAAAGCACTGGCAAGATACTCACACTTGCAGTGCAGTAAGGAACCCAGAAGAAACAGGAGATAATCAGTAACAATTCTATATTGAGATTTGATTATGAATGAATTGAGGTTGTTCATTCTAACAAGTGTGCTAAGTGCAGTGAGTACAAGTGTGCAAAACTGTACTATTTCTTGGAGAGAAACTTAACCAAATTGCACATCTGACGGGAGAGAGTAGTATCTAAAAAGAGGACCACATATTCAGTCGGTTCAAGTTAGCAGAGCCCTGACAGAGTCAGTGCAGCTGCACTGATTTATACCAGCCAAGCATCAGTCTAGCATATCATCTAAACCAGCACATTCAGTCTTTGCAGAGAGCCACTAGCATTTCAATAAGACTGATGACACGTTTTCCACACCTCAAAATAGGGATCCAGAGAGTATAAGTGCAAGATGATAGTAGAGACGTTGAAAATACAAGGCACAGGTTGAAGCCAAAGGCCTCCAGCATCTAAATACAAATGGCGAATTACTAAAGGAATGTAACTTTGACAGTTGGCTAGAACTGGTTTTAGGGCATAACAAAGAGAAAAAAGAAGCGGTATCCAGCATATGTAAAATGACTTATACAGTAAAAATACAAAGGTGATAACAAGAAGGTATAATTGTGAGTCACAACCTTCATAAGAACAGAAGTGAAGTATTACAGCATCAACTCCCAGGGTTAAGGACACCACAACTGATTAAGGCTACTGCTTATCTGCAGAAGGTAGAGAAAGTGCTGCTTTTTGATTCTGCAAGCACCATATTTTCCTACTTCAACTTTTCATATGTAATGTATTATATTTACTAAGTAATTGAGGAAATTATAATTTTAGAGAGTGGTGGGTGTATATAGATACATGTGTTTTCTGCTCCAACCTCATCACAAGACAATGTGATTAATATCAGCACACTAAGTCAGAGTAAGCCTTGTAAATATTTAATCTTCGTTCTTAGAAATGCATTAATAAAGTAACAGGAATTGGTGTAAGAATGCTGCAACACTCCACCTCTCTGCTATTATTATTTTAGATTTTTTTTGTAAAATCGTGTATTGCATAAAATATTTTTTAGCACATGTTGTAAAGAAAGTGAATAATGCTAGATAAAATCTGGGAAAATTCAGAGCAACTAGCAGCAAACTTATAATCTTCTAGGATTCCCCCGCACCAAAGGGCAGGAATCTGAACTCAGTGATCTGTGAAGTTCTGTATGTGCAGGTAATCTTTTATAAAGTTAGAATTCTAGTTTAAAGTTCCCTTTTCCAATCCTCCACAGACTTTTATTTCCACTCTTAATTAGTATGCTGCTGTTTGACTTGTGAGCAAGGACGTTTAACTAGTGGGCTAAGGTGAGAACAGACTGCCACCGACAAAAGAACCCTGGACCACAGTGAGACAAACGTGGTTCCATAATTTAAGCATAAAGATGTGCAGCCAACATCTTCAGCAGCGTTTTGACTTTTAGCTCCTTTTAGCTAAATTGGCTTCAAAGGGAGTTGTTCTTCTAAACACCTTTCTGAACCTGGGCCTTTCACTGGGGGCTTCAGTTGTCTCCACCAAGATCCCTTAGCTGGTCAGGAATAGAGGGAACGGGTGTAAACTCGCCAGGTCAGTGAGCAGTAAGTGAACCAACCTGTAAAAACATAACCTGCTGTTCTTCTCCTTCATCCCAAACACAAACTGACAGAAAAACCTTCTTTCATTTTGCTTCTAAGCTGTGCATTGCAGCCATTCAGTACAGGAGAAAACCACCTGCCCTTTCAAATGTAAAAACACACTAGTGTTAGCAATTATCATTTGGCATATGTCACACTTCAGTGAAAATGGTTTAGTCTTCTAGAGGCTAATAGGACATAGCGAGCCTGTTGATTTCAATACCGACATATTGATGACAGCAATACAAGCATGAATATCCCTAAAAGCTCTCTGGAGCTTGTTTCAGGCATTAGAAAGTCGTGCAAGTTAGCTGCTCACTGCAGCATTTTGGCATCTGATTTTTTTTAAAAAATATTCTTGTTCTGCATCAGACACTCTTCCCTTAGGAGAAACACACAGGGGAAAAAAACCCCTGCACACTTCCCTATTAAGAAGTAGCAGGAAACGTTCAGCTGTTCCTACTGCTCACTTGGTTTCGCATTTCCGTACTCGCTTCCCTCCAAAGAGAGAGGTTTTTCTGCGCTAGAGGATTTGATACACTGCTCTGCACTGCTGCACGCTGGATAGGGAGGAATGCTTTAAAACTCTCGACTAATGTCCATCGGCAGCTGGGGAGCCATCCTTCCCGTCACAGAGTCTTTGCACGCAGATCCCGCTTGGGGAAGATGTGTGGCACAACCCTCAAGGCTGCCAGTATGCATAACCCTCCTGTGACGTATAATCAAAGCACCAGTGTCCCTCAGCAAATATTATGTGCTGCCTTAGTGTTCCAGGCTCTGAAATTCAGCTTTAACTCTGACATCTACTCTCCCCTGAGCTGGCCTGATACAGCACTCGAGTCACACAGAGGCAGACAAAATGACCTTGTGAATAAGAATCTACTACGCAAACTTTCTAGTTAGAAAAACTCCACTGCCATTTGCCTTCCAGCCCAAATATTACTCCACTATTTCCCATTGCTGCTGAACTTGCACTCAAAGCTCTTGCCCAGGAGGCAGACTGATCTGCTCAAAGGTAGTGGGAGCAGGGAAGGGAACCGCGGACAGGTGCCAGCGGTTCCTCTGGCACCATAAAGCAGCAGACGGGGAGATTCTCCCTCTGTCCTCCAGAACTTTGTCCTACCTTCATTCTGCCTGCCATAAAATGACTATTGTGCTGAATCAAAAAATAACTGCAGTAGGTGTAGTGACAATACTGTCATTCTGCAAAACAAGAGTTAAATGTGTTCATCCTAGCAAGCATATGAAGTTCTTACCATGTGAAAAGCAGAGAGGCATGTGATATTCAAAGCATCACACACAACAAATAGTCCATTTTTAGAGGATTAAGTCTGCTCTTCAGGTATGTTGTCACATGGGACTGAAGGTCAAGTACATACAACCACCTGATCAGTGAAATAATCCTCCAGAGGTAGCTCGCCTGCAGAGATGACTTATTATTCTGAAAGAGAAATTATTAAGGAAAAAAAAAAAGGAAAAAAATTCAGAGCCCTCACTTTTTCAGAGATTAATTCTATAAATATAACATCATTCAAAGCCAATCAACAAAGTAAAATATTTCAGCTATTCTGAGCATATTCTATTTCTGTATTTCAGATATTATTCATATCACTAGGGTAGCACTGTGGATTTGTTTTAGCTGATTACATTAAACCAATATTGTTTAAAAATTCAAAAGACTGTAAAAGCCTGCATGTGTCTGCTGCCTGTGTGAATAAGTTTGAGGTTGCTGCAGTGGAATGACTGCGGAAGTTGACAGTTCTGTCTGGAAACTGAAGATATTATGCCACGGTCTGACTTTCACATCCTTGAGGAATACTGTGTAAAGCACGCTTGATGCAAGTTAAGGAGATGAGGGATCATTTTGCATATGTGGATCTTCTTCTCGCAAGATCTCTTCTGCATGCCCACCTTATTTTTAGTGAAAAACTCCACTTAACTGAACTTCTGTGGCACTGCAGCTGCACAAACGACGGAGCTATCCTTCAGGGCAGCTCCCAGTCAGGAGTGACCCCAGCTGGCCCACAATGCCAAGGCCTGGCAGAAAAACAACTAAGCTTCTGATCATGTGGTGGGCAGACCCCAAGCTACGGCGCAAGTATCAGTTAAATCAAAGAGGACACAATTCTCATCGATATAAAAATTTCTACAGAATTGCTGTCAGAGCCCCATCGTTTTCTGTTACATTGCTAAACCACCACCAAGATAAAAAGCACTTTACAAATTGTGAAGGATGCAACATTCATCTCATAAATTCTCTACAGTTCTTATAAGGTTTGTTGTTTTGTTTTGTTTTTCCCACAGAACACAACTCAAATGAAAGGGGCACTGAAGTTAGAAAAGAACATTCACGTGGTTTTCTGATTTCCCAAGACCAGCAATTGACAAGAAAAGTGGCTGCATCACTCTCTTTAAAACACGACAATCAAAGGCCTGATCCGAATTCACTGAGTGTGTGCAGGGCTCAGAGAAGAGCCCAAGAGCATGGAGAAGAGAAAGAAAACTGAGATTTTGGATATGAGTGCAATTCTTTTCAGCAAATCCTCATTGTGTTTTTTGATGAAACTCCCAAGTACCAGGAGCACAAGTACATCAGAAGACATGGCAGTATCTATTTAAAATGGCACGTTGTAAGGTAGAAAAAAGGTGATTCAGATCGAATGGCTTTACATTAACAACTGGCACCAGCTGAGGATCAAGTTCAAAAAATGTCACGCAGAGTCAATTAAGAAATCAAATCGGAAATTACCATCATTTCATGACCAGTATCTAACGCCTTCTCAAGTATGTCAAACAGCAATACAATTTCCCGAATCACTGTTTTTTTTCATTTCTGTAATCCAGGAATATTACACAGGTAATGCCTTCTAACACAGGTAGTGCCTTCTGTCACCACTTCAGGTGAGAGACTTCGCCATCATTACAAACCAAACCACTCCCAGCCCAGGGAGGCATGACCTTTTAAAAGGGTACCTGCATGTCACCTCACTATTAAGTACTATATCCATAATCTGCCCACCATTCTGCAATCTCAAAATACTGCCTAAGGCATTTGTTTCCTTTTCTAGTATCATAATTGCAGGCAATTTCTGCAGCAGATTCTGACATTCTCTTGTTTGCTGGCTGAACTCATTCTGTCATGAAAGGTCAGAAAGCAAACTGCTACAGAATGTCAATGGGTGTTTAAAGTATTCCACCTCTGCCTGAATTCCTCATGTGCTGAACTATCAAGTGTTGATTTAGAGGTCATTCACTTCAAAGGCACTTTACAAATATAGTTCAGGATCAATATTTCTCGTAAGAAACAAGAGGAAACTTGTCAAAAGCTGGCCAGCTTGCTGGTACTGAAGACAGGACCGTTTCCAGTGCACTTCCAGTGCATGGGGTTAAACAGACTCAGTTGCTCAAGAGTAGACTAATAGAGGCCAAACAAGTGACGAACCTCTAAGTGCAACACGGTAGAAAACCAGTGAATTTTTGAGGAAATCACAAAACAAGAAAGTATTCATGATTCTCAGTGCTATAACCATGTAAAATTTTGAATAAAAATTAGTTTCTGCACATCACACTTTTCTTTATTTGATACAAAAAAATTAAGAGGAAAATTAATGTTAAATTTAGACCTTAATTGAAATGTATTAATTATTAAACTTAACGCTGCACTATCTACGTTAAAATTCTTTGTTGAACAAGATTTCTTAAGCTTTTTGTTTGCATTTTATATTACGTTTCCTTTTTTCCTTTAAAAAGAGAAGAACAATGAGAAACAGATTTGTTTTTCTCACAGTTTTAGACTGGTTATAGTGCTGTCTTTAACTTTTCTTTGAAGTTCAATAACCTTTGATGGAATGGAGTTTTGAGAGCTCATTTTGAATCCACTCTGTTCATCAGAACAGCTGCACAAAAATATACCACATAGCAGATCACCTACAAACTCCATACATTGAAAAATTTAGTTTGAAAAAAGAAATCTGCCGGGAAAATCCCACTGAGAGTATCATGAGAGAGTGTGGGAGCTGAATACATATTATTTTAAAGCTTGTGAGCTTATTTTCTCTAAAAATAGTGAGCGCTACATTGTTTCTCTTTTTTCCATTATGACTGAATAACAAAATGAAACATTTGTTTTCATGTTCTTAATCACTTAGTCCATGTTTGTTTTGAAACACTACCTTCAAAATGGCTGAATAAGACCCAGTTTTGTAGAAACAAACAAGCACCAAAATGTCATGATGAAATAGAGGAAATTTCAACTCAAGAGGACTTCTTGTTTGCAAAGTGAGGAGCAACTGAAAATGGAGTTTAGAGTGAACTGCATTTCCAGCACAACTTTCTATTTGATAGATAAATGATAGATCTCTCAATGTACACTACAGTAGTTTAATTGAAAACAAACAAAAAAGCTAGCTAGCGTCGGAAAAGCAAACCGGAGATTGAATAATGAAGTAATCTCTGAACACTGGTTCAGTTTGCCACGCGGTGTCTGTTGCTTTTATCCAGCAGCATGCAATTTAAACATTTTTGCTTATTTCCTGTTTCTTTTCTTTGCAAGAACAGATAGACAGAACTGACTATTAGCCTCCTTCTCTATTAGTATGCCATATGCACGCTGCGCTCCAGCTGTCATGTTAAAAATGCATAAGGCTAAATTAAAAACTGCTGCAAAGACTTTTGGTGGTAATCAGATAACTCTCTATGTAAAATATGATTTAAAATGATAATATTTTCCACTCATTTCATAGCAGTAATATAGCTGAAGGATAAAAGAATACTACATTTTGATAATTATCCTTTATGGACATTCTGTGTTGTGCTATAAATGAACTGTATTTTTCAATAGCATTTAAAAGTGCAAGTACTGAGTCATGGCTTCAGCTGGCACAAACAGTAGTGAATCCAGCAATTTTCACTAGCTTGAGTGTCATGATGAAATGAGAACAGCTTTTCTCTTTGGAAGGAAAACAAACCCTCAAAAAATAGTTACCAGACTACTCAATAAACGCAGTGAACTGAACTATGATGTTCAGCCAAAATCAGACTAATTACCAAGTGGAAACAGTGGAGTAAAATCCTCAGTAGTTTTCAGGAGACCACGATGCCAACGACAGATTGTTGCTTTGGTCACAAGAAGGGAAGAGCAGAAGGAAATGGAAGCTTGCAAATTTAAAGTGTACATTGTTCTTGATATGGCCACGAACTCCAGAAAGTTCTCAGTCCACAAGTGTTTCTGGAAGCTAGTTGACCTCAGAGGGAAGATGAATCAATCTTACAGCTGAGGCGGTATAGCAAGACTCTCCTACATGCATTACACTTCCCCAGGCAAGTGCAGTTTAACTGGGTTAGTCCCAACCTGGCTTCCCCGTCTGTCCACAGCAGCAGGACAATCAAAGGAGCACGTCATGGTGGTTGGACTCCGTTTTCTGTATCTCCCCAATATCTCGCTGAGGGCATGCATGTTGCCTCACTCCCTGCACGTGGCCTTGTCTGAAATATCCCAACACTACTTCTCAGCATCCCTAGGATGTTTAGTGGGATTGTCCTAGAAGCAGTGCTAGGGACACTTAAGATTATTCTTTTCAGGTAACATAACAGCAGAAGTTGCATTCTTCTTCCACAGTCATCAAGGAAGCACCTATGTCCCACTCCTGCAAGAGCAGGAAAGAAGAACATCAATAAGGATCAGACCCTGTGCAGACCCAGCTCCTTCAGCTGCTTTCAGTGACTGTACAGGGCTTTGTGTTGAGTAATCTGCACACACAAAATGCCATTTTATTACTATTACTGGATCCCCAAAGTCCAATAGTGGACTTGGGACAACTGATCATGTAAAATAGTACTCTGTGAGAGATTTACAGAATCCTTCCTTTGCAGATAAGGAGACTATAACCTAATCCATCATCCCAGTCTTTCTCTGGCTTTGTTTTAATACATAGGAAAGAAACTCATCAAAACCACTGTTCATCTGCACAGATTTATTTTTTAAAGGAAAAAATTATTATTATGGACCATCTGTATATCTGCACAGAGGTTAATAACTGTCAAGTCAGAGAATAAGGGGTGCATCTAGATAATAATTTTAATTTTAAAAAAATTCTTGGACTACTGCATAGTAAGGTCTAACAATTCTTCCCTACAACTACAGGAATTACATTTCTAAATATATGATTATTCAATTTATTATAAGAAAAGATAAGTATTGTGGATCAACCAGCTATCATAAATGGATTAGAATCAAGAAATTCCTGTGCTGCACATAATGAAACATTACTATATGATTTTTAAAAGACATATAAAAGTAATTTTATGTTGAGTAATAGGGTAGCTTCATTATGCATTTTATAATAACAGATATTAACATATCTATCTTGTCTACAAGCTGCAGTTTCAGACTCAAGAAAAAAGTCCACATCATTCCGAAAACGACACATATATAACACAAATAGAAACTAAACCACAGGTGTTTTAAATTTGTGAGTGTAATAAAACAGTCTTAGAACATTAATCACTTATGAGATGCAAATGCACCGGTAACTCAACATGTGGCAAATGCGTGGCGTTTCAACAACACAAGAGCTATTTTCTCTTGTCAGGGCATATCTAAGGTACAGCACTGGTGCAACAGAATGGACTGAACAGTGCATTGCCAAAAAAAAACCAATTATAAGATACCTCTATTGCATGTAATACTGTGGGAATTCTCTATTATTGCTATCCTATGCTTTGAACACCACTCTAAATAGTATGAGCCCTAAACATACCCAATTTGAACCAAGGATACATTGACCATTCTGCCTGTCCACTCTCCTCAGATAACAGACAATATAGAGTTACATGAGCTTCCTTGCTATCTTCTTTTCCATCTTATATTGAACCCTATGATGAAGAATGGCATTTTAAACCCTTTTACTTAAATGCATTGATTCAATACATGGTGATAAGTTCCACAAGTCTCGAGTTGAGACTTAAATGCCAATGCAGGCTGAATTTGTACTGTATGGGATGGATAGCTGACATACATGAGGAACGTAGATAGTGCACTGTGGAACTGCACAGCATATGCAGATGTGGCTAATATATATATACTCAATGGCCTTTCAGCAAAAGCTTCAAGACTTCTAACAAATCACTGGCTCACTACCGAAAGTGACTACCTCGCTACTGCTAAATCAGTAAGCACAGTGGGTTAATGAATCTGTAATGAAATAGAAGATCAGCATTTTATATTAAACAGGAAACATTTATGTTTGCCTCGAAAGCAACAGACGGGAGTACGTGGGACATAAAATGAGTACTTCTCAGTAATTCTAACCCAAGGAATTGATCTTGACAAAGACAACTCCACCTTTCAGAATTGAAAAATTCAAATTGGTCAGACAGTCTTTTATTTCATCTAGTAGTTAAACTAACCTTGCTAAGTGTTTGGAGGAACCATTATGGGTCTGTTATGTAGGGCAATCTCACTTACAAACTATGTTAAAAGTAAATATGTAATTTCCTTGACATGATCGTCTTTGGCAGCTTTTTTTCAGGGGAAAGACCAATTCAGGGAAGTCTCCTGACAAAAGGAACACAGCTGCTTTTTGCAATAGGAATTCAGATGGAACAGGGACATGGCATCAATCCTACGAGCAAACCTGTCCCTTTCACATCAGTGACTGACATGCCAGTTCCTAGATCTTAAGGGGCCTTATGATTTGCTCCCTTGTACTCTGGTAGTTTATTTTGTTTTGTGTGGGGTTTTTTGACATTCCTATTCTCCAGAAAATAAAATCAATCATTGCAATAATATGCTTCTGCTTTTCTTTTCACTGGGTGCACTCCTAGATTTCTTTCTGCGCTATGTCCTAGAATCACCCCATTATTACATTACTAAAGGAAATTTTATTTTCTTATTCCCTTATGTAATATAACATGCAGCATAACGTAGCCATATACTTTATATGTCCTAGGCAGCCCATTAGCTCTCAGTGGCATCTGAAGCAGTTTGGTCCAGGTAAATTTGGGCTGCTTCTTAGCCAGATCCAAAACTGTATGTAGTCCTTCAGCTCTTTCCCACATGAAAGCGTCATTCCCACATGAAAGACATGTGGGAATGACGCTCAAACCTGTTCATTCAGATCTATCATGGTTTCTTGCTTTCTTTCATTGCATAGAAGGTAAAAAATTAGAATTCTAGGAACAATGTTCCCTTTTCCTCCTCACCCAGGAATGTACATTTGGCAAGATGATAAGAAAGAGCTGACAGCTGCTGTGTAATTGGTGGTTAGTCACGGCATCAACACGATCACCAAAAAGGACGGAATTCCTGGAACCTCAAACTGCCTTTCCTTATGGAGCGTAAGGACGAATTACCTCAACCAAAGTATCAGCAGAAAGAAAAAGCTTCAGAACAAATCAATGAAACGAAAAATAACAAATTGCTTTTAATGATTGAAGAGTTCTGTCTATTTTCTAAACTCTCCTGAATTCAATGAAGTTTGAATATAGGGACTACCTTTCATTTTAGTTCCCTTTCTACATCCATGAACTCTTCTTCCTAATAAAAACATCAGACCTTTTTCCTGTCTCCTATCATTCTCTCTGATGCTCTGTAACTTCTTTCATTCTCTGAAACCATTTGCCATTTTCAGCCTGTAATCACATAACCAGTAGCAGCAACTATTTTATTCATAGAAACATAGAATCATTTAGGTTGGAAGCGACCTTTAAGATCAAGTCCAACCATTAACCCAGCACTGCCAAGTTACTACTAAATCATGTCCCTCAGCACTACATCTAGACATCACCTCCAGAGATGGCAACTCAACCACTTCTCTGAGAAGCCTGTTCCAATGTTTGATAATACTTTCGGTGAAGAATTTTTTTCCTAATATCCAATCTAAACCTCCCCTGGCACAAACTGAGGCCATTTCCTCTTGGCCTATCGCCTATTGCTTGGGAAAAGAGACCAACCCCCACCCCACTACACCCTCCTTTCAGGTAGTTGTGGAGAGCGATAAGGTCTCCCCTCAGTCTCTTCTCCAGACTAAACAGTTGCAGTTCCCTCAGCTGCTCCTCATAGACTTGTTCTCTAGACACAGCTTTGTTGCCCTTCTCTGAACACGCTCCAGAATCTCAATGTCTTTCCTGTGAGGGGCCCAAAACTGAACACAGTATCCAAAGCGCAGCCTCATCAGCACTGAGTACAGGGGGACGGTCACATCCCTGATCCTGCTGGCCACCCTATTCCTGATACAGGCCAGGATGCTGTTGCCCTCCTTGCCCCCCTGGGCACACACTGCTGGCTCATATCCAGCCCCCTGCCCACCAACACCCCCAGGTCCCTTTCTGCCGGGCAGCTTTCCAGCCGCTCTGCCCCGAGCCTGTAGCGCTGCTGGGGGTTGGTGTGACCCAAGTGCAGGACCCGGCATTTGCCCTTGTTGAACCTCATGCCATTGGCCTCAGCCCATCGATCCAGCCTGTCCAGATCCCTCTGCAGAGCCAACCTACCCTCAAGCACATCCGTTTTGCTTGAAAAGACAAATAATGGAATATAATGATGCTGATTTATCTTTTTTAATTAAAAATAAGAAGCTTGGGAAACAGTGCCTAGCCACAGTAGCGCAGTATTGAAAATTGTAAGTAATTTAATTTTTCCCAGTGTTTGTTCTACTGCTGCTACATAAGTATTCTTTCCAGCCATCAGCTCTCATATCTAAATTCTAATTCCAGTGATATAATTAGAAGCCACAGAAACACAGCTGAATTACTTCATCTCTAGAAAAGATAAGTAATATGATTACATTGTATGTATGTATGATTATTAAGCAAATAGTTGCATGGTGTAAGACCAAGAACCAGAAAATTACCCGAAGTATCTCATTACACAGTATGATTTCTCCAGATGCCGGATTCAAAGTCCATAAAATGTTGTCCATTTTCTAGGTCTTAGAATATGTTTCATATACAGATTGTTATTAATTGAATAAACAAGTTTGCATCTTCATCAACTTTTCACCTCTATATGCCAACTTATTAATATACTCCCTTCACTTCTAGTTTAAAACTTGTGCTTTGTTGAATGAAGACTCACTTTGCAGATGTTTATTTCATCTTGTTTCTTTGCAAGATATCAGAGGGTTGCAAGTAAATCAGTAACTCTATTGCTTTTTTAAAACTTGTAAAACATACAGAAATAAAATCTTTGCACTTCAATAGAACTTGATGAACTAACATTTCTAAAAGATCTGACTGACACAGTTTTAGGCAAGAACTCCACAAAAAATTATAGATGGATAACATAAGTAATAGGAAATAGAGGAAAATCATTGCTTAGGCTGCAAAGAGACAAATTAAAATATATTCCACATAGCTTACAATGGAAACAATGACAGAGGTGTCTAACTTGGTGTCTAACTCATGACCTCCAGACCCAAACCATACACTACAACATACTCAAGTTTGAGCACAATTAGTTCCATGAAGTCTAGTAACTTCTTATATAACAGCCTAATGCCAAATTAGGGAATTTTTCTGGCTCTTTCAGCTAATGTCATAGAATGACTTCAAATCAGAGCAATGCATACTGGTTTCAGTATATCACATCTTATTCCACTAAGTAAAAACACTAAAAACTACAAAGATACTGTCTCTGTCACAATGAGACCACAGTACAAGATGATCCATTTCCAAACAGGAGACTGGATGGCAAACATATGTATGTAGCTCTTATGTAGGTATATCGATTTCCTAATATTATAAATAGTAGTCTCAACTATTGTTAATCATCTGGCATTCTCCTTAATCATTGGCTAATTCTTTACGAGCATTTTGCAGGAATGTTTTTTTAAAAAAAATGTTCAAAAGAGGTTTCTCCCATGGACATCACATCCTTTGTATTGGGGAACTGCGCAGGGAATAGCATAGTCGTTTATAAAGAGGAAAGGATATTTCTAAAATTAGCATCACCAAACATCAGACAAGGAACAAAGTGTTTGATTTTGAGGTTCTACTTTATGGGATTCTTTGTAAAGACAAAAATATATGACAGACTGTAAAATATTCATTGAGTACTTAAGTTTCTCAAAGCCAAAAAGATGCTGTGAAACTGAATAGTGATGCAGGCATCAATAACCATAGAACCCATGAGATACTGCTGAACACATGTAATGTTAAAGATTACGGGTTTTAAAATTGTTGGTAGTGAATTAATTACATTTATTGCAATTAATGCATCTTGTTGGTTCATAACTTAGGCAAAGATATCTCCAGTAAACTCACGAATTTGGCTGTTCTTATATAATTGTAACTCAAACAAAATACAGAAGAAAACCAAGCAACCAGAACACATAAATAAATTTGGCAGGGGAAGAATTTTCATCAGTTTCCAGCATGCTTGAGTTACTGCTTTGGTACTCAGTATGTGATATTGAAATATGAGATTTAACAATTCACTGAGATAAAAAGGTAATTCACAGTTCCTAGAATTACCTCCATTATAAAACACCACCACTCTACTTATTTCTGAACATAATCTCTTCTTAAGGTTTGCTACCAACATGATAGGTATTTATGTCTTCCTGTAGATAGATAATACTCAGCTGACAAAAGGATGAAGTATTGCTGAGAGTTTCCTCATAAACAGCTATAATTCTGGTAAATAGGTCTTATGGGTGTTGTGGACAGCCCAATAATTCTGATAATTTTCTTATTACCAGCTGCTCCTTGCCTTCACACTAGCTGGATCACTACCGTTCATTTTCAGTCTTCAGAAGTGCCAAAGAAGAGGAGAGACTATATCAACAATTGTCAGAAATTACTATGATAATAATGGTAAATTAAGATAAAATAAAAGCACTGCTTTTATTGACATGATACATTTTGCTACTTTAAATAACAAGACAGATACCATTCTGAGAGCACGCTGAGCACCCAGAACATTAGTAAGTATAGACAGGAAGTTGCAGGGATCTGACATTTTCATTTATAATCGTATTTCATGAGCTGACCATGGGCTGACATTAGGATTTGGTTAAACTCATTGAGAACCTTATTTGAAAACAGTCCTATTTTCAAGAAAGAGCTGGATAATCTACAAGACAGAAGTGGTGTTGTGGTTTAGCCCCAGCTGGAAGCTAGCACCATGCAGCCACTCGCTCGCTCCCCCCAGTTCATATGGGGGAGAGAATCAGAAGAGTAAAAGTGAGAAAAAACTCATGGGTTAAGGTAAAGACAGCTCAATAGGCAAAGCAAAAGCTGCACATGCAAGCAAAGCAAAACAAGGGATTCATTCACGTCCCATCGGCAGGCAGGTGTTCAGCCATCTCCAGGAAAACAGAGCTCCATAAACATAATGGTGACTTGGGAAGACAAAACACCGTAAATCCAAACATCCTCCCACACCCTTCTTCTTCCCCCAGCTTTATGTGCTGAGCATGATGCCACATGGTATGGAATATCCCTTTGGTGAGTTGGGGTCAGCTGTCCCAGCTGTATCTCCTCCCAACTTCTTGTGCCCTCCCAACCTGCACTAGCAGGGCGGTGTGAGGAGCAGAAAAGGCCTTGAGAACTTAGCAACAATCAAAACAAATCAAAACCAGTGTGCCCTACCGCACTATTTCCATCCCAAATCCAAAACACAGCATTACACCAGCCACTAGCAAAAAATTAACTCCATCCCAGCTGAAACCCTGACAAGTGGAAACTGTGGGATGTGGGATTTGAATTGATGTTGAACAAACCTTGGAATGATGGATAAACCAATGGCCTTGGCCTATTAAATGCTAAGCCTAAAGTTGATTTAAGCAAAAAACCCCATAGTCAGTGAGTATGCAGACAGCATTTCAACAGAGACAGAGGAAAAAATGAAAGATCAACACCATCTTTTAGAGACCTGGGGGCAATTTATGAGTATAGTACTAAATAAAACGAGTCAGTAGATGAGGAATTGCTTCAAACAGGCAGGAATTTTAGATGGGAGATATTGGAAACACAGTTAAGAGGAAAATCATGGCCTGGAAACTATCCCCAGTACATAAAAGAGGACGCTGAAATTAGTTCTCCCTACTGTTATTAGCAGCATGAGATCCTCTGTTATTTTTTTCCTCATATGTAGTAGTTTGTGTGTCTCTTGAATTATAGAAAATATTTCACAAATGAGGCCCCACCTATAACCTAGCGATGGCAGTAGAAAATTTCCAGTTAACTTCAACAGGCTTCAGATCCAGCCCTGTCTACAGAAAGGTTTATTCTGAACTGAGAGCTCCAAAATACACCGAGACTTGTTGTGGTTATTCTTCATTTTGCCAAGGCTTCAGATTTCCTATAATGGGCTCAAGCAGGCTTTGATGTCAACTTTAAGAGGACAAATCCCCTTACCATTTGGAACAGTAAGAAAAAAGGCATGAACAGCCACAGCTGGTTTGCACCTCTCATCCTATTGCTAGTAGTCATTTCAACTGCTGAGGGACCTTTTCTTTTCCTCTGTCATGCTGCTACCTAGGGCACATGCATAATGTTTTCTTTTATTTTGGCTAATGCTTATTACTAATGTATGTAACATGTGGTAGCCTCTTATAAATTCAATTAAAAGTTAATGTAAACATCTGCTAAACTTCATTTGTATACTGATATTTTAGACCAAGAACTAAAATTGTTACTGAATGAGTTGCTTTTCCATTATGCGCCCCTCTAAGGAGAAAGAGAGAAGGGGAAGGAACCTGTTAAATTGACACTGGGCAGCTACAAACTTCTCTAAAACATTGACACTATAAGAGATATCCATATCAAAGCAATTGAGATTAAAGGTACAACAGTTAAAACAACTCTTGCATGGGTCAGGAGTACCAGTGACTATTAAAAGCAAAAATAATAATCTCAAAGAGAGTGCAATTGGAGTATCACAGTATGTGGAAACAGGAGAGTCCAGCCACTTGTACAGGCAGGAATGGTTACACTCAGTGGAGATGTTGAACTTGTCAGAAAATGACAAAATTCTCAGACACAATCACGGGTCACTCATAGAAGAGTCACCCTCAGGAAGCAGCATCTGAGAAAGGCACACAAATAATAGTTTCAGCTGTTACAGCACATCTAAGCAGAGACAGAGACGGCCAAACAAGCAACAGCAATTTTGGACTGTGAGGCATTTTTTAAATACGTCCCTCAATTCGAGAGAAGCTAGGAACTGTTAGAGAAAACATGCTGTGTTCTACCCTACACCAAAGCAATTATCACCTTCCTTTAAATGTAATTTCAACACTTGAGTTCAGCCAAACCATCTAAAAATTAAACATAACTTTAGAAAGTAGAAAAATATTCATCTGCACTACTCACAAAGGGATGCTAAGAATATCATTAGTCACATCAAACATAAGAGCCATCCACAACTACCTGGCATGCTGGAAAGCAAGAAGGGTTTCTACTACACTGTACAGACTGTGAAAGGAACACGTTGAAAATTATATTACTGACAGATGCTGACAGATGCACACACACTGTCTGACTTACACGGTCCCATGGGGACACCACCCTTCGGTTAGGTGAGCAGCTGTAGGACACAGACTGCCTGCTCAGTGCCTGCTCAGTGCAACTCTGCCCCAGAGGCAGCTAAACACCTACTCCACACTGTAAAGAATCACTAATGCCCCCCAGAAGCACTATAAGCATGTGCACTGTAACACTGTGTTGAACTGTAAAGCCCCAAAAGTCTTGATATCAAAAAAGCATGTGTGTGCAGTTTGTTTCTCTTAGCTACCCGACTAAATGGCTGGAAGGTCTGACAGCAAAAGTCAGCTCAGAGACTCAATCCTATTTTTCCGTCCTTCTCCAGTACGGTGCCTTTGATTGGTGATCTCAAACAGAAGTGGTGCCCTGCAGCTCTAATGATTATTGCTCTGCCTAATTCTTGTTAAGTTTGAGGCAAGTTAAGATTCAAGAGAAGTTGGTGAATCAAAATCATCTGCGGGTTGTCATGGTATCTGCTGCCCTATTGTCACTGTAGCGTGCAGACAAACAAGACGGAACAGGTCAGGATAATTAGTAAACTAATGGTAATGGACAGCAAACTAAAATATACATTTTAAGTTTAATGGAGTATAAGATATAGAACACTCATAACTGTACTAATTGTCTCACTCTTGGGAAGCTAAAATGGAGCATCATTGGTCTCTAATGGCAACGCTATAGAGGTTGGTGAAAATGTTGGTGGAATGTCTTGAGGACTTCTAAACTAATTAGATTAGTGCTTTATAATTAATGGGGTTACTCTGCAAATTAGTAGGATTTTTCCTTATCAATTCCAAGCTTAAACATTGTGAAACTCCATATGTCTATATACCTCCCCCAAGAAATGCGTGAATCAGGACAGTACCCAGACTCATAATTGCAAAGTGGTTTCTCTGAAAGCTCCTTTCTGAATATATTTATGTGGTGTTTTGCAATGTCCTCTGAATAAAAATATACACTCAAACATACAAACGTTTTCCAATGACTTATGTAAACCTTTACCCATTCTAAACTGAATTTTCCAACCACATCCATACTTTACTGAAACAGGGCTTTCACTGAACACATAATACCATGTTCTCTCCAAGCCTGCATTTAAGATTACTCATTTTTTTGCCCTTCAACCAATTTCCAATCCATTAAGCTGCTCTACTTCTCTATTTTCTGCAACTATTTAACTTGGACACTAACCTTTGTGGCTGGCCACAATCTCTTAAACGCATTTCTTTGCTATATACTTTCCTAGGCTGTCAGAAACACTTTTTTTAAGTGAAATATGGAGGAGAAACTAATAAGCCTTAGCATGGCATCTTTGCTGCCATTTTCAGTTTTTGACCTCCCGTGAAGCCCTCATGAAATCTCTGATAAAATAAAAAAAATATTTTAGACAAAGTACATTATTAAATCAATGGAAGTAAATGCACATCAGTGCATGGCTTTATTTACAGTATCTATTTATATGGCAATTTATATGGACCAAGCAAATCGATACACACATCCTTGATGCAGTACAGTAACTCTGCCTCACATTCTCAGCGGAACCATCACCAAAGTCTTTTGAATGGATGTCAGCTTTAGGAACTTACATCCTCCGCCCATGTGTCCAGGGACAAAGCAAAACCATAGTGCCATGCTACTCTTTTCTCACCAGACAGGAGTCTGTGCTCCTCATCCACTCCCTGTCCTGCCCAGAACTTTCTAGAGATTCATTCAGGGCCTCCTTTAGAAACACTTCCAATGGAAGAACCAGTTCTGTTCCTCTTTTTAGTAATCCCATACCCAAGCAGCAATTTCTGATTTTATCTTCATTATAAAGATGCACAATTTGCTATGGGAGTTCAGGACTTGAGGATGAGTTAAACCACAGATTGTGCAAAACCTGTAAAAGTTAAGAAAGGATGAGTATCACCCAAATTCTTTGAAATAGACGGTGTCCTTTTTTTAAATTAAAAATACAAAGCCAAAAGCAATTACTGAAATATCCTCTTACACCTTCTTGGTCATAGCTGTGGAGGAGAAAACAATGGTTCCAAAATGGTAAAGGCAGTTTTATTCAATCTATGTGCTTTTTTCCTTTCCTTTTTGTTAGTTTTAATCACGTGATTTACTCACTCATTATTAATTCTGAACTTTCTTCCTATTGTCTAAATCACTAACAATGGATATTCAGGCAATATCACCTGAATATCATGACTGTTACTAATAATTCTGATTTTTCATCTAGAATTGTTTTCTGCGAGAAGCGTCGTACACTGCATATTCCTCTGCATAGAAAAAACCAAATCCTTAGAAGAACACTATCAAACAAACTCAGAAAACTCCAGATTATGTAGATCACTCCGTCTCCAGACAGTTTATCTTACTCTGCAGTCTTGGACTTTTACTGACTACTAACTTGGCATCCATAGGTTCAGTAATTTTGAAATCCTACCACAGGTGGTCAAATACAGCTCCATGGGTGAGTTTGAGGCTTCTCTCTCCCCTAAATTCAGCACATACAAAAAGTGAATGTATTAGCATTTATAAGAGGGTAATTTTTACTTTCAGTGATGAAAACATTTGTGCAGATGCTGAATTGCAAGCCAATGAGTAGTTTTACTGTAACAAATAAGACTGTTTATGTGAACCTGATTCACTTTTTCTCCTGGTTAACTGACTTTGTTAAAAAATTCAATTTAGAATTCAAATTAGAAACATACTACTGGTGACACGTACTGTTAGGTATTTAGTTGATTACGAATATTAGCCAAGTCTGAAACGTTAGTTCTACAAAGCTCATACTGATGACAGAAAATACTTCAGAATGATTGAAAACATCTTCCTTTATAACATTGGTTTAAAAAGTTTCACCTGACTTCTGGGAAAAAATGAAAAAAGTTCATAAACCCATACTTATGATTTCAGCTCCACCTCAAGCAGTCTAAAAGCTGAAGTGCCAGGGAAGTCGGCCATCATATCTTATTCCTGGAAAATATGTCTTGCTAATCATGAGGAAGAGCAATGAATGCAGTAGGGAAATCTCCATATTTTTTTTTTAATTCTGTCAATAACAGCATCAATTCTTCCAATCGTTTAAGAATATTTGTTAGATACTCATAGCAACAGATCACATACTATAACTCATCTGTGCTTCTGAGAAAAATATGCTTTCTTCTTTAACCTGATCCTTACATTTTTTACATTGCTCTTTGGTGGCTGAATACTTTTAATCACAGAGACCCAACCATGATCACGAAGTTAACTCACGTTAACTCAACTAATTGCTACTGAAGTGATTCCACATTTCTTGCCCCTTCTTTTTTCTTCTCTTGGGATCTTTTGCAGAAATTTTCCAAGGATTTAAATCTGAACTCTACATGCTTTTTTTAGAAACAACCCTTTTTCAATTTGCAAGGCTGTGGCAGACACTTATTCCAGTAAAAGGGAGGAGGAGAAGAGATTTCTTAAAGGCTGCGCGGCCTCAGCAGTAAGACCACCATAGAAATTAAAGTTAGCTTGCTGGCAGAGCTGAGTGGCACACGACAATATTTGCTATGCTTTGGTTGTGGCCTTAAAAGCAAAAAGAATGTGATCCAATCATTCAAATTACATAAACAATAGCTGAAGTTTGTTTGATATTTTCTCAATTGGAATTAATTAGGCTCCAAAGCTCATAATTTATGCTGTAGTAAAGATCTAAAATGTACCACCATGAACATTTGATGTGAAATTAATGAATGAATAGGCAAAATCCCAATCCTGACCTCTCAGAATAGCATGCTTCCTGGAGTTTTTCTTTATTAAGCACCAACGAAGCATAAATCTCTACTTAAGTTTTTTCTGTGCTTTTCAGGTTCCTTGGGTTTCTCCATAGTATAATTTAACACTTGAGTAAGCAGCATGTGCAGAGGTTTACAGGCTGCTGCTCAGGTTAGCGAAGGTTGAGCAGGTGCCCAGATTCAATTCAGCAGAGGGTATTTGTGGGATAATAACAGAAGATTGGTGAGGGGGATTGTAAACATGTTCAAGTGACTTGCAGCTGAGGTGCTGAAGAACACATACATCATACATTAACCCTATAGCCAGGGATGATCAGATACAACAAGGATATGCCTTAGCTGGAAAATGTCAGAGGTCCTTATGGGCGAGACGTTATTGTGCCGACACTGCATCAATGGTTGTGTGCAGCAGTTTTAGCAGCATATGCAGAACCTGATGAATTAGTGTTGTCCCTTGGAATCTCGTGTATGGAAGAAGGTATTAATTTGGTGTGGCAGATGGGGATAGCTCATGTATTGGTTATGGGATCCAGTCTGGACAGTGCAGCAGTAACAAGAAGTATCAAAATACAGTTTTTGAGAGGAGTGCCTGCCTCACTAAAGTCCTTGATTATATCAGCAGCGACAAACACTACAGATAATTTAGGCACTCTAGCAAATTCTTTGAGGGAAATTGGGGCTGTAATTTTGGGACCATCTGTTTGGGTGGTGAATAAATGGAAGCCTGTAAAACTGAAAGGATATATAGATTGGACGATGAGGAAACAAACGTGGAACTATCTTGTACAAGCTGGTATCCCACAATCAGAAATAGATGGGATCAAAACATTAGAAATGTTTTGATGATGGGAAAAGTTAGCATTTATGCAAGAAAAGCCAACCGCCCCCAGCCCCACCACCAACTTTGTGCCCACCTTCCGCCCCACCTGTCACCTCAATGTAAGACGCTACCTGGCAACAAAAGCAATATACTTTACAGGTACTGCCTCAGGGATACACAGTGCCTCCATCTGCCACCTAATGACAGCAGCTGATGTACCAATATGGTCGGGTACCATTACTGTTAACCATTATATTGATGATCTATTGATTATGGCAGAGTCACAACATTAAATTGAAGCATCTGCCAAATTGCTGAAAGTGCATCTACAGGACCGAGGCTGGTCAATTAATCCAAAGAAAGTACAAAGCCCTAGTACTACTGTACAATTTTTGGGTAACGGTTTGGCATTGACAGAGTAAAGAAATACCAAATAAGATACAGCAAATAGTCCAGCAACTGCCTGTACCAACCACAGTAAAACAGTTACAGACCTTTTTGGGATGTTTAGGGTATTGGAGAACTTTTATCACACATCTGGTGATATTAATATGCTCTCTGCAGAAATTAACTAGGAAGAAAGTTGTTTGGCAGGGGACCAAGCAACAACAAGGAGCCCTTGATACCTGCAAAAATGCTTTGATTGAAGATGCGCAATTATACACCCCTAAGCAAGACTATCTGTTTGAATTAGAAGTAATAGTTCTAGATGATACAGTCTCAGGGGGATCATGGCAGATGACTGGGCTGAAAAAACAGAAAGAACCTGTAGGATTTTGGTCCAAGGCATTACAAGGCTCTACTATATATTATACCTCAACTTCTCTTATTTTACATCCTTTGTTAATATCAGATTCTTGAGTTCTTGTATTTCAGGTATCTTCGATGAATACCTGTGCCTTATCTAGAGGAGACAGCATTGGAATGGTATTATTGGTGTCACAAACCCAACATCGAATTGAAATTCAATCTGAAAAAGCACAAGCCATAGCTCTCCAATCTGTGTGGGTAATTACCCCACATCACTTTATCAAATCTGGAGTAATATTAGGTGAAGGAGATGGAGCAACACATATGTATTACTGGACTGGGACGACATTCCTGTTTTCCTCCTGTATCACAGGTTGGCTTGTCGTGCTTTGTAGTCTAGTATTACAAGCAGATGCCCTGGATACATTTCTGCAAGATCAACGTATAAATACTTAGATTTGGTTAGCCTCTACTGTAACCAACTCATATTCCTTTTATATTAAGGGAAGATTAACAGTTGTAGATCTTTTGACAACATGTTTAATTGACGTGCCAATTCCAGTAGCTGTATTTCAGAGTTATACTATGCTAAGAGATTTTGATATTAATGTTTCTCATTGTTATTCTTTCTGAGTAGGTAATGGGTGTACACCACCAATGAACATTACAAAATTGATTGACAGTGGACTATTTCCTCCTCCAACACCACAAATGCTGCTTTGATTTTGAAGGCATGTGTTGCTTCAACATACCTGATGAATCAGCCAGCGTACAGGATGACATTCAACATCTCCAGGACTTAATGCATCAAATGAAACCATCTACTGGTGGTGCCTGGCTGGCTGAGTGGTTCAATTCCCTGGCAGGAGGAATGGGACACCTGATTCAAAGCATTATTGTACAGCTAAGTTTTTTCCTTTTTCTATATGTGTTTATTCCATGCCTCTGTAAATTACCCTGGTGCTACACCCCACAAGCCCAAATGGACACCTCCAGGTTCGCCAGCCCCAGCAGAAGTGTCTCTTGAGCAAGGGGGTGGAATGTGGGAAAATAACGGAAGATTGGGAAGGAGGATTGTAAACATGCTCAAGTGACTTGCAGCTGAGGTGTTGAAGAACACATACTTCACACTAATCATTGTTTAGTCTTGGGTGCTTGACAACTAGAACACCCGTGCTTAGATAACACAGGCCAGTGATGGACTCAAGAGACAGCCTATTGAACACGCTGGGGATTCCTGCCCTGCTGTCAGAAAGATCAAAGCACAATGCACGCATCCCTGATACACGGATGAGAACAGCAGTTTCAAAAAGCACTCTAGCGAGGACTGAAATAAAGCATTTCCTTTTTCCTTTATCCCTTTCTGTAGGGGAGTATGGTTTTCCAACTAGTAATTATCGGGACTCATGCAGATACTCTGTAATGAAAAAAGGAATATCTGCCCAGTGCAAAGCATATAGACACTGCGTGAGCTGACACAGGCAGGGAACAGGAACAACCACAAGATCAAGGATGAAATGCAAAGAGTAAATTCAATCTTGGTATGGTAGTTTGGGTCAGCTCTCCTAGAAGTAACTACCCAAAAATTCATAAAGGTAAAAAAAAAAAAAAATCAACTTCAGGGAGAAACCTGCTCCTTAGAAACCATGCTTCCAGGTAGCTGCTGCTTTGTTTCAGCCAGCTGTTCACACAGCTTGGAGAGCTGGAAATTTATTGAAAGTAGACAATTAGCAACTCTGGCGCAGGGCTCCAGCTTGCTCCTCCACTTCCTGGACAGTTCATAGTGACTATATACTGAGTGTAATCACATGAAAGGCAGCAAGCTCTCCAGCCAGAAAGCTAAGGCTCGATGAGACTCCCTTACATTCAATTTCCACTGCTAAGTGCAGCTAGAGGCACCTGGCTTGGGCATCTTGGCTCTGTGAATAGGAACCAGCAGTTGAGCAGTCACCAAACGCAATACAGTAACAGTCTCCAAGAGAGAACCGGCTGCCAGGAACCACAGCTGAGAAGACTGTTTGTCAGATCTGTAAGAAACAAGGTTTCTGCTCAAACTTGATGGCCTATAACAACCCACCCAATTCAGCACACTCTTCAGGAGAACCCTGCTAAGAAAAGGTCTTGATCAGCTCAAGCTCTTAATGTTCAATATTTAGAAGTGCAACAATATTCTTGTGTCTTAGGAACAGCATTCCCAGATGAGCAGGCTTACAGCGTGCAGACAATGCAAAGAAGCAAATTCTTGAATTGCACCCCCTATGACTGAGAGACTGCCAAATATTGCCCAGTGAAATCCACAAAGGACCTGGCTTAGAAAGTAGCCTGCACCACTCACTGGCAGGGGAAAGCCCTTTTTAGAGGTGGCTACTGTGTTCCAGCCAGCCTACATTTCCCAGTGAGTGAAAAAAGGTACATTCTAGCAAGGCAAAACAGTTTGATCCAAGTTTGACGCACTCTAAATTCAGGTGCCTGCAGGAAGAGGCTGGGCAACTGATCATCAGGTGGTGAGCAATTGCATTGTATCACTGACTTTGTATATTCTTTTATCATTATTGTTATCTCCTCTTCCATTACTATTCTATTAAAATGTCTCTATTGCAACCCACGAGACTTCCCTTTTGTCTGATTCTCCTCCCCTGTCCCACCTGCGGTGAGGGGGGAAAGAAGTGAGCGAATGGCTGCGTGGTCTTGGCTGCTGCTTGGGGTTAAACCACGACACCTATCCCTACAATCAACTTACTATCTCAAATCTTCTCATCATTTTATGGTCAAAGTAATTTTTCAGGCAACACTGTACAAAAGGAATGTATCATTCAAAGGACGCATTCGAAGACAAGCATGAAGAACATACTCTTATTTACAAGAAAAGGCAAAGAAAGTTCTGTGCGGCTTCCCTGTATTTGTCCCTTAAGTTTTTTAATTTTCTGAATGTGCATTTCAATCCATCTCTTTAGTACTAACACGGACACAGATAAAACCTATCCTGCTTGCATAAGCTTGTTTAAAAAAAAAATGAAGCCAAATGTATTATTAGCAATTTAAAGTTTTCCCTTTTGATGTATCATATCTCTGTAATGAAAGGCGTTTTAAAATTCATATATTGTTTTTCTCATGTGCTTCTGATTGAAAAATCTGATTTGAAAATTGAGTTTTCTGGTTTATTTTTAAGTAGATACAAAGCAAATCGGTGTTGTTTCATGCATTTTGTCTACTGAGAAACTGAATTGACTTGAGTAGACACACATTAAAAAATACCATGAGAAGAATACAGGAAAAGAGAAAAAATGGTGTGATCATTACCACAGACATATATTGACCCTATTGTCAATCTTTGATATTACTCACAAGACCGAGTAGCAACCTCATTAGCAAAAACATAACCTTATTTTTATTTGTAACAGTTATTTTGCACTTATTTTGTACTTTGCACCATCATCTGGAAAAAATCCATGACTTATGAGTTTGCATAACATTCTGGTTTCACTTCTATTTCTTCTGGTGCTACTTCATACATAAAAGTAGCAATGTTTAGTAATATCAGTAAAATCTCTGGAAAAATCTACCCCAGGAATTATATCTCAACCCATTTCCTCTTGTTCCCTATCCTGGCAGAACTCAGTGATCTCATCAATTTTGAAAACGCAAGTTCCTCCTTCCTTTTTTGTCAAAGTTTCTGTTGGAGCACTGAACCATTCAAAAGCACAAACCATTTGAGAATTCATCAAATAGCAGATCTGATTAACAAGAGAAAATAATATAGGAAATTCAATAGAGAAATTACTTGTTTCAAACAAGCGGTTAAACCAACTAGGTCCTTGGGGACTCCCTAAGGCAAATTCAATGTACATTTTAAACGTCTCCACTACTAACTTTTACACAGAATTCAGCATACATCTTGTAAGTACCACAGGTTACTGGTATGCTCACAATTTATATTTTAACTGATGATATTAAATCCTACTGCTTAGATGAACTAATTTGGCTAATTTGCACTATCTGCAGGTATAAGAGATTCATAGATTCATAATGTTATCTAATTACGCTGAAAACTAGGAGTGAAAATATTGCTGCTGAATCACTAGCAGCAAATAGATGACTCTCTTCAATTGACAGTAACCTATTTTAAGGAAAGCATACTGAAAGTAAACTGCCGTGGACTGAAGATCTTGTGATGTCCTAGGAACATCACCCAGTGATACTTACATCCTACGCTTGAGATGAAAAACAAATTTATACATTATTAACTTTAAAAAAAATATTCTATATTTGAGGTGAATCACTATTTAAAATTTATTCACTTTTCAGAGTTTCTCTGTCATACAGCAGAGTACCTGACTGTAGATCTGTGCAGTAAGGAATTATTTTGAAGTGTTTTGGTGTTCCAAATTGAGATGACAATGACAGAGCAGGAATATTGTGGAAATAAATAAATGCAATAAACATATAAAATGCATAAAGATATCTATTATAACATCTTAATTCCTCATATATTGAGGGAACCCAGACATTTTTACATGGTAATGTGGCATATCTCAATAATGAATAAAAGTGGAAACTATTTTGAAACTAGACTTCTACAAAATAACAGAGATAGCCTGCAACATACAGGCGTAATTTTTCTCCCTTAGGGTGTTCTTGGCATAGTGCCATCGCCTAAAATCCAATACACGAAGCGTAGACTTAACGCTTTTAAAAACGTTTCTAAAAGCACAAATGAAAAGATTCCATGTCTGCTGTTCTGTACAAATGAAAAGATATCACAATAAGGTGGAGCAGGGTTAAAAACAACACAAGGACACTACTGGAGCTACAAGCAATAATAATAAGTACAGCTAACCATCACGCAGGCAAATTGTTTACATATGACAGAAAGGAAAGCTGCCAGAAAATGCCTTTAATATTCCTAGCTACTTTTCTTAACAGCTCTCACCTGGTTTTGATCATGTTCAAAGATCTCTCCTTGGTATGGAGTAGCAGATGATAAACTGAAACTCTGTCATATAAACTAAGTTTGACATAATAAAACCCTAATTAGTCCTTTTTAGCTTTTTAGTTGTCAATTTGGCACTCGGGCATCCAGGATCACGTGTTACTCTAAGCTTTTAACACAATCTCATACTACTTTTTTCTTTCAATTAAATTCAACAGCACTTTAATTCACTTCTCAGAACATAACAGTTTTTAAAATGCTACTTACTTTCCTAGATGGTCATTCATACTTTAATAATGAACAACTGTCAGGTATGATACATTTTTGCTAACTTTTATTATTTTAATCTTTTCTTCAATAATTAAAATGCCTTTCAAAATTACAATTGCTGTATTTTAATTTCATTTGCAGAAAATACTGATGTAAATTTGGTTTCATGCTGAAGACACTTTCTGTGACTACCAGCACATGCAAAGAGAAAGAAAGCTCTTCAAAGAGAAAAATAATTGCAGACAGAGATTGTGTTCTGCCTCTCCAAAAATCTCTGGAAAGGTTATCTCTGGAGTCATGTCTTTACTCATTTCCTTTTGCCCCTAACCTGGAAGAATATGGTGACCTCACTTACATAGAAAATGCAAGTTTCTGTGGCACTTATGAGCCAGCTCTCTTTTGGAGCACTGAAGGCCCATTATCAGCTAGATTGGCTAGATTCAAGGTCACGTAAACAATTTGTAATGTATCACATTACAAAACTGCATAACAGAGGACAAGACCCCAGCTGCTCACTGCCAGGTATGATTTTGGATCCTTGCACAGAAGTTTTTTCTCTTCATGTGTACACCTTGCCATAGGCTGAGAAGCCACTTGGATTTCAAATTCACCATGTCTGAAAAGGGAAAATAGCCTATATTCCTTCTCCAAATCTCCAAGACTCAAAACATAGTAATCGTAAAAACTTTTCTGTCCCAGAATTCAGCTGATGTGGTGGAATATTAATTTAGCATAAGATATTCAGGTCGTGTTGTATTCAGTGTTAAATACTTTTGAATGACCCCAGGAATGCATTAGCAGAGAATGTAAGATAAAAGAACATTACTGTGATGTACGAGTGGCTCTGGAAAAGGAAATCATAACGTACTCCAAGCTTCAACAAGCTGTAACTGCTGAGAGGCCTTGAGAACTGCTTCCAGCTAGACCACAGTGCAACAGCACAGGCTTCAGAAGAGGAATGAGGTGGCTGCTGGCGTTACGTCTCCACCTACTCTGAATGAATTCAATACCCCAGCTGAGGCTAAGAAAACCACAGGTTCCAATTTCTAACCTGTAAACTCAAAAGATGTGATTAAATCTTTTCATTTGCAGCTATTACCTCTGACAGTTGCACCATTTGTTCTTGCAACGATTACAAGATTCTGAGCAGTGTGCTGGTCATTAGGAAATCGAGGTATATTTCAGATAAAATTGTGTTGGTCTATGACCTCCAGGACATATAAGCCAGTGCTGCTCCTTGGCATTTTTACTTACAGAGCCAAATTCTCTTACTTTTCTTAAACCGTCTTCTAACCTAGATATTCTGCCAACTATATACGAACACCTGAGTTTACAAGTGCAGAACTGTAGCTTGAGGATTTGTGGTATAATTACCCCATCACAGGATTCTGCTGCCAATTGGGTCAGTAGATTCAATACAATCTGTTCAAGGAGAACAAGCAATCCAAGCAAGTAAAAACTAGTATTCATCAAAAAAACAGAATGTATGTTCAGTCTGGCCAAAATCACCTCAGTGCACACCTGCGCCAGAGAAGTTCCCTTTCTTTCTCCTGACAATCAGCTCAGTTATATCTACCAAACGCTGTAGTAAACCAGAAAGACCAGGCTCCACACTCACTTCTCATGGCTGTTGGACATCCACTGTCTTTAAGAGTGTGTCTATTATGAAATTCAAAGGCATGATGACAATTTATGTAGAGGTACTGGCTTCAAATAAGCTATCTTTGCTGCAGATGGAAGTGTTGCTATGGTAGCATTAAAGTCAATGGAGGCCACAAAACCTGCCTAAGTTCAGGGATATAGTGTCCGCTAAACTCCTAGTTGCCATGGCTGCACTGCTATAAGTACTAGCTAATTTAGCAAGTTGTAGTGTGACTCTATGCATTGCAATCTGTTTTTTAAATTGCTCTATAAACCTATTCTGAGATTGCAAGGACAAATTCTAGGAAATAGTTTTGCCTACCACTCCCCAATCTTCCTAAATGAGGTGCTAGTTGGGAAACAAGATCAAAATGGCATGATCTCCCCAAACATAAACAAATATCATTCATACAACTAACACACTAATGCATGTTTAGCATTTCTTAACAGAAGCACTATTGCAGTGTTCAAGGCCAGACTGGATGGGGCTTGGAGCAACCTGGTCTAGTAGAATGTGTCCCTGCCCAGGGCAGAGGGGTGGGAATTAGGTGACCTTTAAGGTCGCTTCCAACCCAAACCATTCTATGATTCTTTGATTCTATATTTAGGAAAAGCCACTTCACTTCCCTCCATCCACATTTCATCTAGGTTCATGCATTCATCATGACAATTGGTATTACCACGTCTCCTGACCATTGCCTAAACTCAGTTGAAATAAGTATCAAGACTTAGTGCATAGGAAAAGAGGAAAGTTTCCTTTGCTTTAATTACCTAAATAACTGTAGTGAAGTCAAGAATAAGATATGCCACATTCCACAGCATCTAATTAGGAAATAAGACTAAACTCTGAAATCTATTTGTTGGTTTCTTTGTTTTCAGTTGGAAAACCTCAAACTCAACATGTTCTCTACTACACGGAATTTCCTATCAAGTTCAGTATATTATCAAAACATCCAGACTGATACAAAGTAGACAAGATTTGTAGTTTTTCAGACTGTAGACTACAGGAAAAAGGGGGAAAATGAGAATGTCAATATTCCCCCCTAACAGAAGATGATGATAATATTCTCCAGATATGATTCAAATGTATCACAAGATACAAGAGCACCAAGTTCAGTTAATCTTCTCCTAGTTTTTACTTCACACATGTTCACAGCACTACTGTCACTATTAGTAGTATTAGTCATTTCTGAGTGCACTAGCTTCTAGCAAAGTTTAGGATGCAACACACTGTGCTTATACAGTCCTGTATCTGTTTAGGGAGTTAAACAATGGCTCTGCTGCTACAAAAATCCTCATGAATAATGAGAGTCTCAGTCTTTCTGACTGATGAGATTTGAGTTTGAGATTGAATTACTTTCCTTAAATACCCAAAATTACTCTACTAAAAATAGTTTGTAACCAAAACTTCTATCCTTTTTTTCTGCTTTTCTTTCCTCTCCCTAAAGGATCATAGTTCTAAATCTGAGAAAAATCATCCCTAATCTAAGTGTTTACAAAATATTATTTTCCTAAAAATTATGTGCAATTGTTTTTAAACATTTCCTTGTTATGAATATCAAGACAACCAGCTTTAATACATGAGTTCCTAGCATTACCTTTGGTGCCTAGAATACAAGCTCATAAGTTTTCTCATCTTGCTAAAGTTCAGTCAAAAATTCTGCATGACAAATCACTGCAGAACTGCCACTTCCATTTCTAAGTCAAAAGGTAGTGTAGGGGGAAAGTCAGGTTAATCCTTTTAGAAGAGAGATGGTCAGTATTTGCTGTTCATGTCATAAATGCACTTGCTCCCATTAATTATGCTTCCTCCCTTGCTTAAGCATCATGCCTATAACTTTGTGATACATAGTATGCTTAACAAGCATGAAATGTCTTTGTAGGGTACTATGAAGGTGGCTTCCCCACTTGTACAGTTCACTATGCACTTAGATGTAAAATAACCAACACGCAGTACCTTCTGAAGCCATACTCTTCTATGAAAAGGAAAACCTAGTATTTGACCCAGACTCCCTCCTTGCATTTGGGATAATTATACCTTTCCTTTTTATAAACTATCTTTCTGATGCTTCTCTCATTTACTGTACCATATACTATGGCAGCATTTAATTTGTGTTGCTCTTGTTGGAAAAGGAAACAAGCTCAGCTTCCTTCCTCTAAGACTAAGGCTCAAAATCAAGAAAATGTATTCACTGCTGTCTACATTTATAACCTAATGCTGCAGACTATAACCATGGAACACTGAAACAAATGCAGTATTATAAAACACGTCAGTTTATCTTTTCTACTAAACAGTATGACATTTCTTTTTCTTTACCAACACTGGCAGGTAGAAAATTTACCTAGACGGAACACCCTTTGATGTATCCACAGAGGCCAAAGCAACCGCATATCTTTTGCTTAACTCAAAATCATTAGGGAAAAGTAGATCCATGTTTAAAAAATAATGTAAAGGTGAGCATACTTCAAGTTTTAGGTAGAAAAATTTAGAGGTTACTTTAAGAGGAGCTGAGAATAAGGATATCCATATCTTAATTCTTATCCTGCTGCTGCTTGAAATGTAGTAAGAGAAGGCTGACTTTTCACATGTTTCTCTAATTTCCTGCATGTAATTTTCTCCACTTTCAAAGCTGCATCCAAGACAATGATTTCCTTGACAAAGTCTTAGGCCATCTAATAATAAAAATTGTTGTATTGAAACAAGGTTGTTATTAACAATTTCCTATGACAATTTCCAATGACAACTAAGAACTTCCTATTTCTTACACAAATAAATATATATCGGAGTTAATATGACTACTACTAATCTAAGCGGATGTAACACACATACACTGAACGTAGCTAACAATCTCTGAATGCATCCACTTCTGAAGTAGAAAGGCTTATTCTGAGGGCAGCAGGAAAGCCAAGGCAAAAGAGAGGCAGTGGCAAAGCAAATGCAAAGGTAAAGTGGAACTCAGCAACAACATTTCACTCTGTAAATGTAACCGCTGTTAAAAAACAAAGTTCCCTAAATTATTTGCAAAGTCCATTATGAGCTTACAATACACAGGAACATTTGACAGAATTTATGTAGTGTAAAACTACATGCAGGCTCAGAATTTCTACCCCAATTTACTGACTTCATCTGAATTTGGTTAAGTTACAATAAGAGACACATGAAAAAAAAAAAGAAATACACCTTTCCTCCTACTTCATGCCATGGGAATAAGTAAGCACCAGTGTACATAAACACATGCTTGCTTCTGAGACATTTGCTTTTGGTTGTCCTTAAATTAATGACTAAAAGAAAGTAGCTGATAATAGTCCTTCTGTCCTTTTGTAAAATTAGAAGGAAGCACACATTTGGCAATCCTTTTCTTAAAGAGAGAAGATCTAGTGAAACCTGGCCCAGCAAAGCTTTCCTGATTTCCATCTGTTGCAGGATTTTGTTCCTCACAAAAGTCGCTTCCCCACAGGGTGGTTTGATGGTATATTGAAGGTCTTACAAAGCCCAGCTTTCAAGCAAGTGCCTGATGAGAAAGCCCAGGGCATAGGAAAAAATCCTGACTACTTTACTAACCTCCCTGTCTGTGCTCCTGATTCACCACTGAAGAGTTGGCAGAGGGTGCTTCACATTATACACCGCGGCTTCCTGGTAGGTACGGTCCCCTGCTGTGCTCTCCAGGGATGAAGACATGTTTAGCATGCACCTTGTCCTAATCTTTCTCACTTACTCCTCCAGTATAAGAAACCAGTTCTCTGGATGGGAATGGAAAATAACAGGAATACAGGCATCCCTACCTTCTTCCCTGAAGTCAGTCTATTGCAATCCTAGTGTTGGCCAAGGGATCTCATTAAAATGAGATCTCTGCAGCTGCCTTATCGCATTTTTCTCACACATACCCAGTACTCAAAAGCTGTATACAAAACAACGAGGTGTAAAATGTAAGTATTATGTGATATAAATAAATTATAACAAGGCAGTGGAAAATATTTATCACCTTGCATAAGGATTGTGATTTTGCCACTTTCCAGTGAATATCGACTACCCAAACCATGTGGAAAATAAGATGCGGTTTATGAAATGAAACTGGAAATCTTCCTGACATTGACATGTGAGAGGCCCTACAGTTTCGTGTGACTTCTCAAGTTTGCACTTATTATCTGCTACATATTATCTATACAGAGGAAAAGTCTTTTCTCTTTAGAAGTGACAAGGATAGAAGAAGAAATCTATAAATCAATGAAGTACAAGACTTATCTAAATGCAGTCATGTATGGATTAAATAGGACTACTATAACAAAGACTGTCTCATTTTCAAGGTCTTTTCTCATAGTAAATCTAAGCAAACATGAATTAGATTTCCCCAAAGTGAAGCTGCAAACAGAGATAGGCTTTTTGACGCTCTCTTTCCTTTGTTCCTTCAAAGCATACCTGGATTTTATTATTTAACACAGTATTCTAGATAACCCAATAAAAAGTTAATCTAATTATTTTGACGGTTTTATCCTTTGTGGTAAAGTTTCTGATGCGTATTGTATGTATTCCTAAAGTTCTTTTGAAGAGTTGCAGTATGTAATTACCGCGATACAAGGCACTGATATCTCCATTACAGGTTACCGGATCTGCCGTGGGTAATGTGGACTTGAGGTGCTCTAGCATCAAAGAAACTTACCACTCCTTCCTGAAAGATAAAACCAAACTAAACGAGAGTCTTGCACTTCAAAAGAGAGAGTTCCTATAGGGCAGTGAGCTGTATGTAGGAACAAAACAGTGACATTTGGGGGAGTTACAAAGCTATCCGAATTGGATATCGTTCACCAGTTCATTGATGATGTCTCCTCTTTTGCATTTTCATGTGATAATACCTAAAGATTAAAGCTATCATGCAGAAAGATGTCAATTCTAGTTGCTTTTACCCTTTTTTTGAAATTATCATTCCAGTTCTTCAAAAGCTGGCATGTAGCCTGCAAATTAGCATCTCACATTTTGCCAGAAAGCTGTACAATGCTCATCACCATTGCCTTTCACTTGCTTGTTTCTTCCCTAGTACGCAGTCTTCTGGTTAGACTAGTACACTGGTCAAAAGTCACATAAAGAAATTCACAGGTGCAGGCCTCTTTAAAACAAAGCAAGAGAGCTAATTATGATAAATTCTACAATTCATTACCTCAAAAACAAAATCCCAAACCACCGTGGAGGAACCGATCCTCTAAATTCTCATTAGGTTGGTCAAAGAAAGAAGTATTTTTCATTAAAAAAAAAAAAAATCAGGCAAAATCTGCTTCATCTTAAAATGGAGATGTAGCGAGTTTCTCTTTAAAGAATTCATGTAGGTAACTCTCACCAAAGTTTCTCGGTAACAAAGCCAGGTTAACCAAAGCAATATTAGCTTTGAGTTAACATTTAATTATAACTTGCTGCACTTTCTACGTCTGTCTGCCTCTCCATTTATCTTTCTGGAAAAATAAAATATATACTGTACCACCAGCATACAGAACATATGGCTTGGTGGTAGATAGTCCACAGCATACAGTTATTGTATGATGTACACTGTCCTCTGCTGAGAAGAGGAGCACTTCCATCAGAGAGAAGCAGCACCTAACTTACTTGTTTGAGTTTGTGGAAACACTTGGGTTTAGTAAGTGTATGCAAGACTGTAAAAATGTTCTGGCAACAATATGAAGTATGTTTCCAAGCCTTGAAAAATTAAAAATGGACTTTTCTCCTGAACTTCTTGAAAATTCTTGTCCCTCCTCGCAGACTTTCAGGTTATTAGCAGCTACTGCTACCCGTGCTGATGTAACCCAAATGCACTGGATTCTTCAAGAACCCGAACTTGAAGACAAATGAGAATGTAAACAAGCTAACTGCAAAACAGATGTTGTAGGTCAAAAGCACATCAGTTATGATCCTGATTCATTGGAACAGACAAGTATATATCCATCAACTTTCTCTTCAGGACTCCAAAAGTATGTTTAGATTCCTGCATGAACTGTTGGTGATGGGTGATATTTTAGGGGACAAGCATAGTGAGATTCAGCAAGTCACGTCTGACTTCTTGTATATGTGTCCTTTTACATTATTCCTACACTCCACCAATGAAATTTCTCGTCACGATTTACAATAAAAAATTCAGATTTCAGATGGCCACAGAATCTCGAGGTGCTTTCCTGAAGAATGATTAATATGCGACTATCTTTACAGAAATTCAAATATAGGTTATATCTGCTGCCTCCTGAAAGAAAACTATTTGTCTAGAAGAGTATCTGCTGACAGGGCATTTGCTTTTCAGATATCATATTTCAACAAAAGTTTTTTATATATTCTACATCATTGCCAAGGAATATCTCAAAGTTCAGTGCATCAGCAACACAATAAGATGTTCTTTTTATTTATAGGTATGTGATTGTATACTTTTATTCCAGATATGATCAATCTCACTGTAAAGAAAGTACACTGTGTTTTATTAAGGACCTCTGGAGAATATAATTCTCACAGTAAGCGGAAGCATAAATAAATATTCTTGCAAGTGATATATAAATCATTCTAAGAGAGCAGCAGTATGTCAGTCAAGGTTGATAAGATTCTTTACAACATAGTCTTATGAAAAGAAAAATGTTAGATTTGGGTCCAAATATGGAAATTTTCATGACTGACATTTGTGGCAATTTGGGGATCAATGAAACTTTTTTCAAAATCTGAAGCAAAGTTTTTACTGCAGGACAGGGAACTTTTTTTTTGGAAATTCAGGTTTGTTCATGTTATCAATGTGAATTATACTAGTACCTGGAGAGCCCAACTGAAATCAGCTCTCCTTGTAACAGCTGCTATACTTATACATAGCAAGAGATGCACAACTCCATTATCTTACTATCAAAATTGTCCAAGTGCTAAAGAGAGGAAAAGAGGGAAATGACAGTCAAGGTCATGTGTTATTCCAGGCTCAGATGCTGATTTGACAGCTGGTTAACATCTCTTCCTCTACTGTGCTCCACCCTCTGGCAGCTAAATCCATTCAAAGAAAAATGGCATCACAAAGAAAACGTATGCAAGTATATGTTCTTCTAGGAAAGTCTTCTAACTTCAGAAAAAAAAACCCCCACACTACCCTAACAGCACTCAACAATATATGGTCTTCAAAGCATAAAATAGTAAGGAAACAGAGTATTCCAATTCCCATCAAAATATATTTAAAAGTATATACCGGGTGTATATATAAAGCACACCAGTAAAAAGCATCTGACCAGTGTAAGAAAATTACCTGTTGATTAATTCTCCTTTCCTCTCAGATCCAGTAAAGCATTCTCTTTAAGAAATAGGCAGGTAATATTGCCTATTATTTTTAGTGAAAGTTAGGAGTCTGTACACTTTCAAAAAGATTCTTGGAGAAAGTTTGTTTCCAGTTACAACAATTTAAATTCAGAGCAACTGAACTAGTATCTACACAGCTGTTCAAATTTACGCAGATGTCACTAAGAAGAACTGATTTAACAGTATTCCTCTGTAAAGCACAGTATAGACGGCTGCAAGTATTCAAGGGAAACTCTGGCATATTATTCTGCATGGCAATTCCATCTAACGAAATAAAGTAATTAAATATGCTCTAGCATGTTGCTGCAAAATTGATCACCACTTTCTTGTGAATAGCCATGCCTTTATGTATAAAGATGAATGTGCCTTTCTAGAAATGGATCATTTCCAGATTAATGGGTAAATTACTGTTCCTTGGAAATTAATACGACTAGGTCTACTTCTGCAACTTAATATTCACAAATGAAATTGAAATGGTTTTGTCTTTTCTCTGCCCATTGCCTTCCCGCTCCGGTGAAAAAGAAAAAAAAAAAAAAAAAAAAAAAATAAACAAAAATTTATAAAAANAATGTAATGAATAAATTGTGTTGGCACTCCTGTGGGAAAAGTAACTTATAAAGTTACTATGTGGTGTTGTAAACCCCAACGTCACAACTGTGTTAAAAAAAATTGTGACAAACCACTCCTTAGGATGAGATGCCATGTTCTTCACAAACAGTATCAAGCAGGGTACTTTCACTTCTCTGTTTGACCCTCTAAGGACGAATTCCTTCAATTTTTCCAAGAAGCATATGGGCTAGGACCTTTAAAGACAAAGATGACTTTCTCACATAATCGCAGAGTGGGACCGTGACAAAACCCTAGATATAGCAAGAATTTAAACAGTAGGTTAAAGTGGTGTCTTGAGAGCTGAATCTAACCTTAAGTTAGCTGCTTGCCATTTCATCAATCTTGGCCACTATTCATATAGAGTTTACCTCCCTCCCTCCCCCTCACTCCTTTGAAACATGTTTTGATAGCTTGACAGGAGAAGTGCTCCTTAAGTTAGTTCCATATTTTTTTGGAACTGCAGCAATACTGAGTAACAACACAGGTCTTACCCAGTCCTGCTAACAAGTCTTAAACACTGTTATTTTATTCAGTTTACAATAAGTAAAGATTGTCCATTCAGACAATAAAAACTCTTTTTCATCAGCTTGGAAAAAGCAACATTTTTTTTAAATCGATTTCTTCTATTACCTAGATTTGCTATGAAATGCCATGGAAACTCAGCACCAGTATAGTGTGGTATTTGCAAGCATTTACAGGTTTAACAGGAAAAATTGACAATTAAAGGGAATCTGTGAACCTTGCTCTGTTTCTATGATATGTGGCTTTTATTAAATAAAAAATTCTGGATCATTAAGCAATTAACCTATTCTTCCTGTTCTAAGTGAGGAAATGATTAATGATTTATCTAGTTTCAGAAGCTAGAAGGGAGAGGAGAAAGGGGCTATTTTTAATAGCTAAGGAAAACTGACAGATGGGAATCAATAAGGAAATGACAAAAAGCTCAATGGACCCTGGTGGCTCACCAGGAGAGTATGATAAAACCTCCCCAGTTTCTAAAGCCAGCTATATGCAAGTGTTGCACGTGAGTGGTGACAAGACACGTCATATTTAACTCCATAATCTCAGTGGGCAATACTCACATGGATAAAGAAGGAATGGAAAATAGCATACGTTCTAAGCACAACTTGAAATAATGTTTGTGGACCTAAGTGACCCTAAAGCAGCTGCTATTCTCTATTAAATAATAAAGCACTGATTCTATCCCCGTGATTCTTTTACCAAGAGACACAATTGTGCTACACAAAGGCTTATGCATTTACTTCTCATACCAACACAAACATTTGATTCCCAAAACCCTTCTTGGAGGGTGCAGCATCAGGTGTAATGTCGCCAAAAATCTAGCATAGCAAGGAAGGGCAAAACCTTTGTGGTACGGTGTCAATCTTGGGAAAAAATTACAAGAAGTGCTGGTATATTGGCACACTCCACCAGAATGCTCTCCAATGCTTGCCAGAATGCATGGCATTGCAGAGGTTTGAACATTTGATAAATCAACTGAGAAACAAGATCAGTAATAAAATGACAGCGGCCAGATAACTACATGGTATGACAGAAGTGTTCGGTCTTAATAATACAATATTCATGCAAGGTATGATTCACCTTTGCATGGAGAATTTGTTTAAATTTTAAGAAATTGCTGATATAGAGATGCTGGTTCATAGAAATTTTATTTTAAGTGAATAAAAAAGATTTTTTAAAATATAGCTGAAATCAGTTCCCTGCATTAATAATTTATATAGCACAAGGTCTTACTGTATTATTACCAGCCTACTTCCATCTACATTGAGGTATTTCCAGAAAATTTATTATGTTCTTACATATTTGCTACACTGCACTACTAACGATTTACTGTAGACAGAGGCTAATGTCACCTTCTACTGCTTTGATAGTAGGAAGGTGATATGAATGTAATTTATACCATGTCTAAGACAAGAAGAGTTTGATACAGCATTAGAGTAAATGAGATCAGCCTACTCAGCCTGAAAAAAAAATAAATTCAAAAAAAGGGTGGTCTGAAGAATTTCCACTCTGCACATAAGAAAAAAAACCCGTATTTAATATGGTGGGGTTTTTCCCCCACAACTAGATCAATACTCTCAATCAGAAATTTAGAATTCAGTCTTTGAAATAAAAAAAAAAAAGCAATACTTTTGGGTTCTTTTAATTAAGAATATCCAAAAAGTATATTTTTGGAATTCAGTGTTAGGAAGGTTAATATGTTTTGAGTGATCAATTAATGTCACATTTATTTAAAAAGATTTAAAACTACAAATGTCTTTTACCAAGCTGTGAGCTACAGAATCCAAACTGTTCCAAATAAAATGGCAACATTCATCATCTAAATTAAAAACCAATGATTAGGCAGCTCTTAGTTAAAAGATGCTTTTATTACTCTCCCCTCCTCATTTTCTGTATTATTCTGCAATTGCTGTGTCATCTGAGCTTTCAGTGTAGATAGATACCATTTAAATTAATAGAGCTCACACTATTCCTATGTTTTCATTTTTCATAATATAAGGAAATTATGGAGAACACATACAAGTTAAAAACTGCCAGCAAAGGTGCACTACTTCGCGTTTATAAAAGACCTTTAGAGTGCAGTATAACTAATGAGGTATTGCTCTGAAATATAATGCAGATTACCATGTAGCAGATTGATTTTGCTGCAATTTCCTACTAACTGCAAAGTGCCTACTAATTAAAGCAAGGCAGAGCTCAGTCTTGCCCTCCAGCATCTCCGGCACAGTTTACCTATTCTGAGAACCAATACACCACAGTGTTTTCTTCTGTAACCCCAAGTTAAGCAAAACAATTGAACAGGTCCTGACAGTGAGTAAGTGAATGAATGAAGGCTGAGATCCAGTGTCGCATTTTTTTGTATCTGTAACTGCAAATTCTACAATTTATACAACTGATTTTGAACTTTCAGGTTCAAAAGGAAGGACTGACCTTTTGGTAGAGTTTGTGGAACAAAAATGTTGTTGCTTTCATTTTTGCTTTTGGTGAGCTGTATGCTTACACCAGTATAGCTTTTTCAGTGTCAAATGCAATGGCTTACTGTACATCTATTTAATTCACAAGCACCGAAAAATTAAAAAAAGAAATAGAATTTCTCTCGAGAATTTTCTTTCCTCTCTTCCGAAACTAAAAGTTGATGAGACTCTCAAATATGGCGCTGAGAAATCAACCGACATGAAGGCTTTTAGTGAGCTGCCCTGTAAAAAAACAGAAGAAAAAAAAGAGTAATCCCTGGGAAAGGAAGGCATTCTCTTTCTGAAGAGAGATATTCAAATATTGCCTGAAAATAGGTGCCCTTCCTTTCATTTGGAAAACACTGAATTTGTGTGCAAAGCCTTAACTAACTTGCACACTTATTTCAGGAAAAGAGTATTAAGCAAAAAGGAACACAGCACATCTGTTTCAGTTCCTAATTTTTAGGAACTTCCTCCACTGACTCTATTACACATATTTGAGGTAAGTCCTGCTGCTTATGAATTTTCCCTGTAACTCCAGACCTTAGTTTTTAGGCAGTCTTCCTCAAAGAAGGAAAGATCTATACAACCATACTCAGTGCATCCGACAGCCTCTGCTTACCAGCACCTCCCTCCCACCCCCCAACCTCCACAATGACCTTCAAATCTGTCCACCAATCTGTCCCCCTTAAGGAAAACGGTGCAGCGTACTTTGATCTATATCGGACACCAGAGAATCATGTGCTACGAACACTGCAAGTTCAGAAAGAGCATTTATAAGAAGTTATACTGTATAAAAAAGGGGGGTGCTATGGGAAAACACGAAGAAGGGAGCGCTGTCCTTTATTCCTCCCTCTCCCAATACAAAGCAATGCTAACATTACAGTCAAAGCTCTTCAAAATAGGCAGAAGTTTCCTCACCTTGTAACTTGTAACACAGTACAGTGTTTCCCGAAGCCTTGACTAAAAGCAAATCTAACTCCAGACATCTTTCTTTAGGCCATCTATCCAGGCTCTGTGAAAACCTACCCTGTGCAATGAGAGATGTGCTGAACCTTTGACATTTCCACAGATATACATCAGCGCCTTAGAGATTTATGTGAACATTTTCATTCCACTAGAGTAAACAAATCATTCTTATTGATTTTAACTTATCTAAATGAAGACTGAAAACACTAACTTCGCAATGTCTAGTTTAATGGTTGGCCGGTGATCTTATGAACCACGCTCACAGTCTCAGCAATGAATCTAATCCTCTAAAATGCATGAAAATTTCAAGAAATAAAATGAAACTTAATAACACTTCCAACTCAAATATATCCCTCCCCAGCAAACTTGTTGAAGTGTGAACTGCAGAAAAATGAAACAAAGAAGAAACTTTCCAGGAGAATACTAGTTTCTTGTGACTAATCTTTTGAATTCTCATGTTTAAAAAAAATTCACAAAGGAAGTAAACCATAGAATCGTGAATGACTGAAATAGCAAAGCCCACAAAGGCAAAACCAATACCTTTCACATAACAAAATAGGATATAGATTTCACTATTCTTACAAATGAACAATAATTCAAGTTGCCTTTTTTCTTCTTCTTCTTTTTTACTAGTTGAGAATTTTTAAGGCATGGACTGATCTGACAGAAGGATAATCAATACTTTCCGAAGTTCACTACTTGAAAGAATGCTCAGTGTGGGAAAAGGGTAATACAGTTACAAACTTTGCCATCTAGTGCTGTTCCCACCGGAATGCATGCAAAATAGCAGCAACAAACAATTCATCCTAGTAAACTTTGGGTGAGAAGGATGGTTGATGGTTTTAAAGTAGCTTTCAATTAAGGCTTTCAGGCAAATCTCCTATGAGGGTTTTCTGTGATGCCTGAAGCAGAAGGTCATGAAGAGTTGCTCTACCATTTCCTTACAGAAGAACTACATCCAGTTTGATTTTACTTAATTTTTGGCACCTACTGTGATGCCTAAAATAGAGGATAGTTCTCCTTCAGCCCTCGTTCAGTCAGGAGAGAGAAACAACCACCTCTGAAAAGCAATTGAAATCTTTTTGGATGTAAATGGTGGGTTTAAAACTGAAAGAGTTGGGGTCATCCTCCTCCTCTACTCTNCTCTGTGAAAACCTACCCTGTGCAATGAGAGATGTGCTGAACCTTTGACATTTCCACAGATATACATCAGCGCCTTAGAGATTTATGTGAACATTTTCATTCCACTAGAGTAAACAAATCATTCTTATTGATTTTAACTTATCTAAATGAAGACTGAAAACACTAACTTCGCAATGTCTAGTTTAATGGTTGGCCGGTGATCTTATGAACCACGCTCACAGTCTCAGCAATGAATCTAATCCTCTAAAATGCATGAAAATTTCAAGAAATAAAATGAAACTTAATAACACTTCCAACTCAAATATATCCCTCCCAGCAAACTTGTTGAAGTGTGAACTGCAGAAAAATGAAACAAAGAAGACACTTTTCAGGAGAATACTAGTTTCTTGTGACTAATCTTTTGAATTCTCATGTTTAAAAAAAATTCACAAAGGAAGTAAACCATAGAATCATGAATGACTGAAATAGCAAAGCCCACAAAGGCAAAACCAATACCTTTCACATAACAAAATAGGATATAGATTTCACTATTCTTACAAATGAACAATAATTCAAGTTGCCTTTTTTCTTCTTCTTCTTTTTTACTAGTTGAGAATTTTTAAGGCATGGACTGATCTGACAGAAGGATAATCAATACTTTCCGAAGTTCACTACTTGAAAGAATGCTCAGTGTGGGAAAAGGGTAATACAGTTACAAACTTTGCCATCTAGTGCTGTTCCCACTGGAATGCATGCAAACTAGCAGCAACAAACAATTCATCCTAGTAAACTTTGGGTGAGAAGGATGGTTGATGGTTTTAAAGTAGCTTTCAATTAAGGCTTTCAGGCAAATCTCCTATGAGGGTTTTCTGTGATGCCTGAAGCAGAAGGTCATGAAGAGTTGCTCTACCATTTCCTTACAGAAGAACTACATCCAGTTTGATTTTACTTAATTTTTGGCACCTACTGTGATGCCTAAAATAGAGGATAGTTCTCCTTCAGCCCTCGTTCAGTCAGGAGAGAGAAACAACCACCTCTGAAAAGCAATTGAAATCTTTTTGGATGTAAATGGTGGGTTTAAAACTGAAAGAGTTGGGGTCATCCTCCTCCTCTACTCTGCCTTAGCGAGGCCACATCTGGTCAGTACTGTCTCCAGTTCTGGCTCCTCAGTTGACAGAACTACTAGAGAGGGTCCAGCAGAGGGCTATGAAGACAATCAGGGGACAGGAGCATCTCTCTTATGAGGAAAGGCTGAGAGACCTGGGTCTGTTTGGCCAGGAGAAGAGAAGACTGAGAGGGGATCTCATCAATGCTTATAAATATCTAAAGGGTGGGTGTCAAGGGGATGGGTCCAGACTCTTCTCAGTGGAGCCCAGTGACAGGATAAGGGGCAACAGGCACAAACTGGAACACGGGAAATTCTGTCTGAACATGAGAAAACGTTTTTACCTTGAGGGTGACAGGGCACTGGCACAGGCTGCCCAAAGAGGCTGTCAAGTCTCCTTCTCTGGAGATACTCAACACCTGCCTGGGTGTGATCCTGTGCAACTGGCTCTAGGTGAACCTGCTTTAGCAGCGGGGTTGGACTAGGTGATTTTCAGATGTCCCTTGGAACTCCTGCCATTCTGTGACTCTGCGGATTCAGTCACTTTCTGGAGTGTCTTTTCTGTTTCTTTTTTAAAGGATGGGTCAATACTTTTGCCTGACCTCATGAGTACTTTGTATAAACACACGCCTTGATCTCACAGAGATGGAAATGACTGAAAGGCATTTGTAAAATACTTCTTCATAAATTCTAGTCAATCATTAGAAACTCTCTCCCCATTTAAATCATATTGTCAAAGGTGAACTTAAACATTTGGAAAGCTGAGTTACTGTAGATATGTCAGGAGCAGTAACTGAGTTTCTTTGGAAGGAAATGCAAAGACCTTTCTCTCTGTTTAAGCCATACAGTCCCATTTCATTGCATTACTTATTTACTTTAAGGGGCTAAGAGACAAGGCTTAAATATTACTTTAAAAATCTTTAGCTATGCGCTCAGCTACATAGTTACCAGCTTTCACTACACTGGAGAGAGTGATAATGGCTAACACGTATGATTCATCAGGCGAAGTGCCATCACACCCATAAGGGGGTGCACTTACAAGAAAGCGTTTTCAGTAGCAGTCAGAAACCATCAGGCTTGCACATGATGATCAGCAAGGACGTGATCCAGCTCCCACTGAAATCACTGTGAATGTTTCCATTTGCTTCAGCAAGTTTTGAAATAGAGAATACTCTGCCGGAGTAATGCTAACTCTAAAAACGCTCAACTGACAGTGACTCCTGTATCGCTGGAGAGCCTGCCAAAGATATTTCTTGATAAGGTTTGGATAATCTTGTGAATTACCTCAAACTCTTGTGAACTGACTCTTTATCTGGGCTCTAAGGAAAATCAGAAGAACAGTTTAGATACTTATCATCTCCAGCATCTTAATCACCAATATTTCATAAGCAAGAACAGTAAGTCAAATTAATGTTTTCTCTATATAGTGAATCTGGCATGGAAAATAAGTGGTGACAGGGTTGCCACTGTTTTTACAGCATTGCGCTTACAGAGGCCAAACACCTCAGCAGAGGCAAGTATGTTGCATACAGCTTCATTACCAGTGCAACAGGATTCCTTCATAATCTAAGCTGCTATTAATCCTACCAGCATTTTAGGGGAATCATACTATCTACAATGGAGATGGAGTGACTCCAATGGTTCTGTCCAATTACAGCTCGACTTAGATGAGATAGATGTGCAACTTAGGTAACCCTCTGTCTACCAGAGACTCTGGTATGCAATATGTCACTTCAGGAATTGACAGGTTCTCCTCGCTTGCAGTTTTGCATGTTTTGCTCTTCCTTATTTCACGGAAGATGAAATTCCTTAACTTGACTGCCAGGAACACAGGAATGAGATGACAATAATTCTGTAATTACTTCAGAAAGAAAACAGGGAGGTTTGCTGCCCTTGTGTGTCTTCAACATCTAGTCAGAAAGCTTAGCACACAGAAATAACATCCTCTGTTTATAAGCTGAAATAAGGTACAAAGCAGAAAGACAACAGAACAGAACTGGAGGTAACTGCAGGTCTTAGAGAAACTAATAACAGCATCCGTGTTATCCATATTATAATGCAAGGAAATTCTCTGTCATCCGGAATGAAATGTCAGCCAAGAACCCAAAATAAAAAAGTAAATGCCAAGTATGAAAAATGGAGAAGCAGCTCACGTACAGAAATCATCCCCTCAGAAACAGGAACTTACACCAGATGAACATAAGACATTTGTAGAGATGGATGCAATAAAATGAAAACAAGAAGCCCTGCTGAAATCTCCCATCAATTTTGTTATTTAAGGATTCCAAGCTCCTGGTTTTGTACCTAAGAATTTTTTGCAGGACATTAGATTTAAATTTACACTGAAACCCAGAGGACATAAAATGGTGTTTAGCTCGTCTCACCCCTGAAATGCTGTTGTATTACTAGTTTTGTGTCAGTAGACAGAAGAATTAAGAGAAAGGAGGAAAAGGGATGTATTAAATGGAAAAGTGAGAATGATAATTTGGTTCCAAATCTTAATTTTTGTTATTAGCATCATAATTATAACAAGCCATAGTAAGGGCAAACAGAAGACTTCCTATTAAATTGTATTTCACTGAAGAAAACACATGTAGAAGAATTAAGAAAATACTAATGAGGAAAGAGTATTTGTTAGTTCAGTATCTTATTTCCAACAGAAGCAATGCCATCAACTTCAGAAGGAATTAGAAAGTGAAATCATTAGTGAAATCCAAAAAAATAAATAATTATATATTCAGTAGAAATTTATAGGATTTTTTATTCTATGGTGTAAGAAACATTGCTGATAAAACACATGAAGGCAATCTCTTTGCCTTAATTCCAGAAAGCAAGTCATATATATTTCCTCATTTACTCAAATTTCTTTGTAAATTTGTGACATCAACGAAGGCCAATGCTGCAGTAAGAGAACAAGTGTGATAAATTTGACAAATAGAAATATTTCATTTGGAAAAAATAAACAGGGATATCATAATTTAGTCTTCTCATAATTTAGACAAATGTGCGACAAGTGAGAAATGATTGCCTTTAAGTTACTATGATGACTCTCTAATCAAAATGTGACTAGATTCTTTTCAAACTTAGAATATGGCTATCTGTAATGTGAGAGAAGAACACAAAAAAAAAAGTTACAGCTGCTCTACTGGAAAATTCTAAGAACTCCTCCCTCTTAATTACTGCATGTACAGCTTCTGCTTTTATATTGCCTTAATTGAATGCTAATTCACGGTCTACTTCACATCTCAGTGAAGGGTGGTTTTCTTGATTGCAGATAGGCATGTTGTAGACTTTGTTCCAGAAACTCCAAACTTCTGAAAGATCTTCAGCACGATTTCACAATCTTTTTTCCCCTCTGACATTCCTGTCAGCTATTAGGTCCTTTATTCCATTTTATATAAACACACACAACTTTGTGTCCTTTCACATAGTGGTAAAGCCATGCACAAGAATTCTCAAATAAATTTGTCATAAGAGATTTTTTAACCCGACTCTGAAGACTCTCATAACACCTACACAGCACAAGCAGAACAGCAGCAATGAACATGTATTTACCAAGCTAAATGGCATGCCAAGTCTTAAAAGTCAGATAAGGTGTCAGACAGGTCAAATATCTGTGATTCTCCACCCAACTAATCATTACACTTGATGCATTTTGTGGTCCTATCCTTCCAATATTAAGCTGAAAGATCTCTGAAAATCCTTTAAAAGAACCAGAAGTTTTTCCAGATTCTTTAATCATTTTTTATTCCCAGTCTTCTGGAAACCTTTTCAAAGTCAGTGAATATTTGTAGCTGAAGAAATAGTTTATTTGTTGAGCACTGTTGATGATGGATACCATCACGTACACCTTTTCATTATATTGTGTACTCTATACAAAACCAGCCTACACCTTGCTTGTCTTAACGTCAGCAACTGTTCAAGCTTACATTGCATCTTTCCTGTACTTGACTCTCCAGTTGCATTCATTTAATAGCCCCTCATGGGTATATCCTTTAAAACTCTTGTCTGCTGCAAGATTTAATTGGCATGGCAAGACGATAGCACCCTACTGTGCTGTGTGAAATATTAAATCCCAGTGATACTTTTCAGTGGAATCTCTGCAGTATGGCAACTAGCAGAGGACCATAAGCAAAAGGGATAAATCCATTTTCATTCCGTATTTCAAAGCAGTGGGTTTCTTTTTCTTTTTAGAAAAGCTACTTTATTTTTAATAATGCAGTATAGAAATACAATGCAAACCTGAAATGAAATGAAGAGAAAAGCAAAACAGAATTGCTAATGAAAACCAGGTAAGCATTAGTGTAGCACATTAACAAATCTGGTTTAGAACTAAGAAAGTTCCTTCATGCTAGCACTGGTTTCTTAGAATGCCTCATGAGATATACATTGAAACTTAAGGGACGGATTGCTCAGCACATCCAGAACTCATTATGCTACAAGGGGTGTAAAGTCAGATTCCTGGACTGACCTACATTATAATTATGTTGCAATTAAAAACTATGTTGCTGTTTAAGTGTTGCCTAAAATCTCAGCAGGATACAGATTCACAATCATTAACTATCTGAGGGACCCTTCCAACAGAGTTTCAAGGCTCAAAAAATTCCACTACATGGTATTTAGTTTATGATAACGGAAAGAGACATAACTATTCCCAACTACTGCACAATATAAGAGCTAGACCCTTTGCCAAAGACGTCCTTAACTAGAGAAGATAAACTGCTGGGAAAGCAACAGAGACAGACAAAGGAGAGAACTTTCTTGAGGGTCCAAGGCTAAATCCTGGCAAAATTCTCAAAACACAACTTAGGTCACATGAATCCCCACCCACTGCTCTATCCACTAGTCACACTCATGGTATAGCAGCTTTTTGTCTTTTTTCTTTTATCTTTCCTCAAATAATTCAGACAGTATATGAATATAAATTCATTTCTTTAATAAGAGGGTCGTTAAACACTGGAACAGGCTTCCTAGAGAGGTGGTCGATGCCCCAAGCCTGTCAGTGTTTAAGAGGCATTAACAACACTCTTGAACTTGGTCAGCCCCAAATTGGTCAGGCAGTTGGACTAGATGATCATTCTGGGTCCCTTCCAACTGAAACAGTCTATTCTATTCCACATCACATAAAACATTTTGCAAGAAAACTGACATAGCATTGAGAAAGGAAATCAAAGTCTTGCCTTAATTTACATCATATATTCTACAACATACAAATTCTCTCCACCCACCATTTTCCCTTTGTTTTCCTGTTCAGAGCTCTTCTGTGCTCTGCAGGAAGTTCTGTATCCTTGATTGAAATTGAATAAGTATATTCTGGAGAAGAAAAAAATATCTGCCATAATTGTGAACAATTCATCTATCTCCTTTACAAGTGCACGAAAGACTAGTAATATGGGACATCAGCAAAGATGCTGCTAAGAACTGACAGAACGATCATCTGTTTACTCATAGCCACTGACAGATCTGACTGGTACAATTTCTTGCAGCTCTTATCTTTATTGCAAGAACAGAAATCAGAGGAAACACTCTCCCCCCAATTCACCACAACTCTTGGACACACTCTTCTTGGTGAATGCTGTGTGAAGCAATGATAGACAGGAACACTAAGAGGACGAGCAGAAAAGAAAACAAAAAAAAAAACCCAAGAGACATCATTCCTACAAAACTAGGTTCTTAGTGGTTATAACAAAACTCTCTTTTTGCTGCCCAGGTGATATTATTTTATGATACAGACAACACTTACAGAACTCAAAGGATAAAACTATTTGTCAAGAAATCATTGCCAATAGAAAGTTTCCTAAGTAGCCCACTAAATGGCTTTGAAATGCTATTATTATCCACCTCAGATTCCAATCGTGACTCTCACGCAACATTAACACCCCCACCACCACGTCACTGATGCTATGGCACTTTCTTTTGGTCAACTAAAAGCCAATATTGTTTTCTTTTGCTTACACACACCAGCATACATGCATACACATGGAAAGGCAACATCATCATATATGCCATATTCACGTGAGATACTTCAACTGGGCTTGTGAGAGCTTCCTCGCTGGCCATGCACACTCCAGGTAAAGAGATACTCTTTCTGCTGCTAAGACTGAGGAGTTTTTCCTTTCTAATTATTAAATGGCATAGAAGGAGAAGAAAAAAATACCAGAAGAATTCTATCTTGTATGTCCTGATAATAAGAAACAACTAGGCAGGAGTAAAATAGCTTGGTATTATGCCAACATGAAGACCTTGGACTCAAAGAAAACATTGACCTCCTCTTTGTAACACAACAGAAGTCACTGCTTCTGTGGCAGAATACCAGTTGCTACAGAAGGACGTAACTTCATGTCATCTGTTTAATATTTTCTGTGCTATTGCTTCACACTCTTCCTATGTGATTCTAGGAAGCATGTCTTGTCAGCCCTGCCTACTCCATGGTTTCATTTTTCCTATCTTGAGGGAAAAAGAAAAAAGATCGCTTTTTTCCTTTTTTCTTCTCTCCTCTATTCTCAGTTCAGGCAAGTAATCAACTCTTCTACGATTAAATGAGAGTAGGGCGTGAATGCACTCTAATGGTGCAAATTATCTTGAGTCTGACAAGACAAGAGCTAATCTGACAGTCTTTTATGAACATATACAGACAGCAATTTTCACAATACCAAAGATTATTCAAAAGCTATCTAAATAAATTATACGAATATCACAGTCAGTTTCCACTATTAAAAAAATATACTTCCACTTTCATCTCCCAGTGCATCCTATTAAGATATTGAAATCAAGAGAATTGCCTTCTATTTTGCAGGTAAATAGTAAGTAGAGGTCAGGAAGCATCCTCCAAATTCCTTAGAAGTAGGAAATGTTTGGTTCAAGGATGCAATTTTTATTTAGTCTCTAAAAAGAAAAGTGTTTAAATTATGTTAAAGTGTACTATCACGTTACATTTCGGGTCAAACTCATAATAAACAAAACCATCAAAAAATAAAAATAAAACTAAGGTTTTGAAAAGGTAACTGTTGGGAAACAATTCACACAGACAGGACAGGGAGATCTGCTTTGTTGATACCAAACTCTATCAATTTCTGTGAGTTCATAAGAGTGACTGTATCTAAAAAAACATTTTGACCATTCTGTTCAATGTCGATTAATGCATTTATTAGAAAAACCCTAAAAATATCCTGGCTTCCCAGGACTGAAACAATCAGGCAAACTAGTTGGCAAACAGCTCCATCCAAGAGCTTTAAATTTAATGGGTGGAAAGCTGAAGTATATTAATTAGACAAATGCAAACTAAGTAAACCATGTTTGTTGTTTATCCTCGTCATTTTAAGGTAACAGAAATCTATAAGGTATCTTTCAATGTACTGATGGCGACACCTGAAATATGTTCTGTACACTTACAAATAATCTACCAAGTTACTTTTCAAAAGAAGTACTACAGATGATTTAATATTTATTCATTCTTTAATATATGCCCAGCAAATTTAACATGTGCTTTGTGCACAGCCAGCATGAGTACCATTCTTAGCACATGCTCTCCAGGAAATTCTCCAGAAAACTCACCTGAATAATATTCTCCAAAGTTACAGAAGAAAAACTGTCTGGAATAGCCATGACAATAAGACACAGCAGCAGGGAGAGATGCACACAGACAAAAGCAAAGGGAGGAAACTGAGTCAGAAAATTGTTTTTGAGAAGTTAAAAAAAATAATCACATTAATTAAAAGAGGATTGATAAGAAACACTTTGTAAAATGTTATTTAATGTGACTATATAACTTTGACCCAGTATAAGGTTTTCTTATTCCTTTTGATATTGAATAAAGGAACAATAGCAGATAACAATTCTCTTAAGGCATGAAATATATTTTACAAAACCAGATTTAATTAAAATGCAGTAAGACATTCCTGATGAGTCACTGCAGTACTGATATCACATACTGACACCAATGCTGCTCTTGTAATTGATTTTGCAGCTGTCTTCAGCAAATTCCTCCACTCCCTAATTGATAAACACCTTCAGGTCTGAAGAACATTTGTATGTATTTTCAGGTGGCTGTAATTCTGTTATCTGTTACTTCCACACATGGATGGTGGTATGGAGTGAATTGTAGATATCGGCAATTGTGGGAATTCAAAGGCTGAGTGTTAGACCTTATGCAAAACACTATGCAAAGAGATATGCCATTTTATAAACCATCCTTAGCCAAAACCTCCTCTACTGCCTTTGCCGATGGAGTTGCATGTCTTTGTCAAAGGAGTTACATGGCAGATGAAAGCGTTGCTTAATGTGCAGCTAAAAGCAAAAATTACACTGTAATTTTGTAATGGAGTTTGTTCCCCCCACCTGCTGATTCTCCTGGGGACAGAAAGCCTACTAATATCACCAGAGGAAAGTAAATGAGAGTCTGATATCAATTATGGAGTTAATATATGTAAGCAGAAACTGAGAATAAGTTTCTTTGTAACTGCACCTTATCCACAGGTTCACCAACCACATGTAGCATTTATTGAGCTGCCATATATTGTGACTGTTGCTTCAGTATCGCTATCAGCATCCCTGGTAGGTTGGAATCTATATAAACTGACCTGAAATGCTGCTAGCCATTTCCTGTGAGTATGTAGCTGAATTAACTTCTACATTACACTTACTGCAGGGGCAATCAGAGGACAAAAAGAGGAAAATAGAACAGAATATAAAAGATTAAAGTCTTTAACCTCTCTTTACTTCTTTTTCCAAATTCATAACTGCTTTCCTCTTTCTAGTCTCTTCTCCTGACTGCCTACCCTTGGCACCTTTGGTACCCATAACCTCACATAGTCTTTTCTGTTTGCAGACTTCCCATCCTTATCCCTTCATGAATATCAGCTATTCCACAACTGTGCCTAAATCTCTGCCTTTGTGAGGGGTACGGAAAGAGAGAGTTCCTGACTCATCAAGGTCATGATTGCAGAGAAAGGAGGTCCTTACCCTCATATACGCTACCTGACCGAGTAGGACGAAGTGGCTGTCCCCAGTCAGACAACAGAGCACCAGCAGTCAGAAAGAAAAGCCAGAGCTCTGAAGGCCAGAGCTTTATCTAGATGCAATCTAAGTCATGTTTAGATCATTTATTCTTTTCTTTTTTTTCTTCTCTATCATATGAATCTACAATTAAAGAACACTGAAGTAATTTTAGGCAATTAAACATAAACCTTATTTTTAATAGCAGTCAATTGACAGGCAGATGTGATGCCCAAACATCATTTTAATGTCTGGAGTACAATAAGCAAGTCAGACTCCGTCTGCCATAATAAGTAACTTTATTGCTGCCTAAAGGCTTTTGGGATCTTAATATGGAGCAGATGTTGAGGACTTCCCTAGTAATTATGGGGAGAAATAATTCTCTCCTCCCCCGCAGATATGCTTTACGTCATGTGCTTTACTGCATTTGTGGTTACTTGACCTATTTATTCACACTTTTCACAAAACTGCCTCATTCACAACCTTTTAAAGTGAACATTATACAGACAATATTTAATCTATATTTTACCTATATATTGATAAACAGGATTATTCATGTGCTTAAAGTTAAGCACCAGTGGAAGAATGGAAGAATTAGATGTTTACCCTAATCTCTTCTAACAAATCAATGAAATTGACGTGTCTACAGAAATAATAACTTTGCTCACACAGAACTTCCCAACTACAGTACAGAGACTCACCACCTAGGAAAGGAAAGGGACATGGAAATGAAACTCACTATAAAGTGTGAAGATGTCTTAGGTGAGAATGAGGATTTATTAAGGAGATGAGGTTCGTCTTAAAGAGACAAGTAAAACATCAAGAGATGGTGAAAACAGCAGTGTGGCAAATGACAGCCAGCCAGCATCAGCCAAATTAACACAGAAAGTTCAAAATCTGTCCAGCAAGCTCCATTTGAGAGCTAATTGGTGGGCACAATCCTCAGCAAGAACAACAACAGTTTTAGGCAAAAGATGAGAGCTGATGTCACATCTCTCTAATACCAAACCAGCACAGTGTAGACAGCCTGCCAAACTTAAACCAACCGCACTATTAACAATAAGAAAATAGGTTGTGGACAGGATCATTGGATTGTAATGGACTTGGAAACACACCTACATCCACATCAGAGATTTGCAAGAAAAAGCATCAAATATAGAAAAAATCTGGTGTTTTTTAACCTAAATCTCTCTGGCAAATCAGATAATTTTTATGTTTGTCAGAGTATCTTATTTGGAATAAAATTAATTCCAAGGAAAATAATGCATAGGAGATAGATCCTGAGCTTTGTAACAATGCCACTAATGCTATCTCATTAAAATAAACTCTTCTGATTTGAATGTGTGTGGATCTTAAGTTAGTTTATAAAATCAGATGAAGTAGCAGGTCCTTTAGAGAGGGCTGACACTCAGGACGTCAGCACAGAGAAGCACGCCCTGGCTCCTTAATGACAACACTTATTACCAACTACCAGCACTGTTAACAAGAGCCCGATACAGAATTCCCTTTACCCTCATCTGCCATAAATGACAACAAATGCATTAGCTGCAGACAAAAAGTAGTGAAAGGCTAATAATAGACTAATCTTTTGTAAGTTTTCAATAGCAAATATTTAAACCATATAATCTTAAATTGATTGCTTCTGTCATATTTGGAAAACATGTATATGTATTCTAGACTAAGGAAGAGAACTATAGCGTTATGGGTGTAATAAAATTGTTATAAAACTCATTCATTTGTTGTCACTGTTAATGGTTTTATACAAAACCAGGTAAAATTTCACGCCAGGAAACTGCCCATCATCCAACACCACTTTCAGTGTATGCAATGAAGCATTTCAACCAGCTCACCTCTGATGGGTGTCAGGAGCAATGAACAGTAGTGTAATCTAACAGCAAGATGATATCCATTATATACTAATTATCTTTGATTTAATTCTTAAAAAAAAAACCCCAAAACTATAGTAAAAATGGCACTAATGCCTAGTGTCACCTTCAATTTTCTGCTGTGAAATGGTGAAACACACCAGCTTGTAAGATATATCCAGCACAGTCCCCATTAGTTTTGTTCACATTACAAAATTCCTCTTGCACAAGCACTGTTTCAGAGTTCATATGAAAAGCACATTTTGTTTCTGGAAACTCCAAGTCAATGATTTACTCCAGTGCTAACTATAAGAATTAATTTTTTAAAAATTGTTTAGCAGTGACCTGGGTGAAACTCTATTCTATAAGGATCTCCTAAATGGACAAGGCTACTTCTGTTAGTTGATCTCAAGTCTTTCTTGACCCTGAAAGGCCCTTGCCGCCAACCTCCTACCAGAATTGTAAACACCTTTTTCTGTTAAACAATCCAAAATGATTTGGGGGCATTTTCCATTTTGCTGTCTCTGCAACCAAACAACAAAATGTGCCATTTCATCAAATTCAGCACTATTTGTTTTTAGCTTAGCACAAACATTTGATAAAGCTGTTTACCAACATCAAAACCTCAACCTGGCAGAGCTACCCGAGATCTACAACTGGCACTGTCTGGGCAGCAGACCTTGCTCCCTGCTGCAAGGCAACAGAGTACTGTGTTCCGGTTGGAGAACTCCAGCTGACTGATGTGCACTTCTACGTGATCCTGCTTATCACATCCCACATCTATACTCTGGCTGCCCGTGCTGAATGATATGGATCTGCTGTGTATTCTCTATTAATTGTTTCATCCCTCTCTCATGGTCAAAAGCTCTCCTGAACTCGAAGTGTATAGACATCTTTAGTTTCCTCTTAACTACTCTGCTGCTGTAACTTGCCACAAAATGACTGAACCCCATGGACTATCCTCTTTCCTGTTGTCCTGTCCAGCCAAGTCTATCATACCATTTCTAGATCCTTCTCAGTTCCACACTAACGAAGGGCAATGCTACCAGACATAGGTAGGGTTGGTTTTCTAAACAATCAAAGCATCAGATGCAGCCAGATGCATGATTCAGATAGGAAGGATTGCTCTGTATATGAATTTTAAGGGGTTGAAGCACACTGGATTTGTTGTGAATGCTTTAGCTTGGCAAAATCTACAAATGTTAGCACCAGTATAATATCAGTTACTCTGATCATGTCTGAGATCAAAAGCAGCCACTTTAGCAATCTTCTATACTGTCATTATGAGGGAAGTGAGTTCTTATTCTGTACACTGCTTGAAGACATAAAAATCCATTAAGGAAATTTTATTAGTCATGTAGGGCAGAAAATCCGAAACTGTAACATAGCCTTAACTCTGCTATGAAGCCAAAACCCGCTAAATTCCCAACATATTAATCAACTGATGGGAGGTAATGAAACAAAAGTAAGATCAACAGTTGGGAAAAAAATCACAAGCTTCTTAATATTTTATGCTAATACCTTGAAATTGATTAAAATGAGTCGTCTTTTTTTTTTTAAACTTCCACTGATATTACTTATGCATAGAATATTTTAGCAAGAACTATATTGTGGAGTCAGTTAATTACCTACCTGCTGCACATGAAATATTCATTCAGTTAAATTAATTTACAGGTTAAAGAACCTCCCAAAACCTACAAACACAAAAGTAGGGTGTTTTTCTTATGTTGGCCATTTTAAATAGCTGAATATTTGGGGTTTTTCCTCTTTTGACCATAAAGAAAATGCTAGAAAATGTATTGCCATGATGAATTTAAATCCTCTGAAAGGGAAACTCAGACTCAATTTATTACATAGTGCTTTTACTTTATTGTGCAGGTGGACTCAATAAATTAGAATGCTCATTAAATTGAATGGAACTTGTGGCATCATCTGGATTCAGGCTTTCAGCCAAATTCTACCCTTCCGTAAAAGCTGGACCTTTAGCTTCTGAGGATGTATGCATGGTTCAAACAGGGCACAGATGTGCTCGACATGCTACTGATGCTTGTTCTTTATCTCTCTGATACATGTATCTAGGTGTAGTTTAATGAAGTTTCAGGGAGTATTTATCAGATTGGCTCTTTTCAACTTTGCTTTTTGACCTAAGAAATTATTCTTCCTTTGTTTATTACATTACATGAGCTTTCCATGGGGGTTATAAAAAGAGGACTTGGATAACTATTTCTTTATAAACACCAGCAAAACCCACTGTGGTGGTGTATAACTCATTCTGGGGCCTTACATGGATGGTTTTTGTTCTATGCCCAGAAACTGAAACATTAGTGCGCTTCCTATCCTTGTATCCATTTGACCTAGTGCAAGAACCCGAGTTTGCAGGGGAAACTCAATCACTTTACCACTTAATTATTTGTTTTGTCAACAGCATGCACAGAGATCTAAGAAAAAAATCTTTGTGGGCCAAACAACTTTTCTTATTGGACCCTGATGCTCAAAACTCTGAAGTATACAGAGCTGTGAGAAGACAGGGGAGATATGAGGATGTATGAAAGAAAAGAACAGATACATCCAGGTCCCACTTTCTTGCAGCTTTATGAATTCAAGGGCTTTTCTTCTGCAGACTTCACAAGTGATAGCAATCTCCTTTCCTGGGGCTTACCTGTACTACCTAGGCTTAGGCTACCTGCAGGCACACAGACTCACTGCACAAAGAAGGCTTTCACTACATTCACTGTCAGCAGTCCACCTAAGGGTAGCAAAAAATATCCTAGAGTTGCTTCTTGTGCTGCTTTTTAAAAGGATAACACACAGGTGATTTAATAGTTTCAGGCCACTATCCAAAACCATCTCACGGCATATACAAAGAATTGTGAACGCTGTTGTAGGTCAGTTTGTCATAATGCTGGCTAAACAAGTTGCTTAATTAAATCACTTGAAGAAAACACTTGTAGCCACCAACCGTTTCTTTAAAAGATTCCTGATCATTATTCTCTGCTTCTGTCCTCAGCTACCGGTGCTATTACTGCAACATCATGTATATTTATGCCTTCACATCTTCCTCCACTTTCACATCTTGTCCTTCTAGTAATTGGATGAGACAACCTGTGGAACCAGCGATTTATCCTGCTAGCTTTGATACAACTTTCAAACTTACTCTCTTACAGCATAAAAAACATACGGACCTTTTAGAGATGCAGCTACTTCTATCGCCTGACAACTTTTCTCTGAATGTTGTGCTCTTCTGTGCACCTGTGTCTTTCTATGTAGGGCAAGGCATTAGAGAGCGTTTTAAAGCATTTGTCTGTCTGGTTCTAACTAACCAGTCCTGCTTTTCTCTACAACCAAAACAGAGAGAGCTCTCAGGCAAGTTACCAGAAGAAAACTATATAATTTTAGGAAGCCACAGATCTACCTGGAGCCAAACAAAATTTATCTCCCAGAAAGGGCATATTCCCAAGTCCTTTCACTACTTTGACGGGAAAGCCAAGTTTTTTAGAAGCTTATTACTTTCCTATATCTTTTCACTCAATTATCTGATTACTAAATTGATTTTGTAACAGAACCAAGGTACTACATGTTTCTTTTGCCTCTGAATATCTTTTTTCCTTTTTGGACAGTCAATCCATGTAAGAGCCTGCTGTGATCACAAATGATTTTTTCTTCCACTGCTACATCTATTAGGGTTAATGGTTTTCAATTATTAACCTTGTGACTGCATCAACTTCAGAAGAACTATGCTGGAACAACTTTGATCCAAAAAAATTAAGATCTAAACCACTGTGAGACGTAAGTCAAAGACTGTTACTGTGGACCTGCATGTTTATTTCACTTCCTACTCACATTTATAGAAGATTTTAGAAAAAAAAAACCAAACGCAACACAACACAGAAAGGAAACTGCAGGGGTTTTTTTCTTTTGTAAAAATCTCCCAAATCTCCATGTTTTCAGTTAGTGAGTAGTCTTTTCAAAATCCAGACTTGGTTTTCACATTAATATAGGTCTTTCCAAAGATTTAGTTGTGCTCTAGATCCATACCCTAAACCAACATATTAAAGTGCTTACACATAAACTAATATTTTATTTTTTACATAGTAGAGACTATAAAACAATGCAGTTAATAATGAAATTCTCAGACATGCTACCATGCATTGAATCTTTTATTACAATCCTGAAATTAATGTCTCAATTACATGATATACCAGGCACTGTTTTGTTTGGGTTTTGGTTGTTGGTTTGTTTTTGTTGTTTTTTTTTTATTAGGCTTCCACTGTGGTTTGATGTATTGGAAATTCACAAGTTTTTTAAAACAGTCTTCCATGAATGAGTATGCACTCGTATCACCGCTATTATGGTGATATGAGTGCAATATTATCACCGCTATTTTGACAGCAAAAAGTTGGTCTTTTTCATTGGTAACATAAATACTTCAATGTACAAAATAACATTGATTTTTAAATGCTTCTCATTTCTTTTAATGTTACCAACAAGGCAAAGTTTCAGCTCATATTTTCCTTTTATAACATTATTCCTACAAATGTTTTTGTATGGCATTAAATGCCATTTCCATTACAGTAATTTTCTGTTGGGTTTGAATTCCATATGCATAAATGCATTGCAATAATAAAAGTCAGCTCTCAGTGCTTCCACATTTTCATTTCAACTTTTTAATGAATAGCTCAATAAACATGGAGCTGCTTGCCATATTATTTACATCTACAGTAAACATACAAATCCTGTTTGAAGTCTAGCCTTATACTCAAAATTTATTCATCTGTACAGGACAACTCTTCATATAGGGTCTGATTTCAGTTATGGTTGTACCTGTTCACAGGAGAGAATCGTTCCCCCAAGCAGTTTTATACAAAAGCACATGCACCAATACTACGGTGGTTTATGACATTTTGCATTCTGCATAAGTAATCGATAGTGAACTTCAGTCTTTCAGTGAGAAACAAATTATTTTGCCACAGCTGCAAATAGTTCAATAGTATTTTCACTCATTCTCTGATCAAATATTACAGTGAGATAACTCTTTCACAAAAATACAGAACTACCAGTCACTCGCATGGAATTGCATTCATGATATCAAAATGGTCATGACAGAGGAAGATTTATGAGGATGCAAATATTGGCTAGCTCCATACAAAATATAGATGAGGAAAATTTATAACTTTATTGTAAAATGCTATCTATAGATAAAGAATGTTTGTGCTGGCCAAAAAAACATAATTTTTTTCCCCTGCTCTGAAAAAAGCCGTTACTTGTTGTCCACGAAAGGCAAGATATCCCATTTACTGCTTAAAAAAAAAACCCAAAACAACAACCAAACTCCAGGTAGGTGAATTTTGTGGTTATACGGACAATCAAATCTCATAGATGCTGACAGGCTTTTTGCTCAAATAACATGGCATGCAAGATTCAACATTCATAGTTCTCTGAGAATACATTTTATTTTGAATCACATAAACAATAGTTATCCTTTCTTAGCTGGAGCTGCTACTGAAATAGTATTTCCCAGAAATATCACAATCTGATATGTGAAGTG
>VXBO01012669.1:493007-505267 GCA_013400135.1 Rhinoptilus africanus
TGAGACATTTACAGAGAAGCACACACAAAAAAACCTTGGCTTTTTAATATCTTGACTTCCATAAAATAGATATTTAATCACATACTTAATTTGAATCCACTTGTATGGTAACATTGCAACTATCCAACATCTAAACAGTAACCCCTGGGTTTCTCTCCTACATAAAGCCTCAGTACCTACTAAGCTGTTCCTGTCATACCAACTTGCCATTTTAATATTTCTCAATCACCCATTAGAATTCTGATACAAATTACCCAGGACTTGCTAAAAATTTGAAGAGTAACCTTGTTACTACGGTCTCTGCATTACTTCTGTAAGGAAAGGGGAACTTCGCACCATAGTTCTCAACAAGAAGTTTTATTTCATTTGTGATTTAACTAGAAAACATGAGTCAATCAATCCCGCCCTCCCCCCTGCGTTGTTTTTATTACTGCAAATAGCAGATTAGTCAGAAGGAAAACGTATATGTGTGATTTAAGGAAATTATGCTGGCAATGCACGTAATGTAAAAGATTCTGCAACATCTATTCTCTCCTTTGAGCATTAAGTGTAATGTATTGGTTTCAGAACTGCCTATAACATGGGTAGGTTATTTTAAAATTAGTTTTAAGTGCTGTATGCTGCAGATAAGAAGCAAACCTAAGTTATTGTCCTTTGTCTCTGAAAATTTGTCTGTATTGCTAGCTAGTAAAGCAAGACTTAAATGAGGTAGTTTAACAAACCATTCTTTATTTCTCAAATCAAAAATACCTAATTGACTGTTCGTTGTGCAGCAGACCAAGATTCATCTGCTAATAATAAAGAAGAAAAAAACTAGAATTATCTTAGAACTTGGTAGCTTTGTGATTTGGGCTTTTCTGGCATCTCTTTGGGCACTGTATCTTGGCTTGTAAGGAACTAATATTTTATTCACTGCCTCATCAGAAGTAAATATTCCTGTGCATGCTCTTCCACTTTTAAATATTTATACATATGTTTTTCCTTACAAACTTGGAATATTTCTCTAAATGACAGCAGAGGGACTACTGACATATGGTTAGAGAACAGATGCCTATTTTTTTCACTCAAGGTATTAGCTAGTCAACAAGTTTTAGTTATAAATGATTTACAGGGCTATTACCAACAGCAGATTACTCTACTATATCTACCTGAGAATATATCCCGTACAGTGACATTCACATCCCTATAAGCTCGAAAAGGATGCTATGCCGTAACTGTGCTGTGAATAATACAGAGGATTTATTGTCCCTCTGTGAATTCCCAGATGAATGGTAGGCCAGTGACACGTGAAGAGATCATCACCTTGTTCCTTCAGAGCAGAAACTGTCAAAAAGAGCACTCCTTCTTTCACAATCTTATGTGTGACACTATGGAAATGCTGAGGGTACCAGATTTCCACTGACTTGCCGATCCATTCAAAGACTATTGTCTATCACAATTCTATTTCATGCAAGAGTTGTGGGGTTCAAAAAACCCCACAGAGAAGTTTAGTTTTTTATATACTCCTGAAACCCCTGTGCTGTGATTAGTCCAGAATAGAAAAGGCCCTATCCACCCTTGTATTGTGGCAGAGAAGAAGATAATCAGATATACCTTCATATCGTCCTTTCCAGAGATAACATTGAAGCTATTAATAGCTATGTTTTACAATCCATATTTCAAAAACACGCCCTCCAAAGCAAATGTTCAAGCATGACCTTTAATTCGCTTTATATCAGCAGGAAAAGACCTTTCCAGAAATATTTAGCCCAATGGCACTCATTTAGTATTAGCTCTTGCTCATTCAAGCTTCTTGAACACGTCTGGAGGGTCCTTAAACAAATTTTTTGACACTATCGATGGAACCTTTCCGACAGCTCATTAGGCAAATGGCAGAGAATTCACGAGCTTTTCCAAACATGCCTAGAGACTTGTGTTCATCAGAGTTCAGTGCTAGCTAACAGATTGCTGCAGCTCTAATTAAAATGTAAAGTAATTCTAAGCACAAAACCTTTGGTAAATCAAATGCACCAACTGATTTTAAAAAAATTGTTTCAATTGTAATAATAGTTTACCATAAGAGAATATTATGTTTGCACTTAATGAAAACAAGGAACGATTTTATACCACAGTATCTAAAAGCCAAGTGGAAAAAGGCCATTTTAAACAAGTGAAAGCATATGAAAGAGACTCCTCGTTGTGATGAGGAAATTATTAAGACACACTTTTAACACAAACTGCCATGATCTCTGAATGGAATTTCTAATGAAGCACACAGTATACCCTCCTGATAATATTATTGTTAAAAGCATTTCAATGAAAACCCAAAGTACGGTAATAATTACACTGCTTCACAAGGAAGTGATTTCCAAATCTCAAATTGAGGTCAAAGGCCATCAACATTCCCATTAATAGCAAAAACTTCTCTTGATATGATTCCAGTATAACCCTTAGCTGTACATTTCATATCCAATAGAAACAGAGAGTGTAATTTCGCTATACATCAACTTCTATCGGGATGGTTGTTTTGTAAATGCTTGTTGCCCCAAAGAGGTTGAAGGAATCAAACAGAATACAAACAAAGCATTTTCAGGAAAGGTTTATACATTGTAGAATAGGGCAATGTTGTTGTTATTATTAAGAGCAATAACAAACACATGCTCATACCTTGAACACAATGCTCACTTGCATTCCCCAAATCACATACTGTGAGACTAACAGGCCAACAGTGAATAGCAGTGTAGAATTCTATATGGGTACTTCTCTATAACATAAGTACCAAGAGCATTTACATTAAAAAAAAAATAACCTATATAAAATGCATATAGAAACAGGCATAACAGAGAATAAAATGATGAACAATAAACAAAAATATTGGAAGATTCTCTTCAGAGGCTCTATAGAAATGCATAGAAACATACCTGCCTCACAGGCTACTTTTAAAACAGCATGAACCTAAAACCTGTCTCATACACCAACTTAGTCATTGAGGAGATACATCTACACGACCGATTCGTTCTTGCAAAGTGCAAGTCCTTTCAAGAAAGCAAATACATCATTGTAAACTCCCACTTTTGTTAGAAAAAGTGCAAAACACCCAGAACTTTTTTTCTAGCATACGAATAACTTATAGTTTATGATCCTCCTTCACTGATTCTCTGTTTCTTTTCTTCTTCTCCAACAACAGAGGAGACTTACAAGATTGGTGCTGTCAAGCAAGCAGCAGAATTTAGTCACTTTCTGCACCAGTGGCTTCCTCTCTTGAGGACTCAATGAATTAGGGGCGCATCAACTCACAAATATGAAGATACAGAGGGTGACCAATGATGCATCACCTAAAGGTCTGCAGCAGCATTTAATAGCAGCTGATGTGGAGAACAGCTTTGCCTTATCACAGCAGTAATGAAATCTACAGGATTAGCCTTCTGTGTGTGTCTCCTGTGCAAAGGTCCAGAGCCAAACTTCCCTCTCATATGCACGTGTCAATGAACACAATGGAAAGCACGTTTTCCCTTCCAAAAGCTCATGATACAGCAATTTCCAAATAGAAAGCTCCTCTTACATAGCTCATGCATGGCCCAAACGCCAGCTGCTCAGCAGCACATGCTTCAACTAACTAGTGAAATCCATATTCTTAGTCTTACATCCAGTGAACAAGCTGACAAAGAAATTATGTCTGATTTAAGGGCCTCACTCTCTCAGAATTGATGGCTTGAAACACATTGATCCTCAGACTTTTAAGCACATGTTTAACTTTCAGTGTGGCATTAAAATACATCAATTTCAATGGGACATAACCGAGGCCATAGCCAGGAAAACTGCCTTGCTGCTAAACATCTCCGAGTGCACAGAGGGAATCAGTCCTGGAGGTGGTAAGCGCAACAACGTTCACCAGCACAAACACAACACAAACTCTATTCCTAACTGCACTGTCTAGCTGTTACCTGGTTTGTAAAAATAAGATGAGGGAGAAGTGTGTTAGCAGGACAAAATTTGTATATCAGAATTTCGCATGGAGAAAACCAACACTGAGTTTTGGCACCTCCATGACTGACTGGTGGTCTGTCCCAACCCTGACTACTGTCAGCGCCTTTCATAGATAGATGATACCCGCTGTTTGTGTTATATATGAAAATAAAAGATCAAATTCTTCTCTTAAAAAAAAAGCTAAAAATAGAACTCTTTAAATTTTCTGGTAGATAGTGTTAACATTCTCTGCCCTGTCTGCCTGCCTTCATTTTAAGATCTCCCATGAAAATGCAAACCCATGTATAACTGTGGATTCTGGAAATACGCTCCACTGGGTGTTTAACCATCCTCCCTTTGCAGCCCTGAAACTCTGACTCGTCAGCACTTTCTTACACTGTTGAACTCACTGATGTTCCTCAGCTCAGCAAATATTTTATTTTTCACCAGTGCCAGAAAAAAGGTGAGCATGACAAGAAGTTGAAACAATTTTCAGTGTAAGTGCCTTTTTTCCTCCCACCGCTTTTCTTGTATTTTTTTTCCATGTGTTATGTAAGCAGGATACAAAGTCTTACAGCCCTGTAATGAAACATTCCTGCATTAATTTTTCTGAAGAGCGCTTTTCAGGGTTTCATTCTTTTTTTTTTTTTTGCTGGCTTTGTATTTCAACTGATCTTTGTGAACACTAGGAAAAAACTGAAACTTGTTTTTGAGATGTTGTATTTCTTTTCATTCCTGTATTGTCCTTCACTTCTTTAGGATTTTCATATGTTCACATAGCACTGAGGGGGCCTAAGAGGATAAAATTCCGTTCAGGCAGATGATGGTGGAGGATGGTTGGTAAGCTGCATGATAATGAAATCACTGTATTTTCCCTGCACATCTCTCCCTTATGCCACACTGATATCAAAGGCTCTTCTTGCACTGCTCTCATGTAATCCATGGCTTTTTTTTCTGTCGTATTTTACTTGGATTCTCCTTTTGATAAATCACAGGGATGGGAAGGCAGTAAGGAATCAGATTCCGATTCATTTGTTTCACCTACCATCAGAGAAAATTCTCCATTGCTATGAAAAGGCTTTGTTGGGAGCTCAGGTGTGTAAGACAAGAGGGAAACAGAGTTTCAGGGCATGCCACCAAGAAAGAGTATTCAGCTCTGGGAGAAACTAGATGGATTCAAGGGAAAGGTTGGATAATATATAGAGGGATCATGTATAACTACAGTTCATGACTGCTGGCAGGGGCCCAACTGAGGACTCAGATATCCTCATGCATTCCATATATTTGGGACCACAGGCCTTCCTGAAACTACTTCATACCAGATCCAGAAGCAGCATCTCTGCTTCTGTGCCTTTATAAGCACAGAGGCCTGGGAAAGAGTAGAGTTATAATTAATAACTTGGAACACTAAAGAAAGAAATAGTTTGAAATCATAAGAGGCTAAGTACCTAGCCTTTGTTTTTTGTTCAGCTATTCAGCATTATATCACAAACTGAAATAAATTGGGTCAGGATTATGGCACTCATTCACTTATTCCACGCTTTTTATGTATTAAAAAAAAAAAAAAAGAAACACAACAAAACCCCCCTTGAACTTTCCCTTTTAAAAAGCTTCCAAAAGATCCTCTTTAAAGATTCTTCTTGCTCTGCCTTCATCACTCACCACAGGACACAGAAAACGGCTGAAGCATGGTATACTACTAGATAATCCCTTGCTGGTCCAAAGTATCAGTTAATTCCTGCTCTGTCGAGTAGTCCCTGAGGGTGTCTAACCTTAGTTTAGGGTGAGAGCCAGGGCAGGGAAGCCAGTAAACTACATGTAATAGAGTACCTGACCCCTAGAGCTGCAAATGTTCTCATTCTTTTTCCTCCTTTCTTTTATTTTTAAAAAGTTCACAGGAACATTTATTCCAGCCTCTGAACATAATCACTGAGTTTCATAAAGAACAAGATTCCCACAAGGCCTCATAAAAGTTATTCTCGGTGTTAGAGCTCTACTTCAAAGGGCAAAAAAAGCCATTTTACAATAACCTTGCTGTCATAGAGTGCCTACAGCCAGGGCGTTCACTGGGAATAATCCATAATAAAAAGGAACCCTTTGGGACTATCTGTCTAATTGCCATGTATAAAACAAAGCAGAAAATAAAGCGTTGGATGCTTAGCTGTACATTAAGCTACTGACATCCGCAGCATCAAAAATAAAGGAAGGAATAAAAAGATAGGCTAATTAGATAGCAGTATCTGAAGTGCTGCTCTTTGTGGGCTTTATTTTGCTTTACATCACATTTTTAGTTCCAATTTCTTCTTCCTGTTTTTTGGTGGTGGTGGTGGTTGTTTTTTTTTTTATATTTTAGCTGAAGCTATCATTACTTCCAAGGCACTCTGAACAACTTTGCACTAGTACAGGTCCTTTGAACCCCATGTGGAGTAGAATTTGGCACATGCAAATGCTGGGGGTGAGGGGGCCCTGAAACACTGAAGTGATGGGGCCCAACTTAAACCCTACAGTTCTAACCATCTCAAAATTAATGGCTGTTGTACCCTTGAAGGGGGTACCCATTGTACCCATTTTACTTAGATTTTGTACTTTTTAAAAGTAGATATGTATCTAAGGACCTGGGTGGTTAAGATACGGATCTTAAAAAGCCAAATCCATAGAGGATACAAAGGAAAAATCCATTAAAAAAAATTACTTTTTTCACACCAGCTAGCAGCTTCATCTTAGGTCCACCTGACTCCAACACTGCATTTTGTTCTTAAAACCAGGTACTTTTATTAATTTAGATAATGGGAAGCCTCTACGCTGTTAGAGGAAATCTGTCCTGCCTCCTGGGAACCTTTCTGGCCTGCCCTCTTCTGCCTCTTCTGTGAGCACATCCATAGTGAAAAGCTACTGATGCAACTGGCTAAACCACGTTCTGTTAATCATCATATTTCACAAGTTTCTTCCAGTGTCAAATACATTTTGGGTGCACAGTCAGAAACCTCTGTGCTCTAGGAACTTCTCAGCGAGCAGCTGGTCCATAGAGGATCAATCTATTGCCAACGTAACTAGCTTTTTACCTAACTTCATTCTTTTCTTCCTCACACCCCCCGATGTCTTGAGAGTAAGCCTAGGATATGCAATACAACAAGGATTATGTACCATGACTATTTTAGGAAAGATCTATTAATAAAAAAAGATGGTAGTGCTAGTGATACAGGAAGAAATTTGAGCATAAACGAGCCTTTGGAAAGATGTGAAATGCATATATCTTCAACTCTTAACACATTTATATTTCTTACACGGAGGTTCTGTCTCATCACTTCATTGTGAAAAGGCCACCAGATCAGAGAGAAGTGCTTTATACAGTGCATTGTTTAAATGAAAGGTGGAGATTATATTCCATTGAGAAGACTTGCATTGTTATTACACAATTATCACATTTCAAATTTAGAGCCTCAGTGCATTCAGTCAGTTTTTGTGTGTGTTTTTTCCAAGCCGTTTCAGTTGTTCAAAAGATATCTTTTTTGTTCCTGTTCTATTCTTACTTTTACTTAATAACCTAGATCGGTAATATTTATCTCTCAGTATTTTTATAAAGGAGAGACGCTTATATAAGAAGCAAACGTCACAAAACTTTTGATCAAAGTCTTACACCACAGATGAGTTTCATGAGTAGTCTTGACCAAAATAGAGATCTCCTTCTAGTCTCTTTCATCTACACTCTCTTTCATCATCTCTTTTTCTTTTTTGTCGGGGGTTTCTTAATAGGATAAAGATCCTTACCACTTACTAAATATGTAATTTCTAAGGATTAATAAGAATTCCTTAATACCCTCCTTCTCTCCCTCATCCTTGTACACTGAAAGTAGAACCCTTTCTACTTGTTTCACCTTTACTGGCAACTAAAATCTTTAAAGTGAAATCATAGTTTCAGTGAAACCAATGGGACAATCATAGAATCATAGAATCATAGAATCCTAGGGTTGGAAGGGACCTTAGTAGATCATCTAGTCCAACCCCCCTGCCAGAGCAGGGCCACCTTAGAGCAGGTTACACAGGAACGCGTCCAGGCGGGTTTTGAATGTCTCCAGAGACGGAGACTCCACCACCTCCCTGGGCAGCCTGTTCCAGNTACTGACCCCTGGGGAACACCGCTCATCACTGACCTCCAACTAGACTCCACGCCCCTAATCACCACCCTCTGGGCTCTGTCCTTCAACAATACTCAAAGTCTGACTACAAATGCTGTGTATTGACCACAGTACCTGAAGTCTAAATACCCATAGCACTTAGGCTAGAGCCTCCCATACAGATAACATATGTAAATGCAGCTGAATATTCTTATTTATTTTTTGTAGACACATGCAGATGTCAAGGACCCCACTTGTAATTACAAGCCAAACACATGACTCTCTAATTTCACTGACCGTAGAAAAGTTACTTGTCATTTATGCCCATGTTCTTGCTCTGTCATCACTGCAGTTATTACTTAAATACACTTGCAAGAAAAAAACCTTTTCCATTAAGATCTTCCATCACCTCTCAATTTAAAAGATGTGCAAGATCCCATGCACCAATGGCCACCACAAAATGCTGTGAGGTCATAAATTTGTTGGAGAAGTTTTTTCTTGACTTTTTCTACACTCTGTAGTTAATATTCCTTTTAGTTGTTTTAAAAATCTCCACCAAATACACCCTCATTTTAACACAGGCCAGCTCAAATCTGACACCTGATAGTTACTGTATCTAACAAGAAAGAAAATTCACTGATATTTCCTACTTCTATTTTTCAGGCTCTTCCTGAAGTAGGACTGAGTTAATACCTATTTCAAACAGGAGAAGGAATCTTATCTTCCTTGGCATTGTTTGAAAAATGTTTTGAACCCTTCAACAAAAAGCAAATACACAGAAGATTCACTACTCCTCAAATCAAAGGGAGGATGATTGAATTTTCATTCACCTCTTGGGGAACTGAGTCTAGCTCAGGATGTATAAAGAAGGAAGATGCAACCACTCAAAGCTGCTTGTTATTAGCATCTGGACCAGTGAATCAAAAGGAACACTTCAAAACCACGAAGAGAAATCACACCTATAGAAGAGTTTCTCAACCTAATCAAGAAAGAAACAGAAGAAAAAATATTGGGACAAAATAAATCCACAAAGTGTTTTAATGAATTTTTTGAAACGTCTGAAATTTCTTCATAAAAAAGGCATTTGCTCTCACAGAAAGTGCAATTCAATAAAATGGATATCATTTTCAAGTAAAATCTTAAAGTCCTGCCTAAGTTAATGACAAAAGGGATAAAGTTAAGACTGAGATGAATGAGCATTTTCTATTCTCTCAGCCCTACAAACGAATTGGTCGCTTCTTGAAATAGCTCTGATAAGAACCACTGATGTATTTTTAATCAGCAGTTTGAAAAAGCATTTGTAACACAGATATCCATGCCTGTTGATTTACAGATTTTCTTAGGTATTTTTCTGAAATAACCATGCACCTTGTTGTTTTATTGTTATTGGGCCTATCTACTCACTAGTACAAATGAGACACTACTAAAATTTAAAAGTGATGATACTTTCACAAATTTTCATTCTTTGTTTAAATTCTGCATCTTTCTGTCGTGTTCTTTCTTACTAGGTATAGCTGGACAAACCTTTTCTAAATGGAAAATAACCATGTGAGCTGATGATTTCCAGAAACAGAAATTCCTCAAGGACTGTGTAATTAATCTTCAGAAATAGAAATAAACTTTATTTCCATAGTGCAAAAGAATGTAGTAGAGTGCATATATCCACACGCATTATGTTTTTAAAAACAAAACTAATTACATTGATGAATATGCTTTTCATTCTTTTTAATAATCATATTATGAGCACACAAGTGGCTTCAGAGTTTGAATGACGATGTAATAATTCAGCCATGGCACTGTTGATGACACTTGGCTTTTGGCCTCATGCTTTAATGATGTTAGCTACAAATTATTATTTTATAATTCATGCCTTGTTGCTTAAGAAAGAGATGATTAGAGCATAATAACTGCAAGGCTTTTATTCAACCAGTATTTTCAGTACCCTTTAGATTATTGCTTGGATTAAAATATTAAAAAAGGTGATAATATATACTTGAAAATTTTGGATACCAGATACTGTTGCCGCCTTAGAGATCAGAGAACCATAGAATAAAGAGAAATAGAATGAGACAGAATTTATGGGACCGTTACATGAAAAAAAAATCATCATTATCTAGAACAGACATCAACTAAAAGATATTTAACAGTCTGAGGCGACTTGCTATAGAAAGTTTTTTGTAGTGCTTGGGAAATGAATACTGTCAGAAAACTGTAAATTTCACAATATGTTTGACCATATCAAGTAATAAAACAAAGAAATTAAAATTTATGTGAAAACCTTTATGTTAGAGCAGCTTTGTAAACGAACTTGGGTAAACTACAGCAAATCATTACCAGCAGTGATTTTATGCTTGAAGACATGCTAACTGCCAACTGTCTGAGGTCCTTCATTCAGAAGTCTATGGCCCCTATTTGCCATTTGGAAAAATTCTATGCTAGAAACGATGTTCCACAGATAAATAGGGTATGCTGCATGGCCTTTTTTGAAGCTACCTCAAATCATTGCTGGTTTAATACAAAAGGTAAAACTGATTTGTCCCTTAAAGGCCTGATAAGTGTTCACTGAGTTATATACGCTTACTATCTCTCAAAGTTAAATTTTAGGCAAAAATTCTAAGGGCACAGGGCACAAAAGAGACTAGAGACTGGCAATTACAGTAATAAAAGCTAGCAATATTCTCCTAATGGAGACTAGCAATTTTGTCAGGACCTGATACAACAGTCATTGAAAAAATTGCTGTGGGCCTTAGGCCAACTCTTAGTGATCATTTTGAAGAAAAGTGAAAATGAGAATTCCAAGATATAATATTGCTGGTTGTATACAATATTTATACATTTAATTATGGCTGTTTGCAGACAGTTATTTTTTTCTTTTGAAAATTCTAGAGAGAAGAGTAATCATAAGCATGCTCCAAACTGTATTTCACTGCTTTTAATATGGAAGGACATCATCGACAACCCAAACCACACTTTTCCCTTATCTTCCCCCAGAGTTACAAGTGAGCAACCACAATCAACTTATTTGCTGTATGATACCTGAATACTGTATATAGAGTCTTTAAAGACATTATGTTTTAAAAACAAGACTTTTTTTTTTTTTATTGCCAAGCAGATGCTAGCAATACACACGTGTATCATTGGCCTATATTAGACCTTGTTTGGACTGGAGTACTAGCTAAGTATCAAGCTGCTATGGCTAGGGTTTTAACATGGGAAGAGGATGCAAAATATGGCACTAACTGGCCTCTGCAATCATCTCCATTTCTGCTGCAACATACACAATGTGGAAAACCTTCTCTTAAGTCAGGGGAAAAGAAAGAAAAGAAAAAAAATCATCAAATGATGGCAAAATATAAGCAGAAAGACCTTGCAATCTGTACAGATACACAAGGAACAAGAAATCATCCCTGTCCCTATTTTATAGGGATATGCCTAAGAAACTAATTCTCTGAAGCAGGTATCAGAGGATAAGAAACTGAAATAAAAATAACTCTGTTGTCCTGCACACATACACTGAGAATTAAAAATGCAAAAGACAAATGGTGTTCTCATAACACATTTCACAGCAGTATCTCTATTATCTTTTGTGTATCTGCCTAAGAAATCCATTGCTACAGTCTGCAAGCAACAGTGGTAACATTAAACCTGAGAATTTGCAAAGATGAAAATGAAGAGGAAAAAAAGGCAGAACTGCAATTGCAAGCAAAGCAGAAACCATTTGTTCAGTGTTTGACTAAAGTCTTCTGATATCTAGGCACTTTAACTTGATTTAGCAAAGCAGCTTAACATTTAGGGGTAGACACTGTAGAACAAGGCACCTTCTTTTATATTCAGAGGGTCTGGATGAATGAATCTCCTTCTCCAAATCTGAACTGGAATCGAACTGAAGCAAAATTTAGTGATTTTGTATAACAGTAGGTTGTGAGGAAGACCTCCAAGTCTGAACTAATAACTTACCAGAATCAGAATTTAACATCACTGATTAAGAAAAGATCAGAAGAACACAGTACAGAGAGAAGAACAACCTTGTCTCTGTCTCTGGGACTGATGACAAACTCATCCTAACAAATTCACAAGTACATAATATTTCATTCCAAGCCTCTTATAGGGTTGGTTACACCCTTACAGATGTTCATCGTTATTCTCTACAGTGTTGACACATTATCAAACAAAACCCACAGAAAACTATAAACACAGTTT
>VXBO01012670.1:0-30380 GCA_013400135.1 Rhinoptilus africanus
AAATATATATATATATGAATATTTGCTTATGGGCTTAGCCAAAATCCAGGGATCTGCAAGCCAGCGGTTGGCACCAGGTTGGCAAAGTGCACTTGGTTTGGAGCTGTGGGGCTGGCTGGCCAGCAGAGCTGTGGTGGCAGTAGCCAGGGACTCGCTGATGGTAGGGAAACAGGCCTGGGTTGTTACTCTTTTTTTTTTTTTTTTCCCTCCCCTCCATCGTTTTCCATGCCCTCACAGGGATGCTTGCTGCCACGGATACTGCTCAGAACCGATATTATGTAAAAAGCTTTTTTTAGCTCTTTACGCAATCCCTTCCGCGCGCGATTTGCAGCGTCTGCGTCTCTTTTGGGCACCTGTTGCATCTTCCTGACTCCAGTCATTATTTTTCCCAAAACTTTAATCCCTTTTGTTTGGGATGGAATTCCAAGCGAAGCCAACTGAGTTCAGTAAGAGCATGCCCATTGACATCTCGCTGTATTCGGTAGCGTTTGTAGCCCAGCCACATTTGTCCCATTCTCCTTAATGAGAGCTTAATGCACTTATTTTTGATCCGGCTGTTTGCAAAGGGCTTTTTATGTCCTTCCTGCAGCAGAAAGGAAGGGTTAGCCCCTGCAAGGCATAGCAGGCAGGGATTTTGAGAGCAAATCGGGCTAGTTATTTTTTAATCGTCACTTCAGCAATATTCCTGCTAACCTCCTTCGTAGCCTTGGGTGAGCAACGCTTTGCTGGGGGCTTTTTGTGGTGGGATTTCAGCTGAATTTTGCAGGATGGGGATTTGTAGGGTGGTATGGTGGGCTTGGTAATTTCTAGCCGGGTACTTCCAGAGGATCGGCAACCAGTCTGACCTACCTGAAAGGATGCTCTACACCTTCATAAGATTTTTATAAGGCTTCTTAAAGCTTGTCAATAGCCTTTTACGGCTAATAAAGTGGGAAACGGAGGCAAAACTCATGTGGTAGATGTAATTTCCTTAAAATATGGTGGCGTATGCATTGATTTGTGAAACGGAGGGATCCTATTTTTCTTGTCTGGTGACGGGCCTGGGAAAGCTGAGTAAGAAGCGCAACAGGCAAGCCCAGGCAATTCCAAGTGTTTCTTCAGTACTGCAATCCCAGACCTTTTCAGCGGTAATAAAAATAAAGCACTGCCAGACCATGGCGATGCTGCGCTCCGTCACCTGGGTCTCAATGGGCTTGAGAGGAAAAAAACCATAAAATTAAAAAAAAAAAAACCCTAACTGCCAGGAAATTAAGTGTAAGAGGAAAAAAAAAAAAACCCAAACCACTTTGTGAGCAGCCCTGCCATCTTTTATTATGACTTCCGTGTAATTCCTCCCCATCCTGCACACACAGCTGAGCAGCTCCTGCCCGTAGGAGCGATGTGGGGTCCTGAGCGCTGGCGGGGGCTCGGGCCGCACTGGGGGCACCCCCTCAGTTTTGTTTTTTGTGGAAGGTTTTTATTCTTTTTTTTTCTCTTTTTATTTTTTCCCCCCTTTTCCTTCTATCTCACCTTTTCTTAGGAATGTTTGCTCAGGGAGGGAGTGCAGTAAAATGAGCTGCGATGCCCGGAGGGCAAGTTGTCCTTTTATCAGTCGGATGAATATCGTGGAGTTACATCCCTTCTGGGGGGGCGGTTTCTCCCAGCGCAGTTTGAATGGATGGAAGTGGGATTTTCCACTTGAGAAGTCCCATTCCAGTAAGCGCAGGGTGGGAGGATGGGATGCTCAGAGGGAGGAAAACTTGGGTGATGGTGCTTGTCGTCATAACTGGGAGAGTGGGAATGCCCTTATCCCAGTGCCCGTGGTGGGATGGGATGGGGATGCTGTGACTCACCTCCCGGGATGCTGATGGTGCTGGGATGGATCACACCGAGCTCAGCATCCTGGGGCCAGCTCCAACCCTATCTCCAGATCCCTGTGGATAAGTGGAATTCCTTCCCTCTGGAAAACCCAGCGGCTGGCATTGGAGCTCGGTCAGCCCCGGGCAGGGTGTGCTGTGCTGGAGCTGCTCCTCAGCTCCGTTTCCCAGCCCGGCAGGAACCTGAGCCAAAAGGATTTCCTGAAGATAAACAATTCTAAGCCACATGTTGAGGATTTCTCTCCTGACTGGGTGGATTGCACTGATCCAGCATCCTAGTGTAACTGTGCCCGCAGCCCCAAGGAGAAATTTGTTGGTTACTGTAGTGTCTGGAGATGAAAATACTCCCAATGGGGTCTGGAGCTGATTTTGGATGTGGAGCGAGGGGTGAAGTAGGTGATTCTGCCCTTTTTTCCTCCTTTTATCTCCTGCTACTTCTGTGGAAACATTTCCCTGCAGTCCGGCAAAGGGGAGGGTTAGAAAACCGCAGCTTTGGCTTTTTTTTTGGTGTGGGAAAAAAACTGAATGTGACCCAGCGTGGTGGTGGGGGGGTGGGACCTTGGGTACCAATTGTGGGTGCAGAGGGCTCCCCGTGACGCTGATGGAGGGCTCGGGTACCGTGTGATGGATGTGGGGTGGGAAATACCTCCAGGACAGCCTCCCCGGGGGGGAATACGGCCCTGGGTACCAGCCCTTGCTCCTGGGATGCTGCGGTGATGTACGAGGGGGTCCGCTTCCCGGGGAGGGGGGGAACGGGAGGAAACTGCTCTGGGAGATGGGCTGTTTGCTGGCTGGCTGCGAAACGCTGGGGAAAAAATACTTTAAAAAGGGCAAAAATGTCTGTAGGTGGCAGAAGTCAGGGTAGCATCTGGCCGAGCTGGGATGCGTAACATAGTATTTAGGGTCGGGTTTTTCTTTTTGGTTTCCATAACTGGAGAGCTCAGGTTTTCGGAGGACCAGAAAGCAACGGGGAAAACCGACAAATTATAGCTCTGCTGGCTGATGCCAGCGTTGACGATTGCAAACTTGGAGGTTGGGGGTTTTTTTCCAGTTTTTTCTTTTTAATTTTTGCCAGGGCAAATCACTGCTCCGGAGAGCTCGCTGCCCTGCTGAAGTAGCTGCCGATGAGCAGACATATGTGCACAGCTTGAGCCGGGGAGAGGAGGAGGTTTGAAGACGGGAAGACCTCGTTGTCTTTGCTTTGTGACCTCTGCAAAACACTGGGGCTCTTATTCAAGGCTCTTTTTCTGTTCTTGGGTCTGAAGTGTTCCTCTGAGCTCGAGTTTGATATGCTGGCAGCCCGCTGGTCGAATTTTACTCTTGGCCTGCCAAAAATAAAAATATGCTGCCTGCATGTCAAGATGAGCCCTGGTTTCGTAACCCTGGCTGCCAGCGGGGCAGGGGGAGGGAAAAAAAAAAAAAAACCCCAAGAGTTGAGATCCTGAAAACTTCCAAAGGTCGGTGGTTCTGTTTGAACAGGAGCAACAGGTTTTCCACCAAACGGGAGCGCTGAAGTAATGCTGTCCCAGTCGGTAGCTGCTGGTTTGGGCTTTCTGCGTCCTATGTGAACCTGACTTTCTGAGGCTGTGGTCGAGGAGGATGTGGCGCAGCCGCTGGGAAGATGCTGTTCTGCGTGATTTGGGGGGGGGTAGAAATGGAAAAAGTAAAAGGCAACCAAGCAAACCAAACCAAAGCCCACACCAAATAAAAAAAGCTCTTCTCGGCCGTGACCCCTGTGCGCGGCGCTCCCCGAGTCCGGGAGAGGGCTGGGACCTCCCAGAAATGTATTATCTGGGGAAAAAAAGCCTCTCGTATTTCCTCTCTCCACCCTTCTTAAATCTTTCAAGTGGCCCTTTCCCCTCTCCTCCCCGCCCTGCCGTGTCTCTCTCTGCTTTTATCGGTGGCTTTGTTGGCTCAGGCAGCTTTTCCAGGAAACTCGGCCTGGTGGGGTTCTGCTGTTCTCCAGCCAGTCGTCCTCGGTGGAGGTGACTTTCCTGCAAGTCCTTATGGTGAGGCAGCACGTCCTTGGGGCAGAAGGAACACGGGAACGGGCTCTCCCCTCGTGTCGCTGGATGCACCTCGGCTTGCGTTAAGGATGGTGTGATCTGGGTCAACGATGCTCTGCTAGAGAACGTCGTCCACTGCTTTGTCATCCCCAACAGGGAGGAGGTTGGGGTGTTGGGCCCCATCATGTGTTGACCATGGTGTTTAAAAAACCAAAAGTATTCATCTTTTTGGCAATCTTTTGCTTCTCTTGCTCTTGGTCTGGGGGCTTGCATGGTTCCCCCCTGCCTTCCCCTTGGCTGGAGGTGGCTTGTCCCTGGTGGTCGTTCCTTGGTGGTCCTGTTCTCTCTGGTGAAAATATCAGTAGGAGCTTCAGCCTCAAGGGAGGAGAAGGGATACTGGTTTAAATTTCAACCTTTTTTGCTTTCCCAAAGTACCATCCTTCCCTTTTCCACTTAGGGATGAGCAACCAAAGTCCCTTCTGGTGGGAAACGAGCTCGGAGCCGTGCTCACCTTCAGCCCTTTCTCTTGGTCCTGTGGGCTCTTAGTGTTTTAATTGCAATGTTGTTTATTTTTCCCCAAGGCCTGGGCATGTTATCGACCCTTTCCCGCAGGCGTAGGGCAGAACAGTGGGGCTGGTGCCAACGGATGGAGCTCTCTCTCTAAATCAGGAGATCGGCCCTAAAAATGTGGCCGATGTGGGTAAGGATGGTCCGAGCTGCTAAATTATTAAGGGTTTTCTCAAAGCACTGCTTGTACTCGCGTAGAAATGACTAAGGACAAAGAGTAATAGAAAAATTGGCAAGAAAGATTTCAATTTAAAGTATTGTCGGTTGGGCAATGCGGTTGGTGTGCTGAGCGACTTTTTGAGAGTGCCGGACGGTTTGGGGAGGTTACGGTAAACTCACGGAGGCTTTTTATAATTGTGGATGTGTTATTTTTTTCTGGGGCTAAATGAAACGGGAGCTAGAACAGGCTGGTTTGGGAGGCGGTGGTGTTTTTGCTGGCTTTTTCTGTAAATCAGGTCGTCTTCTCTACTACTTTTATGATAAATGGAACAATACGGGAGTGATTAGACTTTAAACTATTCATGAGATCGAAGCCAAGTATTGTGATTTAATCTTTCTTCTGTGTGTATTTAATATAAGCTGTGATTTCATTCAAATGTTTGAGCTCTGTACTTGTACTGTATAATTATCTCTGGTTTTAGCAGATGACTTTTTTTTAAAAAAAGAAAAAAAATCCTGTGGTTTTTATTAGATCTTTTTTTCTATGAGTTATTTGTGTTTACTTTGTGGCTTGTAGATATGTTCCGCAAATATGAAAGGAGTTTCTTTTGATTAGTTGAGCTCTGCTTTAGGTGCTTTCTGAAACTAGAGTAAATCTAATGGTGGTGTGGGGGGTTTTTTTCTGCCATGATTCTTTTTTTTTCCTGGAAAAGGGTCCAGCAGCTAGCACAGACACTTGTTTTCCATATGGGAGATATAATTAAACGCTGTGTTTTGCAGCTGCCCTAGAAATAGCCCACTCAAGAGTGGCTCCTTGTCACCGGCAGCTGCCCAGCACGGGTTCACCTCTGCGATTGAACTCGGTCTAACTCCATTAATTTTTACCCAGGCTTGCTAATTTTTTACCCCGGGTTTGCAACTTTTATCAAGTGCCGGCTGGGTCCTGTGATGGATTCCCAGAAGTTTGGGAGGGTGGGCTCAGGGGAGCCTCTCCGGGAGGGCGCAGTGGGGGAGCTGTTGTGGTGGGGTGGGATGTCTCGGTGGGAGAAGGACACAGATGGAGAGGGACGGAGGTGCGAAGGGAGGTTTGCCCAAACTCAGGCGAAGAATTTGGGGAGAGCTGTGGGCTGCACGCAGAACTCTGCCGTCTCTGTTGTAATGCTCTAACGGCTTCGAGTCATGATGGTGGGTTGTTAGCTGCATCCGTTGGCTTTTCTAGCCCTGGTTTGATGCCTTCAAATTGTACCTGTTCCCAACTGCTCCAAGAAAAGTTTATAACAAAATTCCAAGCCTCAGCTGGCCTTCCGTGAATGTACTGATATGTGTAGACGGGCTTTTAAAATTTGGTCAACGTCAGAAAATAGCCATTATCCCTAACGCCACCTTTTCAGAACTGCTGCTTCTGGCAATAAGTGGGCATTGCACAAAGCTGACAGTACGGGAGGGTTGGTTTACACCAAAATAGTTGGGAGAAATAGGTTCTGTACCTGAATTTCTCCGTGGCGGGAGGAAGGCTGTACTGCAGCAGCAGCACTTTGCCCTGTGGCGTCGGTGGCGACGATGCGGTTATTTATTGCCACAGCCTGGTCCTGCCCGAGGTGGGGAGCAGAGATGGATAGTGAGCTGCCAGCGCGGAAAGTTGTTCCTGACAGAAGAGCTTCCTCAGCCTCATCTTTATCTCCTGTTGATTTGTGTTCGACTCTCCGGCTGTTGTCTTCCAGCTCAGCTCCTTCAGGAGGAATGGGTGTCGGATGCCCAGAAGTTGCTCGGTGATGGGCTTGGCTGGACACTGTGGGAGCGGAGAGGGAGCTTGAAACGTTGCAGGAGAGACCCGCGTCTTTGGGGCTGGTTCTCAAGTGATGGAAATGGGATGGTGGTTCTCAAAAATACCTCCTTCTCCCACCCCATCTCAATTTTGGGGGATGCGTGGTGCCCCCCGGGGTGCTGGAGGACTGGCCGCAGGGACCTCCTGTGGGTTGCTGGGACACGGTACAGCAGAGAGGGGACTGCGGTCATCTACAGCATCCCCAGGTGCTCCTGGCTGGGTGGGAGGACGCAGTGGGGCTTCCCACCGCCTGGTCCCGAGGCCGTGGGGCAGTCTGGCACTGGCTCATCCCTACGGAGAGCTCTGGTTATCCCAGCAGTCCTGCAAACACCGCGCCTCGGGCAGAGGGAGGTGATATGGGGAGGATGCAATTGTTTGTTTTCTTTAATAATCCTTTTGGCATTCCCGGCTCTAAACAGCAAAAGAAACTTGGGCTTTTTCCTGCACCAGCAGAGTCCTGCGCTCCGTACAAGGGCTTTATAAAGCCCTACCAGGCAACGCGGCAGCTGTTTGAATTGTATCCAAGTAATACTTTCTTTTTATTTTGCCACCAGAATTAAAATTTTTGATGAAAGGCTGGCAGGAAAAGTCCTCTAAATCCTCTCCCTGCTAATCTGCATATTTTAGAATTTTCCCCAAAGCCTGGCAGTTACTCCCTAAATCTCCTCTTAAGTCTCTGTTGAGAGGCGTTATTAAGACTTAGCAATCTATTAGCAACTCGGCGAGCTGTTCGAGGTGGGCTTGTCAAAAGAAGAGCTTTTAATTGCATGGCTGCGTGATGGTGTGACACCCTGGGGTGGGCAGGGGAATGGGAAACGAAATGCCGGGAGCGGTGGGAGGCTGGTTAGACCATGGAGCAGGGAATTCTCTCTCAAGCCACCTCTGCAAAGGGCTCTGGTGCACCCTGGGGGGAGTTGCCATCCTCTTTGTAGGGGATGTTTGAAGTAAATGACTGAAGGGGAGAAAGCCCACCTAGGGGCTGGTGGTGATAGCTTGGTGGGGCTCAGTTGATGCACCATGCTTGGGGTTTGGGTTCTGTTTTGGGGTTTGGGTGGGGAGGGACCTTAAAGCTCATCCAGTTCCACCCCCCTGCCCTGGCAGGGCCGCTCATCCCTGCCACGGCAGAAGGATGTTCAAGGCCAGGCTGGACGGGGCTTGGAGCAGCCTGGGCTGGTGGGAGGTGTCCCTGCCCAGGGCAGGGGGGGCACTGGATGATTTTTAAGGTTCCTTCCAACCCAAACCACTCTGTGATCTAGTTCCTTGTTCAGATGTGCCGTGGCTGCTGCGGGTGGTGGTGATGGGGTGGGGAGGGTGGCCAGCCGGTGCCAGGCTGGTGGCATTCCCTAGCTGGACACGTGTCCCTGCCCTCTCCGTCTCTGGGGTGCCGGCTGTGGGTGGCGGAGGTGGCACCGGGGCTGGTGGCTGCTGCTGGCGCTGCATCCCGGCGGCACAGGGACGTGGCTGCGAGGAGCTTTCTTCTGCTGCTGGAAGCGGCTGCTGCTGGAGGTTTGAGGAGGGCTGTAGGGAGCGCGGTCAGCACACCCAACCATGCTCTAAAACACTTCCTTAATTAAGGATGCTGCAGACACGGGTGGGAGAAGGGAGACCTGCTGCTTCCTTCAGGCAGCCCCTGCTCCTGGTGCAGCAGCATCCATTCAGTTCCACTGCTCCAGGTACATCAATTAGATTGGCTTAGATTTTTTAATTTTTTTTTTTTTTTACACTTTCCCTAAGCAGCAGTTAGTCCTGGGCCTTGCTGCTTTTGCAGGGTTGTTTTTAGAGCACCTTTTCCCTAAGCTGGGTTTTACTTGCAGCTCAACCGGCATCACCAGGCCCTTTGGAGAGCCGGGATGCTGAGACGGACCTGGGGCACACTAGGAGCATGGCCCTGCAGCCCATGCTGAGCAGCTGACACGGGATAGGGATTTGGCATTTTTGGCACCTGCCCTGGTGGGGTTCCAAAGCAAACAAGCTCTAGGGTTGAGGATTAATAAGACTAAGCAGAATATGAACGGTATCTGCTGGTGTTTCAGCAGCCCCGCCGCCTGCTGATGCCCTTCGACCATGAACAGTGACAAATGCCGTCTTTGCTTATGTTTTAAAATCCAGAACCTTACCTCTAAGAAAACCTTAGCCTGGCCTGAGAAGACCTTTTTTTTCCCCCCTACTCCATCTCCTGTTAGTGTGCGTTTTAAGTTGACTTTATAACTTTTAAGTTCAAAACACTTCTGGTGCCAGCCAAGCCTCCTCCCTTGGCTGCGAGCATCTGTGGCGGGCACCCTTTGTTACATGCCAGGTGGAACTCGGACGGAACAAGAAGTTGATTTTTTTTAAGTATTGCCCAGTTTTGTTTCTTTGGAAAATAGACTTTTCGGATCCACTGAGGACCTTGGTTATGCTGGGCAGCCCGGAGCTGGTGGAAATGGAGCTCATGGTGTTGCCTGGTTTTTTTTTTGTTTATTTTTTTTTTTAAGCTAAATCCCAAGTCTGCATGCACCAGTGTGGTGGTGAGGCATTTCGTATGGACTTTAAGGGATTGACATAATATAAAAGGAGGATGCAGCTTCCATCATCCTCTGTAGGGTCCTGGGGTAAAGACTGGAGCTGCCGTAGGAACCCGAGGCTGAAGAAGTTGGGACTAGGAAGAGATGCATAGAAGATAAATTATATTCCTAATGTCTTGAAGTGCTTGGTAAAGATACATTCTCATTCAATAAGGAAGAATTGCCTGGCAGACGGGTGCGGGCTGCAAACACAGGTCGCATCCGTCTTGCGTAGGGCAGGAGGATGCTGGAGAGGAGCAGTGACCTGCCCTGGTGGGGGGTAGGACAGGCTGTGGTCCTGGGGGGTGGCTCAAAACCTCAGGTTTCAAGCTCAACGTTGCCTTGGTTTTGCTAAATGACCTCACGTGTCCTCTTCCTTCTCCATGCCCAAGTGGCGAAGTGAAATTTTGAGGTTCCAGCTGCCTTATTTCCAACAGACAGCATGCTGCATTCAGAAGCTGGAAGCTGTTAATATAAACAGTCGATTTTTTTTTTGAGCTAGAAGCTAATTTTTCCTGTTCCTGCTTGTCCCGACAGTGTGCTGGGGAGGAGAAGCGGGTCGGTACGCGCACCGTGGTGGTCGGGCACCGTGCGGTTTCGGAAACAGATGCCTACGTGGCACAGAAGTTCTGCGACAACAGGATCGTCTCCTCCAAGGTGAGCTCGCTCCGCTCCTCCATCGTGCCTGTGTATTCCCTGCTCGGGCGTTCCCCCTGACTTTTATTCAATACTTGTTTTTGAACTTGAGAAACTCTGAATTCCTCAAGGGGGGGTGTAAAGGTCCCTTTGCAAGCGGAGCAACCTTCCACCACAGCTCCGGGCTCTATTAATCTATTCCTCTCAATCCCAGCGGGAATGTGTATGAGTTCTTTTCTTTTAGGCTGGATGAGAGCAAAGCACGTGGACACGTTGATTTGGTTGGGTTGGTGTTTTGGGTTGTGGTTTTTTTGGGTCGAAAACATTATTTTCTGACATATCCTTTGGGAAGAAAGGCCAGGTTCAGTGTAATCCAGCACGAGGCAATTATTTCATAAATGGATGGAAAAATAAGATTCCCCTGTTTGATTTTTTTTTTTTTTGTTCTGTGGTAGTTTTTTTTTCCTCCTCTCTTGAGATAGGACGAAAATAACCATGCTCTGTTTATCCCTTTGGATGAAAGGGGAAACATTCATACGGTATTAATGCAGCTTTTGTTTATGGTGGAAAACCGTGATGACACCCGTCTGCCTTCTGCTGAGCTTTTTTCCATGACATTCATGAAGCTATTTCAAAAGATTTGAAGCCAATTTGAGTAAAATATCAAACAAGCGGCATCCGATATTGTCAACACAGCTGGATACGTATTACGCTGGTTAGGATTCGTGATGCTCGGCATACAGTTAGGCTTCAGTTTTACTGCACTTGAGCTGTAAGGCGGGGGGGTGTCCTGTCTTTTCTTTTTATTACAGCTCGGATCTTATTTGTCTTCGTGTCTCTGCTGTCTGAGATTACACTGGGGAAAGGTTTTACGTCTAACAGTGTGTAACTGGCGTAGCATTCTCATTCCCTGGCACGCAAGAGGGTCCTTCAGAGAGGATGCCTTCCCCTCTGTCACTTCCCTCTCTGACAAGTGGTTTGTTTTAGTGCTAATTTTAATTCTTCCCTGATTTATTTTTGAATGTTGCATCCTTGCTCTTTTTTCTTTTGTTTCCCCATTGTATATTTGCTGGGCATGGACTCTTCTTACCTGACCTGTCTCTTCTTATAATTTAGTGGACATTGGTCTTGGGCTTGGCTGCTTATTCGTCTTTGCTTATTCCAGGCAGATTGAGAGATCAGATATTAGGTCCGTTATTTTCCATGTTGTTCTTAAATTCCACACGTTTTCCAAAGAAAATGATTCAGCAGCCTTCTTAATGGTCTTTAAGGTCCCTACCAACCCAAACCTTTCTATGATTTTGTGCAGATACTTCCCATTTCGTAGCCAAACTGCCCGTTCTTGGTCTGTTTGTGAGCCCCCTCCTCTCTCCCCACAGTACACCCTCTGGAACTTCCTCCCGAAGAACCTTTTTGAGCAGTTTAGAAGAATTGCCAACTTCTACTTCCTCATCATCTTCCTCGTGCAGGTAAGAGCTGTGATGCCAAGACTGGATTTTATTTACATACTGATGGTAAGCACAGCTTGAACTAGAACTGAGGTTCAAAACCAGCTCTGTTGGTGCTTATAAGTGGTTTTTGTTTTTTTTTTTTAAATTGGAAGCTGTGTTACAATTCTGGCACACCGTCCGAGGTATAATAACAGTTAATATATTTGGGCCTATCTGAGACGATGTTTGGATGATTTCTGAAGCAATGTTAAGTCTTAAAATCAGTGAAAATAAATTTGATGCTACAGAACTAAGATTTTTTTTAATCATCTTTATTACTTCTGCTGCATAACTGTGTATGTTCCCAAGTTATATGATGTTTCTGTGTCTCAGTTACAGTGAGTTTCAGGGCAAGCAGGAGAGAGAGGCTGTAGTTAGTAAAATTCAGAAAATGCATAGCACGAGCTTTGGGAGTGTGAAGCTCCAGGAAGCTACTCTACACGGCCAAAATAGCAAATTTTAGAGACAGAAAAACTTTTCTGCTCTCCTTTGTGGCTTTGGTGAAGGGGCAAATCCTGAGGAAACCTTGAATGCCCATTTTTTGTTCTATCAGCAAGAAGAAAAGCAGACTGTCCGAATGCACTGGGGGGAAGGCAGTTTGGGGAAATCACTGCAGTGCATTTATTCCCCTTTTAAATCCTGTGTTCAGGCCTGAGGTTCATCAGAACGACCTGCTCTAGGGCTGAAAATAGGCATCAAAAACTCTGCCTCGGCAAATTAAACGGCACCGTGCAGCTACTGCAAACAGCCTGCTTTTAGATGACTTCTCCGGGGTTGTGGTGGTTCAGGTCTGGGGTATCGCTCCGTTCCGGGCTGCGTGTTCAAAAGACAAGTGACTGAAATGTTTTATCATTAGAGAAAAGAGTTATGGTTTATAGCGATTTCAGTGGCAGCTGCAGAAATGGGGGATCCCAAGATGACGGCGGAGGCCGGCTCCTCCTGGCAGCGCTACACGAAAGGCCAGTTTACCCCGGCAGCAGCTGGCTCCCCTCCATCACTGATTTCACTGGCGTTGCTCCGCTTTGTCAGAGTGAATTTGTAATTTGCCTTGAAACCAAGCGATGCCCTGGAGTCAGGATGTCCTTTTTGTGTAGTTGGCCATTTAGCGACGCGCTATTACGTTTTTATCGGCCCTCTGGCCAGGAAGAACATGGGATATTCTTGATTATATTTAGAAAACCCGTTGTGATTTAGCTTCTTACCCGCTTTCGGCACCAAGGGTATGTTGATGAGAGAAGAGCCTTGCTCTTCCTCCTTGTTTTTTATTCTGTGATCTGTGATGACCTCTGAAATAAGGAAGCAACCCTCACGTTCTATTAGAGGAAAAACAAACTCAACCGAAAAAAACCCAACCTGACAGCGCTAATCCACTTGCTGCCCTGTAGAGTAACTGCCTGCCCCCGGGCGCTCATTGTTCTGGAGATGTCCCTTGCATGAAAAAAGCACTCAGGGCCACTCCGTTCCTTTAAAATAACCGGGGTTATACCTTGATAAATGGCATCGATAGCTTAAATGTTGGTGCTTATCTTTATACTACATTATATTAATAGAGTTGCCCTACGCGCTGCATCAGGAGCGAAGTACCACGGTTTGTTCTCATTGCCTGGTGCATCTGCTCTATCTGCTGCTGAAACCCTTTATCAAACATCTGTTATTCTGTGACTCCAAATTCAGATTGTGTTTTACAGAGAGGAAGAGAAGCGTTAAACATAAAACACCTACTGGAGCACTAACAGGAGCTGTTTCTTTGGTTCATCTATTGCAACGCTCAAAGGATACTGCGAGTGAACTCCTGGTGGAAGGGGATGGCCTGGAGTGAGTTTGTCCTGGGAGGACAAACATATTGTCCCAGAATGTTTGTAGACAGCAATAAGCTAATTTAGGAGGTGTCAGGAATGAGATATGTCACTTTTCATCGATGGAGGTGGCTTTTGGACTGTGGTCTTCAGTCCCCCAAACAATGAGTTAGGAAGAAGCTGTTAAGTAACAGGAGGATTTTGTCACTTTTAAGTGGATCCAAATTAAGCTGTTGAAGACCTAAAACAGCTCAAAAATAGCTTCAAAGGAGTCTGCCTTTGATGTTCTGGCTCGTTGCTCTTGTCCCACTCGGCTTTCCACCAGCTGCCAAGGGGAAGAGCAGCATCCAGCCACGGAATGCACTGGGAGCGCCATCTCCAAATAAACAAATGAGTTATTCCAGGGACTTCATCAAATATTTGTGTTCATACAACTGTAATAGAGCATTTGTGTGGACAGAAATTGTATCATCTGTTTAAACAAATACATACAGCTGCATCTTGTCCAGTGCAGAAAACTCCCGCTAGGCAGCAGGAGGTCCTTTCCCTTGCCCTTCTCAGCTAAAAGCCAAATTTCTTGCATTCCCAAGATCTGCCCAGTTTCTGCAAGGTAACTTTTGGCTGACTGGCCTTAAGTGTCAATGGTGCCACCCCACTGAGTGCCCGTCACACATGCCGTGTGCGATGTGTCCGTCTGACACTTGGCACCGTCCTTGCTCGAGGTTGTTCCTTCAAAGTCTGGTTTCTACCGGACTTTCTGTCTGTAAACATTTTACACCCATTTGAGTGAGCCAGGGCTTTGTGTTCCTGGAAATATTTATTGTGTTTATCTTGCTTTACCCTTGTGTTAATTAACTCGTACACCACTTACCCGGCTGCTTCTTGCGGCGTTAGCTCTTCCTCTTAAATATCTTCTGTCTCTTCTCTCTTTGGGTCCAATTGTGGAGGGTAAAATTGCAGTATGTGGCATTTCATAGTTAAGTTTCCACCCAGCTGATAAGAGCAGTCCTGTCCTTCACACAGCTTTTTACGGGCAGCCTAAAACAATAACTGTACAGATGCTGCTGTTTGCGAGCGTGCCAAACAAGCGGAGGGAGACAGAGTCCCTTTGTGGGGACACAAAGCCTTTCTGCTGAGCTTCCCCATCCCTGTCATCACAGCCCTCACCATCTGCCTCTCGTGCTCCCGTCCTCTCTGGGGACAAAGGGAAAAATGGCCAATTTTGCGTGCCCTGGTTTGGCAGGTGGGATAGAGCGCAGCTTGCCCTCCTCTTAGGGTATTCCCTTCCAGTTATGAACACGTTCTGCTGTTCTTCCCCTTCGGGCCAAGTCATGACCTGTTGGAGCGGGTCCAGAGGAGGCCATGGAGATGCTGGGAGGGCTGGAGCCCCTCTGCTGTGGGGACAGGGGGAGAGAGCTGGGGGGGGTCAGCCTGGAGAAGAGAAGGCTCCGGGGAGACCTTGGAGCCCCTTCCAGTATTTGAAGGGGGCCTACAAGAAAGCTGGAGAGGGAATTTCTACAAGGGCATGTAGTGATAGGATGGGGGGTAACAGCTTCACACTGGCAGAGGGGAGATTTAGCTGAGACGTGAGGCAGAAATCCTTGGCTGTGAGGGGGGTGAGCCCCTGGCCCAGGTTGCCCAGAGAAGCTGTGGCTGCCCCATCCCTGGAGGGGTTCAAGGCCAGGCTGGATGGGGCTTGGAGCAGCCTGGGCTGGTGGGAGGTGTCCCTGCCCAGGGCAGGGGGTCAGAACTAGGTGATCTTCAAGGTCCCTTCCAGCTCTAACCGTTCTATGATACAGTCGGAAGAAGCAGTGGTTTCCCACAGCCCGGAGGTTTAATTAAGGATGAAGGAGCTCGGTCTTTGCTGCGGTGCTGGCTGGAGACGCAGCGTGAGCATGGCCCTGGGCTCAGGAAGGAGCCAGCTCTCCACCCCAAGGCCCTGCTGCAGTCACCTCTTAACTCCAAATTTCAGAGCTTAAAGGCAAAATCTGGATTTCCGTTTTGCTTAAATAGTCATGTTCCATTCTGCCGTATATTTCCAAAGTAATTTGGGCTGATGCGTGTTATTTTTACCCTCTGAGCGTCGGTGGTTCAAGATGACCGGTGGTGTCCCCCCTCTCACAACCAGCCGTGCTTTAGGGGTCGGATGTGCCCCATCCTCACTGCCAAAGAGACGAAAGGGCCCTCCTGTGGCTCGGTGGGAGATGAGGGTGGTTTCCACTTCATGCATTGCTGCTGCCTCTGCCCCAAATCCTTCTCTGCCTTGGGTCCTCTCAGCACATCCCGTGGTGGGAACAGGCTTGTTGGCTCCACACTTTGAGTAGTGTGTTTGTATAGCCCCCCCTCCTGCAGCAGCCCACTCATCCAGGCTTCTGTTTCCCACCAGAGCAAGGTCAAATGTAGGTTTGAAGCTACTGCTGATAGGGTTTTCCCACCTGAGGACATCCCATGGTCTTCAGGAGGAGGTATTGTCGTCTTCTCGAGACGGAGGAGAGTGCTCCTGGCGACTGTGCCTGTCCTTCTCATGTGCCCTGTCCTTCCCTCCCTCCTCTGCTGGGCTGTGACTTGCCCCCAGTGGCACGAGCTGCTTTTTTCCTCCATTATCAGAGTTTTTGTTTCTTCCGCTGCCTGAAAACCCGGTTGTCAGCAGTTTTGTTCTCTCTGCAGGTGATAGTGGACACCCCGACCAGCCCGGTGACCAGTGGCCTCCCGCTCTTCTTTGTCATCACAGTCACAGCTATCAAACAGGTACAGCGTCAGTGTGGGGAGAGGGAAATGGGTCTGGGGACGTGTGGTAGAGAAAACGATGAGCGTGTGTTTGAATAGGCTCAGAAGTGACCAGAACGGGCCGGTAGGTTTGGTGAACCCATCTCAGAAGGTCAGATACTTATACTGGTGCTTTTCGAGAGAGGCATGTTGAGTGTGGTTATTGGTGCTTCGTGTTTTGGCAATGGGATCCCTCTCTAGCTGTATTGTTGTAAGCAAGCCGCGAGGGTCAGTAAAGATTACTGCCGTAGTTCTGGCTTGACTTGAATTTTTCTTCTCTTTTTAGAAATGCTCTCTGAGTCTTTGCAGGACGCAGAGATGTGCTCCAAATATAGCCCCTGCTCTGCTCCCATGTCAGGAAACAGGAAGGACAGGTTCTGTTCAACCACTCAGCTAGTCCCAAAAATACGTAGTCCTCATCTTCTCATGGTGTTAAAAGCCCTTTTCCTCCCATCATACACGCACGTGCCGCTATATACATGCACTATATATAATTTCCTCTATAGAAGGACTGAATAATAAAAGAAGTTGCTTCTGCAGGGGCCAGAAAGGGAGAGCTGGAGTCAAACCCATCTGCTTCAAATCTGAATGCTTTATTCTTTCAGTGTGGGCTGAAGAGGAAGAGTCTTGTCCTGTGTTACCACAGGAGAGAGTCGCAGGGTGCGAAGTGTATTATTCATTTTATCAGCCTCTTCTCGCCAGCACTGGGAATAATAGAAACACGTTACAGTAATTTAGCTGCTGGTGGCATGCGCTGCATATAGATTATTTTTGTGTGCAATTTTAGTTTGTTCTGAATCTGTCAAGTATGCAGATGAAGCTTTTTTTAAAAGAAATAGATGCAGTCTGAACTACTCTGGTTGACGGTTTGGCAGGCAAGGAGGAGGTCTGAGGACTGCTTAATTTACTCATTTTTTTAAATTTCTCCCTCTCTCTCCCTCCCCACTCATCCTCTGCCATTAGTTTACTTGCTTCGTTAACGAGTTGGCGTCCCCTGTGTTTGTGTGCCTAGGGCTACGAGGACTGGCTGAGGCACAGAGCTGACAACGAAGTGAACAAGAGCAATGTCTTCATTGTCGAAAATGCGAAGCAAGTGCGGAAAGAGAGTGAAAAAATCAAGGTAACCGTTAACAGAGAGTTCGGGTTATCCGTGAAGCTGATGGGAACACGGGGGGGTGCATGAGGAGGGATGTGTGGAGTTCGAGCTGCCCCAGCACACTCGCTTTCAGGCGAGATGCTCCGAGAGCCGTTCCCTGTTAAGGAGTGAAGCTGCCTTTGATGGCTTTTGAAAAGCTGTCTTGCAAAAGCTGCACCGGGGCTGACAAGTGACAGATCTGTCAGCGTTTGGCGCTTCTCTGGGACAGGCAGTCCTCTTCTATTTCCAACTCTCCCAAGGACACCAGGAAAGTACACTAGCTTTGACGTTAATTTGTCACCCCGCACTTCAGGCAAGTACAGAGTCTTTTGCTCCGTCGAGATTTAGCAGAGAAATAAATACTGACTGTGCCACATGGGTGATCTGAGTTGGTGCCGGGCTGGATCCAGCCGTGGGGCTGGGGAGTGATGCTGGGGGACACACTCCTGAACCCCTGTTTCCCTTCGCTGAGGTTGTTTCTCCTAGGCTTTGAGAGAAGCAAAATCCAGCTAACAACAACCGAGAGGGCTTTTCCTGTAAGCCTTTCCTTTCTTCCAGGTTGGAGACATAGTAGAAGTGAAAGCAGACGAGACCTTCCCCTGTGACTTGATATTTTTGGCCTCGAGCAGCGTTGATGGGACCTGTTACGTCACTACAGCGAGTCTCGATGGCGAGTCCAATTTCAAGGTGACGAGGATGGATGGGGCGGTGTTGGGATGCTGGTGTGCCTGGAGCTACCGCTGAGGCTGGTGCTTGCCTTGGATGAGGAGGGGGGGAGATGTTTAACTGGAGGATGCTCCCCCGGAGCCGAACTTACAGCTCTTCACTCCATCCGCTTCCAGTGCATCGGCACTGAACCCCCCCTGGGGATTGTTTGTTATCAGTTTTCCCTCCAGCAGGCATTTCTGCTGGCATGGCCCCAAATCGTATTGATACTTACTGGGAGGGCTTTGCTGCCTTATTGCCCGCCATGGGAAGCGTGAAGGTGCTTCCCTGCTCCTCCTGAGCCCTGGTGCATCCCTAAAGCGCTCCCTTCCCGTTCCCTGCCAATGCCTCTCTTACTTAACCAAGCTTTTCCAGGGAGCTCGGGGACTTTTTGAGGCAGTCTGTCTAGATTTGTTTGGGGGAATTTTTCACCAGCCTGAGAAAAACAACTTCTGGGTTGTTTTTCTTTTCCTCTCTCCTTTCTCTGAATCAAGCAGTGAAATTTGATACTTAGGATGAATCTCCTCTTCAGGTTATTTTCTTTCTTTATTCATCCCCCCCTTCCCTAACTAGGGAAAGATGCAGCAACAACAAAAAACTTAAATACAGCAGAAGAGGTGAAAAACTGGTTGCAATTGTGTTTGATAAATATTTATACAGGTATTAGCAACTGCAGTAGTGAGAGTGGAAGACACTTCAAAATGATATAATTCATTCTGGCACGCTCTGCAGTCAGTGGGACTACCACTGGTGATCTGATAGGTGTTAAATGGGGGGCTGTGACTCGTCTCTTCATGGGCAGTTGTTAATCAGTACTGGAAATCTTGTGTGGGAGCTGGTGCATCTTACTGGTCCCACTAGTGAAGAGGAGCGGAGCTTTGAGAAGCGGCTTGAGGCTAAAAATAGATAACCGTATTAAATAGGCAATTGCTTATTTGTGTCAGGTGTATTATATGCGTGAACTCGCACAGCTTTTGCAGGGCTTTGCCTCCTACCAACTTCTGAGCCTGTAAAGGGAGTGCTGGGCTTCTATATCGAGCGCTGGGGTGTTCTTTTTCCTGGTTCGTGGGTTCCTGTAGGTGACTGGGAGCTGTCTCCTGGTTCTTGACGAGATGAAGATGAGTTTGAAGGGGAAGGAAAGAAAAGAAGAGCAAGTGCCGTTTTGGGAAATAGGTCTGACATTGGGAATGCCAGGGTTTGCTGCAGAATGGGGGTGAGGGTACGCAGAAAACCTCATCTGCAGCGATATCTGCTGCCCCCCTGCTGGGGATGCTTCTGGTACCTGGGGCACATCAGGTCAAGGTGTGGGGAAGATGCCTGGTTACATGAAACTGGAGCAGAACCACAAAAGGGTTTTTGCCAGGGCTCTGGCTTTGAAGCCTGAATCTTCGGTCATACGTTGTCTCAAAGAACGTGCATTTTCTAAATAACGCTGGGGATGTAAAGATCATGGAATTGATTAGGAGGTGGCTTTGAAGTACCAGTCGGTAATTGCACTGTGTCCATGGTGACAAGGGTTGGATTTGGTCCTGGGCGCTGCAGGGAGGGGGTTGAGTTGTGTTTCACAGAGGCTGTGATTTGTAGCAGAGACGCCTGTGTGTTTGTGTGTCTGCTTTCAATAGGAAAAGCCAGGTGGGCTACCCAAACCGCGTGAAGGTGGGTATTTATCATGGCATGACTACAGCATGTGTAACGTAACGCGCCCCGGGATGCGCAAGGAGGAGAAGGCAAACGTAAGGAGTGGAGGAAGCTTTTTAATGAATTTGTTTATGAAGATGGATTAAGGCAGCCTGCCGTGCAGCCCCGCCGTGACTTGGAGCTCTGAGTAGCTCCTATAAATAGAGCCTGGAAGGCAGCGAGCACATCCTTCGTGGGCTTTCCAGTTAATTGTGAGAGATGAACCTTTGTAGCAGCAGCTGCTAAAAATAGCTTGGAGCCTGCCAGCGCTCTGCCTGATCCCTGGGCGCTGGGGCTGGCCTCTAAGTACCTTCAGCAGCGGGTGGGCGAGTGGTCCCCGGGAGCCTCTTCACCCCAGGGGGACCTGCAGCATCCCCCCACACCCCAACCAGGGTAGCAGCAAGTCCCTGGGGGAAAACCAAAGATGCTCTGCTTCTGGTTCACCTCCTGCCAAACAGATACGCAGCAGCTCCTTTCCGCTACATCTTCTCTTAAACTTATTGACTTTGAGAGATGCTTCAGCTGTTTTGTGGGAGCGGGGCGAGGACTCAGGTGAGCTGCCGGTGCTGCCGAGCTTTTGCGTAGGGAGTATTTTAAGTGAGGAGGTGAAACATGGGCTGTGGCGCTGGGGGCTGGTAGTGACACCGCTTCTGCTTCTCTCCTCAGACTCACTACGCGGTGCGGGATACCACCGTGCTCTGTACGGACGAAGCCATCGACGCCCTCACCGCCACCATCGAGTGCGAACAGCCACAGCCTGACCTCTACAAGTGAGTCTCCCCCTCCTGCCCACCGTTGTCCTCCTGCTCCCCCTCCTGCCATCCTCCTGCTCCCCCTTTTGCCCATCCTTCTCCCCCTTCTGTGCCCATTGTGCTCCCCTGTTGCCCCTCCTGCCTCCCTCCTAGCCCCCTCTTGTCTATCCTGCTCCTCATCCTGCCCCTTCTGCCCCCATCCTGCTCTTCCTCTTGCCCATCTTTCTCCCCATCCTGCTCCTCCTCTTGCCCATCCTGCTCCCCTACTGCCAGATGTGAGGCAGAAATCCTCCTTCTCTTGTCTATCCTTCTTCACCTCCTTCTCCTCCTCCTGGCCATCCTTCTCCCCTCCTGCCCATCATTGCCCTCCTCCTGCCTGGTGTCATCTCCCCGCGGACACCTGGGCACCACCGGTTAGGGGACCTAACAAGTTTTAGATAGCAAAACTAAGTGCGTTTTCTTTTCTTCAGAGAGCCAAAGGTTTCTGGAGGCAGCAATAAGCTGCCAGGCTTCCTCTGTAGGAGGATGGCAGAGTCGACACTGCGCTACTGCAGGGCTCGGTTTCTTTGGAGCAAAACCTCCCCAGTGCCACACTTGTCATGGTGCAACGTGTTTTTTGTGTCAGCTCACCTGTAGTCATGGTCCATGTGCCTCTTCTTAGGCCACGGTAAAATGCACTCTCACCTGTAGCAGCTCTTTATAACATGTTTGTAACACGAATTTCTCATTTTTTTGCTGCAGATTTGTTGGAAGAATTATAATCTACAGAAGCAACCAAGAGCCCGTAGCCAGGTTGGTCACGCAGCCATCTCAGACCCTCCTCAAAGAGGTGGGGCATCTACATCTGATTTCAGTGATCAGAACTCCTGTTACCATCTTTCAGCTTCACTCTGGCAGAGGGGAGATTGAGATGAGATGTGAGGCAGAAATCCTTTGCTGTGAGGGGGGTGAGCCCCTGGCCCAGGTTGCCCAGAGAAGCTGTGGCTGCCCCATCCCTGGGGGGGTTCAAGGCCAGGCTGGACGGGGCTTGGAGCAGCCTGGGCTGGTGGGAGGTGTCCCTGCCCAGGGCAGGGGGTGGAACGAGATGATCTTTAAGGTTCCTTCCAACCCAAACCATCCTATGATCATTAGGGAACGGTTATTTTTCTGTAACGGTTCCAAATATTTAATTCTCGAGGGAGGCCGGCAGTTGACCTCTCCATTCTCTCCCTTCTGCCATCCTGTGCTTCATTTGAGCCCCTCCTGGGGAAGCCAAGCAGCACCGAGTGCTGTGCTGGGCTCTAGGAGCAACAGAGGGTCACAACTCGGCATTTTGAAGAGAAATAAAAATACAAATGGGAGGAAAATCATTGGCTTTGATGGTGCCATTGATCGGCTGCTGGAGTGGACAGATTTTCGATGCTTTTAAAACCAGGTTTTTATATAAGTACTAGAACAAATGAGATCTGAACATTTTGCGCTTATTCCTCAAAAGCTTTACTGATAATCCCCCATTAAATTTGGCGCTTTGAGCATCAAAAATAGTCTGCCTGAGATGAAACGGAAATATAAGTATGTAAAGAGAAAAACAAACTCAAGCAATACCCAATTTAACATACAAATCAAGTACTCAGATTTTAAGAACATCTGTTTGGTTTTATAATCTATCTCTGGTCTAAATTATAAAGCAGTTTGAATGTTCTTTGAGTGGTGTAACGGTATAACTTCTTTTATATTTAGGTCTTTGGGTCCTGAAAACCTGTTGCTGAAAGGTGCTACCCTGAAAAATACCAAGAAGATTTATGGTGAACGGTTTTTATTATTATTATTGAAATAGTTCTGAGAAATTATGACACATGTAGGTGCTCATCACTAAATCTCGAGGGGGAAAATCCTGGTCTGCCTGGGCTCTGCCATCGCGTTGGGCATGCAGGCTGATGGTGAAGGGTGAAATTAGGAGATGTCGGTTGTATCTGGCTGTGCAGGTTTGTGTTAATACACCTGGGGAAGCTTTGCTTTTCTGCCTGAGACTCGAAGCGTGGGGAGTTGTTCCCAAATCCTTTGCTGAAAGCGCGTGGCAGGAGCCCAGCCCCAGCCACTAGTGATGGAGGGCGACGGGTGTTACAGAAGACTGATGGTTTCTCTGATCTGTAGTGCTCTGGGATATATGCAACTGCATTACTTAGCAGCCTCGGAGGTCTCTATAGTTGGGTAATTAATGCCTCTTTCTTCAATTGGGATTCCAGTTTCGTATAAACACCGATGCCCCTCCTGGCTAAGTGCAGGCTGGGTCCCTCCTGGGCTGCCAGTCCCTGCTGAGCCCTGCTTTAATACCCTGCAGGAGTTGCGGTCTATACCGGAATGGAAACGAAAATGGCTTTGAACTACCAAGGGAAATCTCAGAAACGGTCTGCTGTAGAAAAGTGAGTATTTATAGTCGGCAAAAATCGGTAAAGGCTGTTGGATGGTTGTTTTTTTTTTTTTCCCCCGTGAGTGATTTGTACAGAAATAATCCCTTAATCTGCTGGCTTTTGTTTTAGATGCTCTCTGATTACATAGTAAATCAGAGAATTGTCAGGGTTGGAAGGGACCTTAAAGATCATCTAGTTCCAACGCCACCGCCCTGGGCAGGGACATCTCCTGTATGTTTGATTAAATGTGTGTTTCAAGAAGCTGTATCGTTTAGTAGCTTTTTTTACTTAAAAACAAAATTAAGAAATGCTGAAATATATGAGCTGACCCTGAATATCAGCACTGTTGTTCTCTAATTCCCTTCTTAAAAGTAAGGAAGTCTTGTTCCTGCTTATTTGCATGCTTTTCTGTCTGAAAGTAGTTGCCAGGATTTAAAAAAGAAACCTGTTTTTCAGATCTATCAACGCTTTCTTGATAGTGTATTTGTGCATCCTCTTGAGCAAGGCTACTGTGTGCACGACGCTGAAGTACGTCTGGCAGAGCAATCCATTTAACGACGAGCCTTGGTACAACGAAAAGACTAAAAAAGAGAGGGAGACGTTCAAGGTAAGTGGATTTGCGTTTCAGCGCCTCCTCCAGCTTTATTTATTTGGAGGGTTTTATTTAATCTGCGTGTCTGTTGCCAGCCCTGGGAGTCCTCTTTGCTGGCTGGAAGCGCTGTCGTTTCCTTCGGTCTCTCCTGCTCTTTGCGTTTCTTTCCTGCCTCTCAGGAGCGTCAGTCGATGCTATATATCACAGAAACGCTGCAGCCGATTTAACCTGCATCCTTATCTGAACTCGAGCTATCTTTCAGCTTTGAGTAGGTAAACTTAAATTGAGGTCACATCAACTGGCTTCTTAAACTCACTGAGACGCAGGCAGCCAGGCCTGGAAGAGGGAGTGTGTAGAAATCTGCTTTTTGATGGATTATTGAGTCGGACCTACAGGGATGTCCCCACATCAATCGTACCCTCGTCGTAGGTCGGCTGGTCTCAAGTCACTTGCTCCTTGTTTCTGGTTACTTGAGATCAGAACGAGCCTGGAGCAGTGTGTTCTTAAGAGGAATATACTCGAATAAAGAGTCGGTTTGGTCATTCTGAGGCAGTGAGGTGTACTTTTGTAGGTCTGCAGAAGACAGTGAGATTTTCTGCATCCAAGGAAAATGGAATTTGGCTCTATATCTTAACTGTATTCATTTTCAGGTTGTTTTTTTTTTCTATTTAACCTTAGAAGAAAAGCTGTCTAAAACCCCAGAAGCATAAACTACCCCTGAATTTGATGCCTGACGGGCACAGACTGCATCATCTTCTCCCCTTTCCATGGCAGGTCTTGCGGATGTTCACGGACTTCTTGTCGTTTATGGTCCTCTTCAATTTTATTATTCCGGTCTCCATGTACGTTACAGTAGAGATGCAGAAGTTCTTGGGCTCCTTCTTCATCTCTTGGGACAAGGAGATGTACGATGAGGAAATAAAAGAGGGGGCGTTGGTGAACACCTCGGATCTGAACGAAGAGCTCGGGCAGGTCAGGAGATGCCCTGTTTTCATCTGCTTGGATGAAAATGCGGATGAAAAATGTCCTCCCTGATAGAAACCCTGGTTGTGGCAGTCCCCCGTGGTCCCCTCAGGGCAGAGCTCCAGCCGGTTTGGTGGCACTTTCCATTTAATGTGATTCTACTCGCTCTGCGAAACGGATAAGGATATAAATAGTGCATGAAAGAGCAGGAATTGGGTCATGCCAATTGTTTCCATATTGGGGAATATCAGGCGCAGCGCTCGGCGTGTCAGGGTGGTTTGCTTTCACTACTTCAATTAAAAATTGAAAACCCTCTGTCTCTTCGAGGATTAGCAAAAATGCCTGCCCAGTCATCTCTCTGCTGGGGCAATGGGGCAGCTCCGGCTTCCTTTTCTCGTCAGTGCCAGGAGAGACTGAGTTGGGGGGATGCGTAGTGCCTCCTGCTTTTTATTTTGCTTTAAAACAAGAAAAAAAAATTAAAATATTTGGAGTAGCAATTACCTAAATCAAATACAGCACCAAAATGAAAATCCCCCAAAGGAGGCAGCAGAGCTGCGGCAGCAGCTACGTAAGCGCTAAGAGCTGTAGCAAAGGGCCCTATAAAGAGGATGAGGGGAAAACAAAGAGCCTGGAAATAAATTTTTTAAGTCTTCGGGAGCTTCTGCCACCTGTGCAATGGGCTGGAAAACGAAGGAGCTGCTCTGAGGAGTAAAACTACAGTGGTGTAAAGCCTGTGGGACACCTGCGTCTTTTGGGGGGTCCAGGTTGGCACAGATGCACTAAAATGCCCCAGTGTCTTTGGTTTTTTGGGGGGTGGCTCCATGCCTGGTGCCTGGGGGTGCAGCCTGCCTGCTTGCTTCTAGGTGGAGTACGTCTTCACGGACAAAACGGGGACGCTGACGGAGAACAGCATGGAGTTCATCGAGTGCTGCATAGACGGGCACAAGTACAAAGACTGCATTTCGGAGGTGGATGGCTTCTCTCAGACCGACGGGCCTCTGAAATACTATGGCAAAGCAGAAAAGGTAAGAAATCTGTGCATTGATGGCTTAGGGTTTTGTGGTCAGCTCCTGGCTGGGTAAATACAGCAGAAGCTGGGAGGTGGGGGGGTGTTTTTTGGTTTAAAATATGCACACACAAGAATCACGACCAAGTGCTGGGAGGTGGGCTTGGTGCTCAGCATGAAGCTGGTAATTACTAATTAATTAAGCTCTCTCACTCCTGCCTAGAGCCGCGAGGAGCTGTTCCTGCGAGCCCTCTGCCTCTGCCACACCGTGCAGATCAAGGAGGCAGACCAGGTGGATGGGCTGATAGGACATCCAGGGCACAAATACACCTATATCTCCTCTTCCCCAGACGAAATCGCTTTGGTGAAAGGCGCAGAAAAGTAAGACTGTTGAAGATGTTGGGTTTTTAATTCCCTCTCTCTGGTGGGAGGGAGGTGAAGGGTTATCTGGAGGCGATAGACCCCTTTCCTTGGTCAAGACTGCAGCTCCCGCTGGGAAGCACGTTGTGATACCAACGCCGGGCCTGACCCGCAGAGCTGGGTTTAAATGAGTTCTCTGTAAAAGGGATGCTCTGCAAAAGGTCTTCTCTGAGCAGCTTCTTGGGAATAATAGGATTTATTTTTATCAAACACACATTTGAATCTTGCCAAAGATGCTCAAGGTCAGGTTGGATGAGGCTTTGAGCATCCTGGTCCAGCGGGAGGTGTCCTTTCCCATGGCAGGGGGTTGAAACTAGATGATTTTTTAAGATCCCCTCTAACCTCCCCATTCTATGACTCCCTGCTATTGCCAACCCCTAGGTTTCAGACAGAAGCTGTTGCAGCTGTATGTATTTGCTCACAGCTTGTAAATCTGCCGGGGACCGTCCAGAGGCTCTGGGCGTCTGTGTGCTGTGGTCCTGAGCTCTCCAGGTCATGGGAGTGGTGCCAGAACATCATAGCAGGCTCTGTGTGGAGCCAGCAAACATCCAGCTGAGCTTTTTAGCTGGGACTCGCTAACTACTTTGCTCCCCTCTGCAGAACGGGAGGTGAAACGAGAAAGTTGTTAATGTATAATACGTGCCAATGGGTTTTTTTTCAATGTTGTTCTGTCCTTTTGTTTATTGACAGGTATGGTTTCACTTTTCTAGGACTTGAAAACGATTTCATGAAAATACGAAACCAAAAGAATGAAACGGAAATGTAAGTGCGGCAGGGGCTGCCGAGGACCGGGGCTGCTGGTGCCGCACCGCCTCCCACCCGGCTTCGGCGGGTTTGGTCAACCTTCAGCAAGGTCCAGGCCATTCCACCAGGGCTGTCGGACTGTGCTGACCTGCCCCAAAACGCCAGTCCTTCTTACAAAGTGCAGCACAGCAAGGTGCAGGCTGGAAGGGTTGCCTGCAAACGTCTGCTGGAGGTTTTAGTGGCGTTTAAGTTCAGGTCCCTTATGCGCCTTCAGTCCCTTGTGCCTATCCTTCATCCATACCCAGCTGTGCAGGTGGCTCCTGGGATTCACGGGGTGGCTGTTGACCTTAGGGACAGTGGCTGAGCCCCCCAGCAGCACACGCTAAGCCTCTGCTGTGTGATGTGGGTCGCACAGCTGCGTTGTGGCTGCCCCATCCCTGGGGGTGTCCAAGGCCAGGCTGGACAGGGTTTGGAGCAACCTGGGCTGGTGGGAGGTGTCCCTGCCCAGGGCAGGGAGGTGGAACTAGATGGTCTTTAAGGTCTCTTCCACCCTAAATCATTCTGTGGTCCTATATGGCTCCCTTCCCCATAACTTTTTTCCCCTCTTGAGCTAAGAATTAGATTTTACCCCGTGCTCGCAGGTCGGGGGACATCTGAGAATCACTGACCTAATCCCAGTGCTCCCCAAGAACTTGCCTTCACAAGTGTCACTTCTTTACTTCCCTGATGAGGAGACTTCTCATTTCAATGCTGGAGCCGACGTGTCTGCCTGCAGGGCTGCTCCCAGCCTGGGGGCTCGGCGGGCAGGGATGGATGGAGCCCAGCCGCAGGAGATCACACAAAGCTTTGCTAAGCTTTGCTGCCTGGCAGGTGCTTTCAGGCCTGCACCCACACCCTCATCCTTAAAGCAGCACTAGAGTTTTGTCTTTTTTTACCCCATTTTATTGTGCAGTAGAAGGTACACTGCCCACTGGGTGCTGCCACTTGTAGGATGTATTGATTTCGGCAGGTTGTTGTTAGTGATTTTCTGTCTTAGAGTTATTTTTCTTTCACTGAGTCTAAGTGTCTTTATTTATATATTTTTTTTAAGGTACCAGCTTCTCCATGTGTTGAACTTTGATCCTGTCCGTCGCCGTATGAGCGTCATTGTGAGAACCACCACGGGTACAGTTAAAACGCATTTCTGGACTTCCATACATGTGTGCACACCTGCACAAATATAAAACACATCCTCTTTATTCCTGTAACCTGCTGGGTTTTCTAAGCTGCTCTAATTAAATTCTGTCCCGGTTCTGGTTAGGATAGAGTTAATTTTCTCCATAGCAGCCATTGGGGACTGGCAGCAGATAAGGGGAGGTGACAGGGATGGGGAGAATGACCCAGGGAGAGCTCCCTGTTTGCCTTGTTCCAGCCGGGAGGTGTGAGTACAAGGAGGGAGGAGATGTGAGACCTTCCCCGGAGCAGGATGGGTTTTCACGGGGACAGCAGGCAAAACTACAGAGATCACCATCCTTCCCAAATGGCAGTCCCGTAAGGTACGGGATGCCGGTTTTAGCCTCCCTGAGAAGGTTGCCAAGGCTTTTAAATAGGAAAAAAAAAATAAACTGCTTTGGCCAGCCTGTGGCAGAAAGCTTTCTCGGAGGCAGGTTGCAACACCTGATATCCCAGACCGGGGTCAAACAAGGTTTTGTGGAGATTGTTGTGAAGCCACTTTTGGTAGGCAGTCGGGCTTCTAGCGGTTCCTTCTCTAGTCCTGCCACATTTCCTCCCCCTGCACCATTTGCTGGCTCTTGAGCTGTTAAGTCTTTTTCCAGCTTGTGAATGCTATAAACCATTTATAACTTGCTTTTAGGGAAGTTGCTTCTCTTCTGTAAAGGAGCAGACTCCTCTATTTTTCCAAGGGTGCAGCAAGAAGAGATCCAACAGACGAAAGTCCACGTGGACCGCAATGCAATGGTGAGCACGCGGCTGGAATTTGGCTGGCTCCTGGGGTCAGGAAAGCCCGATTCCAAAAATAGGGATGTGGCCTTGCTCTGGAGGGAAGTGTTGAAAATCTGAGTGTGGCTTCGCATTGTTTGGAAGCCAGGCTTCTTTCCTTTTCTGTTTCTTTGGCTTCCACCTTTGTTGGACTTTTGATAGACTTTATATGGGCTCCATCGCAGTTGTGTCAGAGCATCTCCCACACAGGATAAAAATAGAAATAACAATGGCAGGCTGCTTTCTCCGGTGGGAGAAGTGCCTGGTCCCAGTTGTGGGGACGGGCTGGATGCACACTCTTGGCTCTGCTCCTTCTCTTAGTTTCTCTTGCCATATTCCATGCACGTAATAAGCATAACCACGGCTACTCTGATGGGAGGAAATTACTGTATAAACACAGAGAAATTGGGCTTTTTGACTCGAGCCAACAAATTGTCATTGCCATGAGGGTCAGCACGCACTGGTGGTAGAGAAAAGCACTAACCCTAAAATGAGGAGCTGCACAAAATCTGCGCTTTTTTTGTCGCTTGTCCACTTTATTTTCTTTCCCTCTCCCTACCAGGATGGCTACCGAACGCTCTGCGTGGCCTTCAAAGAACTGACTCAAAAAGACTACGACAAAATTGACAGGCAACTTAATGAAGCGAAGATGGCTCTGCAGGACAGGGAGGAGAAGATGGCAAAGGTTTTTGAAGACACAGAAGCGGACATGCACTTGATTGGGGCCACAGCCGTAGAAGACAGGTAAAGAGGTGACCACAACCTCTGTGTCACTGTGGTTTCTCCTTGACATCGCATAGTGGTGGGACTTTGGCCAGGCAGATGCTGCGAGTGTCCAGGGCAATTAATTACTTGGTGGCACAACCCATTCCATGCTCCCTAGTTGCTAAAATTGGCCGCTGTAGTAGGAATTAGGATTTCTGAATGAAGCTACAGCGGTTCTTGTGCTTCTAGAAAGTGAATTAAGCATGCAGCGTTAATTTGCACATCAAAACAAGTTCAGTTTCGCAGGCGGTTATAGTAACCGCATGTGTAAATTGAACTCTTATTCTTGACTCTTAGGTCTCACAGTATAAAGCAGTGATTTTTTTTTTTGTGATATTTTTTTTGGCTGTGCATGAAAATTTTGGCTTGATGACTTCTAATCCTTATTCTTGTGGCAGTGGTGTCTCTTTAGCATGGGGAAAATCAATTAATTTCTCTCGGGCTGGTATTTCCTACCTGCAAACTTAAGGATGTTTGTGGATTAAGCGTGGGCCAACCTGAGGACTGCTGTTTTTCCTCCTGCTCGTAGGCTGCAGGAGCAGTCGGCGGAGACGATTGAAGCACTGCACGCCGCCGGCATGAAGGTTTGGGTGCTGACGGGCGACAAGATGGAAACGGCCAAATCCACCTGCTACGCCTGCAGGCTCTTCCAGACCAGCACCGAGCTGCTGGAGCTGACGGCCAAAACGGTGGGCGAGAGCGAGAGAAAGGAGGATCGGCTCCATGAGCTGCTGATGGAGTACCATAAAAGACTGATTCAGGATGTTCCCAAAAACCGGGGAGGCCTGAAGAGGTAAGTGAGCTAGAGGAGCCAGCCCGTGGGTGCTCTGCAGGGGCAAAGCTGATAGAGGAATAAGCAGGACCATGTGGTGGCCCTGGGGACTGGCTGCTTGCGGGCACCATGGCTGGCTCCTTCGCTTTGCTTGTCATCTCTAGTATTAGTTGGCTTTGAACTTAATTACACAGTTCCCTTAATGAAGGGCACGTGTTAAATCCAGGCTTTTTAAGACTGCTGTGCCTCCCCCTAAAAGGGGGATGGGAAGGAGATTAATACAAAAGCAGTTTCTTTTCCACTAAGATGATAGGAGCGGATAGATTGAGTTCTTCAAGACTGATTTTTTTTTTTTCAAACCTGTTCCTTGTTGCGTTGCAGAAGCTGGACATTGAGTCAAGAATATGGCCTGATTATAGACGGCTCCACGCTGTCGCTGATACTCAACCCTTCTCAGGACTCCAGTTCTAGTAATTACAAAAACATATTTCTACAAATCTGCTTGAAGTGCACTGCAGTTCTCTGCTGCCGCATGGCTCCTTTGCAGAAAGCACAGGTATTTAATCTACTTTTTAACTACCTGGAACACATCATTGGGTGATGTGATGCACTTTTAAGCTCTCGGCTGGGACTTAACCTGATAGTGTTCATCAGCTGGGGCTTCTCCAGGCTGTGTGCAAGCCTCATCTGAGCTTCAGAGTGTGGTGGAAACACACCAGCCTTGAAAATCTTACATAATCACAGAATGGTTTGGGTTGGAGGGATCTTAAAGCCCCCCCAGTGCCCCCCCCTGCCCTGGGCAGGGACACCTCCCACCAGCCCAGGCTGCTCCAAGCCC
>VXBO01012670.1:42846-54448 GCA_013400135.1 Rhinoptilus africanus
TGCCCCAGCGCTGGGGGCAGCACTGCAGGGGGGGCTCACCCAGCGGAGCAGAGGGGCAGGATCCCCCCCTCACCCCCCTGCCCACGCTGGGGGGATGCAGCCCAGGGTCCAGGGGGCTTTGTGGGCTCTGAGAGCATGTTGCCCGCTCATGCTGAGCTCCTCATCCACCAACACCCCTAAATTCTTCTCATCAGGGCTGCTCTCCATCCACCTCCTGAAAGTTTTCTTCCTCACTCCTGGAGACTGTGAATGCTATCACTGCTGGGCTCAGGACTTGCTCTGTGCTGAGACCCCCTCTGCCCCTTGCTCTCTGCCTGCCCGGAGGTGCCGAGCGTCCCCACAGCAGCGTCCCTGTGCCTCTTTTCCCCGCAGCAGAGGCACATGTTGCCCACCAGCCCTGGTCTCTTGCCGTCAGGTTTGCATGGCCTTAGGCAACGGTAGGGCACAGCGAAGGGACACAGGGCCAGCGTGGGGTCACCAGGGTGGCTTCCAGTTGGGTGGCCGGAGCCAGCCACCACTACGCCCAGTGGTACAGCTCTTCATGGACTGGCCAGGGCGGAGGTGGCTTCCACCCTGCCAACTGTGCCCCAGACCAGCAGCGTGGTACCAGTGCCCAACTGGTCTGACCCTGTCCCAGCAAACCATGGGCTGAGCTTCCAAACGCTGAGGTTCGAAACAAGCTCCTCTCCTCGAAGCTTTTGTATCCCGTGAGGTTTCAGTGCTTTTTCCTCACCTGGGATAACTTCTTGTCTTTGATCCTTATCTAAAAATTATTATCTCAATTAAAAAAAAAAAATATAAAAGAATTCCAATGAAGTAGTAAAGGTTTTCCTCCCTGTAACTTCTGAAGTATAAGTTTGGCACAGTATCAGTGGAGTAAAACATGTACCTGCAAGACAAAAAAACCCAAAAAGCAACAAACCATTCAAGATGAAAGCGATAGAGATGGTAAAAGAAAGGCGGTTGAATTCTTTGAGGCTCCATGTAATATCTTCCAATTAAGTATGAGTTAATGGGTTCTAGCTCGACGCCCCTGTCGAATAGGCTGGGAGCGAGCTGCTCTCAGCTGTGGATGTAGGACAATTCGAGGACAGTGACCTGGAAGGGTGACCTGGGGGTTTCCGAGCCCCAGCTCAACTCACATGAGAGGTGAGCCGTTTTTGCCTTCAGCTGATGGCCAGGAGATCCATTCCCCCATGTACTACTCACTTTCAAGAGTGCTTTATATGCATTAAAAGAAGGCTCTTGTGAAATCATTTGGCAAAGCAAAGTGTCAGCTAGAAAAGTCTCTCCATAGGTGTGGGTACCAAAGTAAAGGCGGGCTGAGCCATATTTACATGTACACGTTGAGTAAGAGCTTTATGAAACGCCTGAAGCAGATACCAGCTCCAGATGTCTGTGTCAGACACCGTAGTCAGGCACCTGATTTTTGAAGGTGTCCCACACCAAGTAGATGATTTCAACTCAAGACCCTTTTTGAGAATCCAAACCTTAATATTGACAAAACCCATCATTTTCCCAAGGGGAGCAGTAAGTGAAAAACATGATTAGGGCAGTTATTTAGGTGCCTGAACCCTGCAACTCGACAGCTGAGGGTCCCTCAAAGGGGAGGATGGACTGAGGCCAGGTCCGTGGGCCCTTGACCTCAGTGGGAATGGGTTTCACCCCAAGTTCCCTGTAATGCAACGCATTGGCTCTGCTCAGTCTTTATTCAATTTTCTATGTGGAAATGTTTTGGGCTTTTTTTTGCTCTTTTGGTTGGTGTTTGTTTGGTTTTTTTTTTAACTGCAAAGGTGCATTTGCGTTTTCCTTGGTTTCTGCCTTTCTCTTTCTTGTACTGCAATTTTCTGTCTTTTGTGCTGTTGTGAACTAGGTAACGAAGCGCCTTCCTTCCTCAGGAACATCCACTATCTTCATGCTTTCTCAAACTTCCAGCAATCACAGCTTTTCTTGGAGTGAATAAGGTGATTTCCTTTCTGAGTCACTCTCTGTTGCTTGCTCTACTGCTTTTTTTCCCCCCCCTCCTTCTAACACCTAACTCCCTCCTTTAGATTTGCTCACCTAGCAAAACCCTGCTTCTCCCCTGCCCTTTTGCTTTAATTTAAATCTTTTGCTTAAATGTTTTGCCTGTCTCTTCCCCGTGGTCTCCTGCTGCCCCTCAGGGGGGTGAGCCGGTCGTGCTGGGGATGGCCCAGTGAGGTGGACCCCAGGATGCTGGTTGCTCTCTCCATCCCCGCCGTAGTTTTGCGGTAGTGGACTTAGACACAAGCTTCTCTAAAGTGGATTCGAGTTTGATCATCCTCTGGATGACTTGGCAAACAGTTCAGGCTTGTTTGGTCTAGGAGGAGCTCCCCCAGTGCCTGTCTTGCCCAGTCCATCCCAATTAACGCTGGTCTTTCTACAGGCAAATAAGCCGCTGCACTCAACCCTCACAACAAGGGCTGGTCTTGGGCTTGCTGACCATGGGGATGGTGGGGAAGTGAAAAGTTCCTCGGAAACATGTCCCCGGTGTTTGGTTTTGCTCCAGCTCTCCCGTCTGACTTGCTATTTCCAAAACAGAGGTTGTGAGGAGGCGGAGGATGGTTTCCTCCTCCCTCAAAAGCGGTTCCTGCGCGCCTGTCCTGCCTCTGGCGCTGCAAAACCCAGCCGGTGTTCACCACCGTGGGATTTAGGGAGCGTGGTTTTGCTGCGTCCCTTATGATACGATTTAGCGCTAAAACGGGGTGTGTGTGTGTCCTCTGTTGCTCCAGCGTTGGGCAGGGGCCGGGGCCGCGTGTGCTATGAGTGTTTTTGCCTCGCCGTTGCAGAGCAGCAGGAAGGCGCCTGATTCATTGTCGGCCAGACCTTCTGTCAAACCACTTCTTTTAAGAACGTTCTCAGATGAGTCTAATGTGTTGTAACAGGTACCCTGTCCGAAGGAGTTGGGATGGTTTTCAAAGGCATCGATTAACCAAATCAATTCTAAACTGTTTCCTGTAACCCTCTTGACTGTCGGTGTGGGGCACCTGTCCTTGTGGAATGGAGATGCAATGCTTGGGATGCGTTTTAATGTAGGGACCTTGTCCTGTCTGCAACCGCTTCGGGTCACCGTATGCGTACAGATCCTCTTAAACTGAAATATTTTGCAATATGTAAACAAATCCTTCAATGTAACCGATATTTTGGTCTAACATTAACAGACAATTTAGTCTGAGAATACAGTCGGTGAATTGTGCTAACTGTGGTTATAAAAGCTAACACTGAGATATTTACAGTGAAGTATTCAAATCTCAGCTATTAAAATGATTCCAGTGTTGCATCTGAATTGGACCAGAATCCCTTTTTCTGGGGTGCATGCGGTTCTGTCACATAGAAATAAGTACATTTTAATTCATCTGCATAGACTGAAACTAAGCGTGTGTCCTTGTCTGTGTGTGTCCGCGTAGGGTGCGGCGGGCATGTCTCCGTGTCTGTATGTGCGTACACACACGGAGAACATCCTACTGCAAGTTGACTTGATTTTAAACATTGTAGAAAGCCGGTAGAATAATAATAATAATTTTTAAAAGTGCCTAATTGAATTCACAATTTCGCTTTTAGTGAGATGTTACGTAGCTCTGCGGTGAACTGCAAATTCTCTGCAAACTTCTCCTGCCTTTTTTTTTTTTCTCCCCTCCACCTGCTTCCGAAGAAATCAGGTTATTTGGAGTGGCGGGTCCAAGAGCCAGGCTTGCCGGAGCTTGGAATGTATCTGGCATAAATCCTGGATTCCGCTCGCCCCAGCATTGCTGAGCGGCCGATCCTTCCCTGCCGACATTAGGTGGTGCTCTCCCACTGCCCGATACTGGTGCAGACTGGGGCGGGAGGCAGCCGGACTGGGGCTCAGTGGGAGCCGCGGGGGACAGTGAGGCGGATGCCAATTTTAGACCTTACGTTTTGCAGCTTGTGCAAATGGATTTACCATCTCCTTGGCTGTGAATGAAATTCGGCACTTTTTATTGTGGTGTAATCATTCTTCTATAAAATTTTCAGTATTTTTTTTTTTCCTAAAAATAACAGAGAAGAAGGTTTGGGAATGTGGTTTGGGAATGTAACACTTGCAAAACATGTGTGTTTTTTCCTTCTGATTTTTGCAGGCTGGCCCCTTTGACCTGCCCATGTTAGTCTCGTACAAACGTATAGAGAATGGCTATGTGAAGACTGAAGATGCTGTTACTAATTTGGCAGAAAGATGTCCTCTCAGGATACTTTAAACTGCTCCGTACAAACCCTGCGTGTTGGCACGCTGTCGGAAAAAACCACCCATGGGTTTAACCTAACAGTTTTCTTTAATATTACCAAGTACAGCAGGCAGCCGTGCTGATAAAGCAGTAGGCAGGGCACTGGCCCCGTGGTAACCCTTTGTCTTTGGGCTTGGAGGCTTCACCACCCCTCTGAAAAAAAAAAAAAGTAATAATTCTACCAAATTCTACATCGTTGGAGGCTGAGAAAGCATTTTTAAGAATTCCTTGTGAAACAGCATGAATTGCAGTGCAAGAGAGCGATGCCAGCCCCGTTTCACATGGAAGGAGGGATCTTCCTCTGCCCACAGTGGATCTCTCCGAGAGCGGCTGAGAGCTGCTGAAATCTCTCGCTCCGCCTGACCAAAGAAGTAGCACAGACTTTGAACCCCGTAACGGCCCTCTCCGGCTCCCCGAAGGCACTGGGGGGAGTGCTGGATGCAGCCCCGCGAGCATCTTGCCCGGTGCTGGGGCTGCGACTGACCCCTCGGCGGGGGGCTGCCCCCCTCCCAGCCGTGGGCTGCCGGTTGCACGTGGAAAGAAATACTTGAAAACTGGGGAGAAATCTTGGCCGATGGTGTAGAGCGTTCAGTCACACCTCCCTCCTCTGGGTGCAGCTGGAAGCGGTGGTACCCGCGGTGCCGGGAAGCGCCTGAGCATCCTCCCACCACCCATTTGCTGATGGGTTTGTCGCTGGAGGAGGGGGAAGAAAAAAGTCATTTTCCCTCGTGTTTTGGCTGATTGTGATGGAAGGAAACTCAAAAGCTGGGCTGTGCCAGACATGGAGCCGTTTTGCCCGGGTTGTGCTTACGTTCCTGCGCCCTGCAGTTGCTTCAGTGCTTTAAAGGCCTGAGTGACGGCGCGGTCCTTGGTGATGCCGGGGGCGCGGGCTGTGAAACCTGCATCTGGAGTTATTTGCACTAAGAAAAAAGAAGCCGGTTTAAAAAACGACGAGGGAGACGCAAACCTGATTTCGTTTTACACTTCATTTGGGTTTTAAAATTGGCATGTGCTTTTTAAAATCTGCCCGTACCGTGGTTGCGGGAACTTTTCTCGTTAAGCTGTGCGCAGCAGAGGGGGGATACATGCCTCTTGGTTTTATTTGGTTTGATTTTTTTATTCTCTGATACTTCATATGTGGGAAAAGCAGCTTTTTTGTTGTTGTTGTTAAGTTGTAAGCGGTGACAGAGCCCCCTGCATGCCACTGCTGTTTGGTGTGACAGTCCCCCCCGGCACGGCGTGGGGGGATCGACGGCGAGGAGCGCTGGGGTCTCATTCCAGCAGTAAGGAGCTCTACGCTGCCGCTGGGTTTGGCTCCCGCTCCTTCAGGCTTTGCGTCACCCACACGTGAAGAAACAACCATTTGGGATTAGATGGAACATTCCCTTCGTCTAATTTTGCTGGGCTATTAATTTTGGGGAGAATCTCTCTTTGCTCGCTGATCGCCACCCCTGAGATCCGTCTTCGACGCTGGTGGAAGCAGGATGCGGATCAGCTGCAGGCGTGCATCAGTAGGACTTTGCTAATGGGCCTTATCCAAGCGGGGAAAGGGCTGTGCACAGTCCCTGTGGCTTCTCTTCTGTCACCCAGCGTGGGAGGGGACATACGGACAGGACCACTGTATTATACGCGCTGCGCCGGCCTCAAGGTGAGCGGTGTTCATTAGCGCCGTGTCCGCAGCCGCGGCTCGACTCCTTGCTGCATGCGGGTACGGAGCTGAGCTTCCAGCATGTGTCCCACGGGCAAAGCTTTTTTCTTTCTTCTTCTTCCTTTTTTTCCCCTTTTCCAAGCTCATTTCACGGACCTGGAATTCAACTTGCGGACCTTGTCCCGTTCTCGACTTTTCTTGCTAAAATGTGGTGCCTACAGATCATGTAATGCGATTAAGATGACGAAGATAACACTCTATATGCCAAATCTAACCTTTCTCCTTAAATACACAGTTGCTGACTTGTGTTTACACAACCCTTAAAACATGGGCACTGAGATGCCTCATTCCTGTGATTCCAAACCATTCCAAGCCCAGATGGTCCCGTGCCTGATTCCTTGCTCCTCGGGTTGGTTTGTGTCCTCCTACTCTACTCATAAGGTCAAAAATCTGTTCCGGGGAAATCTGGCTGGAGGGTTTCGCCATCGGGGCTTAGCAGGAGCAGAGCGAAGCTTGCCGTGTGTATGCAATGTCTGAACTGTCCCAAAAAAGCCACTCAAACGGGCCCATTCCTGCAGCCCGTTTTAAGACAGAGCCTTCCAAGAACCAAATCAATCCTTCTCGTCCCCCTTTCCAAGCGTCCTGTCTGAGGATGGAGCAAGCCATGGCCACAGCTGCACCTCCAAACCCAAGGGGCTGACAGGCGGGTGGGAATTGAAGCGAAACGTTTCAAAAAGTAGTTATTTAGGGGGAAAACGCAGGTTTTCTTGGGCTTGGGTCTTCAGCGGGTGCACTGGGGTGGTGCTGGGGCTGCCTGGGACCAGTGGAAGAGCTGGTGCTCATCATCCATCAGCGGCAGAAGTGCTGCGGGTGACGTGGGAGGTGGGGGGGACCCCTTTTTGGGGGGTTAGAGAAGGGAAGGGAAAGCGGTGCCGGTAATTCCGGGGTGCCGCCCATCCGGCTGGCGGAGTGGCAGTAACCCGACAGTGGCGCTGTGATTGTTGTCCGTGTGCCGCGCTGTTACAGGGCTCCTTAGCGAGCGAAAAGGTCAGTACAGGCTCCTCGGTGGAAAAACTTGAAGGAAAAAAAGGCTGGGGTTTTGTGGGTTTTTTTTTTGTTGTTTTTTTTCATAGTACTTCGTTGAAGTTTAATCACTGGCTAGTGACACTGAAAAATAAGGAGAGTAATTAAGATTCCCCCTAAAACTGTTACGTGATAACGGAGGAACTTGATGTAGTCGTAGCTACGTCTCAAAAACTAATCCGGATCGTCATGAGAATGTTATAAGTGACTTGGAATCATATAAAAGCTTAAAATTGAATTTGTATACACACAAATTGAAAAACTTAGCTGATACTGCACCATTTATCCGGTTTCCCAGCTATGGAATTTTTTTGGAAACCATGTAGAATATAGAAAGTGTAAATTATATACAGGCAGTGAGAAGATACATTTTCAGCTTCTTGCAAAAACAAAAGAATGAAAATAAAAGGACTGCAACCTTACATTTTTTCACTTAAATGCAATTTTATACATTTATGTTGCTTTATATAAAGGAAATTGAATGTGAATGTTGCCTTTTATGAATGCAACTTGCTCTTTTTTCATTACCGAGACTTTTGTTTGAAGTAATCAATAAACTTTGGTATGTTGTTCTGATTAATATATATCCGTTGTCTCGCTTGTCTCCTGGGATGCTCCTAGGCAAATTGTTTATAACGTGGGGTTTTCTACGGCGGTATAAGGGGGGCCATGGACATTTTTGCTGGGGGCAGATGATGCCAGCAGGACCGTACTTGGTTCTCTGATGCAGAGCAGGATTTGCCCAGGGAAACTGGTTGCTTCATATATATGTTTGTTTTTCCATCAAGGTATTAGCAGTTCTGCTGCTGCGCGTAGATGGTGTCTGTGCTCTAAACCCATTTCCCTCCAAAATAACATCAAATTAATTGATCTAACTTTGTAGAAGAGTTGAACCTCGGTGCTTTAGCTGCCATTTAGGAGCTGGGTAAAAAATAATGTGCCCAGCTTCCATATATACGTGGGGATTTTTTCGTAGTGCTCTGCGTTGGTTCTGGGTGTCACGGCTACCTGTAATAAATACGAATTTTTTAGTTCAAAGACTAGAAGGGCACAAACAAGGATTATTCTGGGGTTTGTAAAGTGGAGATATTTGCATTGATGAAATACCATCAGCGCAACAAAACTGTTAAAGCAGGACTCGGGGAGTTTGTATAATACACAAGAAAAATACATATTTTTTTTTCTTTAAGGATACGGGTCTGATTCAACCCGAAATGTTTGTAATGAAAAAATGACAGTTTGAAAAACTCTTGTTTTGGCTGCTTTGGTTTCTCCAGCTCCCATGAGCCGCCGGAGGACAGATGGCTGGGCTATTTAAAACAAACTATAACCTTTAAGAAGCAGCTTCTACTCTTGGAAACCAGATACGCGCACTGAGAATCTTAATAGCCTGAGGGAGCCAGAGGGAAAAGCATCTGAAGAGCTGGAGAGGGTTTTACTCTGGGCTGGCTCCCCCGGGGTAGGGGGCCAAAAGCGCTGACTGGAGGCGATGGGTGAGGGCTGGGGGTCACCAGGTATGGCAGAAGGCACCAAATTCACATTTAAAACGCTGCTGTAACCCTTTGTATCAGGAAGGAGAGGCAGCGTCGGTTTGTAAGGTGTTTTTCTCACACTGACGTAGGTGATGTCAAATCCTAGTCCTGATGAAATCGGGGCAGACTTGACTGGTTTCGGCGGGGCTGGGATTTCTGCCGGGCCATGGTGGCTCTGCTCCTCCTGGACCAGCCTGGAAGGAGCCTGCGCTGGACAATACCCCGGCATCGGGGGGGTAATGCTGCCTCGTGCACATGAAATCCTCCAAAAATCCCGATTTTTGAAAACCAACCAGAGCTTAATTACCCTCTTGCACAAGTACTTCGATGTCACTGTGCTTATTCCAGGGGCGAGCAATTCCCTTCCCCATCGGTTTGATTCCAAATTAGCCAGCTCTGCTTTTCCAGTTCCCAGTGCCACCCTAAAAAAAAAAAAAAAATTAAATCAAAGCCCTTCTGACCCATTTTGCCTGTTGGGAGTTTGGGCATGAAAAATGGAGCGGCAGCCGGGGCTCAGGGGCTGAGTCGGGGGCACGGAGCCGTGCCAGGGGAGGAGAGGATGGATGGATGGATGGAGGAATTGCCTTTAAAAGTGATGGTGTGGGGCAAAGGTGTTGGCAGCAGCCTTCCAGGCAGTGGAAAAAAAGGGGATTTGGGCAAGCCAGGAAAAAAAAATTCGCAATAATTAAGCCCTGGAGTACTGAGATAATTTCTTAGGGAAATTACCTGGTATGCACAGGACTGTTGGGAGGGAGGGCTGAGTTGAGGGTGAGAAGTTTAATTAGCCTATTTAGGCAGAAACTCCTTTCCCCAGCAGCTGCCAGAGGAAGAGTGTTTCTGACGGAGAGATGGGGAGATGGGGTGGGCTGAACTGATGGCGGTGGATGGGCTTTTATCCATCAGAAGCCTCTAACGAGCGACATCTCCAGCAATGCCGCGGGGCTGGAGCAGCCGGACCGACGGCTCGGCCCTTGCTGCCGGTGCCGTCCCACGGCAGAGGATGAAAGCAGCGGCTTTTGGAAGTTTTAGAAATCAAACCTATGGTTTTTTCCAAGTTCTAACAAAAATATATGCCGGGGAGAAACAGCTGATGTCATTACTCGGATCAGCCTCAAAAGGTGAGTGCATCACGGTGAGGCTTCGGATGTCTGCTGTTGCCTAAAATGGAGTATTCCTGTTCGACTAAATAGGTATTTTTTTTGAAAGGTGATTTGTAAAAAACAAAGAATGGCACCCACAAAACCTTTGAGCCTTTACCTGGGAAAAAAGAGAAAAAAAAAAAAAAGTGGGTTTTGGGTTTTCCTTGAGTTTTTTTCTCCTCAGCCTCTGATCTGGAATTAATGAAATTAGTAGGAATTCTCCCTACATCTTTTCCCTAAGATTTAAAGGTAAGGAGTTGCACTCATGTGAAATAAAACTCCGCAGAGAGAGGTGCTGGCAAGAATTTCCCCAGCACTTTCCCTCTATAGACAGACGTGTATGTACCACTCTCAGGGCGCTGAACGCTGTTACGGGCCTGGATGGGAAATGCCTGGGGAAAACCCGTGTTTCTGGCTGTCACTGTTTCCTTTTTATCCGTCTCCTTGTTCCCCCTTATCATTCCGTGGGCAGGCAGGGAGTAACACTGGTCTCGAGGAGACAGAAATGCTGAGCAGCTTCTGGCAGTGTAAAACCCGAGCGGCTGGATGGTGCTGCTGCTGAATGCCGTGCTGGGATAGCCGGGCATTTGTTGGGAAATGCCCAGAAGGAGAGGCTGGAAGCAGGCAGGTTTCCAAAACAAGAAGCTTGGGAAGATGGTAAGGAAAAGCCTTGACCAATTTTCCTTTTGAGGATACACGCAGCTTTTCCGTGCTGAATCGGCTGGAGGAGACGCGGCCTTGGGATGTGCAGGATCCTGACCGGGTCCACATCCAGCCTTCGCCATTTTCTCTTCCCTTCGGAGAGCAAGGAGCAGCTTGATCGCCAAACCTTGGGGATCTCATAGCTGTGTCTTCTGCCGGCTAGCTTTGTCCTTCCTGGAGCCGGGGTTGGGAGCGGGCGGGCATCGCTCAGCGGTGCTGAGTGCCGGGTACCGCACAGCATCCTCCGCCCAGCGCTGCAGGGGAAAAAAAAGAGACATTCAGCGCTTGGATGGGCCTCATTTCTGCAGGAGCTGTTGCAGCTCAGGGAAAAGAGCATTCCTGTGATAAGAATACAGAAGGAATGCGGTCCGGCTGTCTTTCCATGCTTGCAGCCCTTGCCTACGGCTATTTTACAACTTTGTTTTACTGCTGTGCACCTGAGCTGGATTTTTTGATGAGTAAATGCACGTGAACTCTCTGTCCTTCATGACCAGACAGAAAATCGTCTATTCAAACCGTTAAGTTAGGAAGGATCCGCTGTGGTACAAACAAGGGGCACTGACTGAACTCGTAGTTTTTCCTTGAAAAATTCTCTGTCAGTGTAAGAAGGGACATGGTCTACCAAAGGACAGTGGTTTTCATACTACCCTTGTTAGTCTTTGGGTCCTAAATTAATAGCCCCGACTGCTGAAGTGTTGGAAAAAGTCTGCTATTATAGTAAGGAGCGTAATTAAAAGGTTGTTTTGGAGAAACAGGAACATCCACTTCTCTCTGAGCTCTGGGCAGCTCAGGCTCCTGTCGAGGATGAGCTGGCATCGTTTGAACCTCCTAATCGGGGAAACTGAGGCTGGTGGGTCAGGCTGGCGGCATGCTGGGAGCTCTGGCCGGCGTCGGCTATAGCACGGCTTAATGTTGCTCTCACAGAAATTTGCTAGGTGATTAAAACACCTTTTTTTATTATTATTTTTTCCTCTTAGATGAGTGCTATAGGCACTAAGGTGGGGGTAGCTCTGGCTGCAGAGTGGTGTGCGGGGGGACATCGGAGAGTAGGAGTAAATTTAATAAAAAATTAAGAAAGGGGAAAAGGAGTGAGAAAAGGGGAAAAAGGGAAGAAAAAGGAAAAAAGGGAGAAAGGGAAAAAAAAGGAAGAGAAAAAAAGAAGAAAGGGGAAAAAAAAAGGAAAAAAGAAAAAAGGGGGAAAGGAAAAAAGAAAAAGGAAAATAAAGGAAAAAAGGAAAG
>VXBO01012670.1:54489-75408 GCA_013400135.1 Rhinoptilus africanus
CCATGGCCCCGGCCCCGGCCCCGGCCGGCCCCCCGCCGGGGGGCACCTCTGCGGGGGAGATGGAGCGGTACTACTGCCTGCTGCGGGCCGCCGCGCTGCTGGAGGCCGCCGCCGCCGCCGGTGAGTGCCGGGGGGTGCCGGTGTCGCAGGTGGCCGGGGGCAGGGCTTTCCCCCGGGGGTCCCTCCGCGCAAGGAGCCGGGCTCCCCGCTCGCCTCCCGGAGCCCCGGGGGGTGCCCGGCTCCCCAGCGGCAGCGGGGGCCGGGGTGCGGAGGCAGCGGGCGGGAGGTGCGCGGGGAGCGGAGCAGCGTTCCTTGCGCGGGGGGGGCGGAGGAGTCCGGGCGTTACTTGTTTTGGTGGATGGCAGGTGGAACGGCCCCGGTTTTTAAGGAGAAGCTGTTTTCCCTTGGCGCTGCCGACAGGTCCTTCTTGTTGGAAATCCGGCGCTCAAAACGCGTTTTGAGGCAAGGCGGCTGTTGGGGGTGAGCAGGAGGGTGTTTGCCGGCGCTGGCCCCCTCCTCAGCGTCCCCATGGCTGGAGAAGTCTTCCTTGGGATGCTGTGCCCTTCCTTCCCTGCTTTCCGAAGCAGAAAAGCAGTAGATGTGTGTAAAGCGCGTCTCTGGGAGATGTCTTTAAACACCGCTCGGTGCCCGGCTGCGCTGGCGACCGCGCAGGGGATGCTGCTGTGGTTAGCTGGCCGCACACCTTGAATGCCAGCAGGAAATTCCATCTGATCCCTTCCCCCTGGCCTGTCCGCCACTCTTGTGCTTCCGTGGGCTTTCCTTCAATGGGCAACGATCTGCTCATAAACTGTGTGGAGCCCTGACTTTATTTTGTTATTTCGTTTTCTTGCGGGGAGAACAGGTTGTGGGGTGGGGGTTTTTTTCAGGGAAAAAAAAAAAAAAATAAAACCCCCTTTCATAATCCAGGGAAGGTAGTGGCATCTCGGGTGACTCCAAGCCTCGCTAGAGGCTGGGTACCTTGTCAGGAGGCGAAGGCGCTCATCATTCCTTATTTGTTCACAGCTGGCAGAGCGCTTGGAGCCGTGCCAGGCACAGCAAAGACACACTGACCCAAAAAGAAAAAGAAAAAAAAAAAAGCTTCCAGTCTAATTCCAGTTTTCCTTGACCTCTTTGCAGAGCACGGTTTGGGGTGCGGGAGGAGTTTCTCGGGGGGCAAGTCCCAGGTGAGGACTTGACTGATGTGTCAAGAGATGCTCCGCTCCGGTGAGACACCCCTCCCTGCGGTGTTGTGTCGAGCTTTGGAGTCCTCAACATAAAGAGGAGACAGAGCTGTTGGAGCGGGGCCAGAGGAGGCTCCGGAGATGCTGGGAGGGCTGGAGCCCCTCTGCTGTGGGGACAGGGGGAGAGAGCTGGGGGGGTCAGCCTGGAGAAGAGAAGGCTCCAGGGAGACCTTGGAGCCCCTTCCAGTCCCTCAAGGGGCTCCAGGAAAGCTGGGGAGGGACTCTGGAGCAGGGAGGGGAGCCATAAACCAAGGGGGAAGGGTTTCACACTGGCAGAGGGGAGCTTTAGATGAGATATTGGGAAGAAATCCTTTGCTGTGAGGGGGGTGAGCCCCTGGCCCAGGTTGCCCAGAGAAGCTGTGGCTGCCCCATCCCTGGAGGGGTTCAAGGCCAGGCTGGACGGGGCTTGGAGCAGCCTGGGCTGGTGGGAGGTGTCCCTGCCCAGGGCAGGGGGGGGCACTGGGGGGGCTTTAAGGTCCCTCCAACCCAAACCATTCTATTACTCTGTGATATGATTCTCTGCTCTTCTGTGATGATGCCCACGACGGCACCTCCTGCTCTGCTCTGGGTTGTCCTGTCTGCCGCACCCGTCCTGACCTGTCTGTTTGCCCCCACCCTGCAAACGGGGTGGGAAAGTGGAGGTGGGGGTGGTCAGGGTCGGTTAGCAAAGGATGCTACCTGAAGGGATGTGATTAAAAAAACCCCAGTCGGATCCTCCTTGCGCTGGTGGGGGCAATGAAACACCCACGCTGCTCCAGCGGGAGCTGGGTGACACAGGCATGGGGACGCAGATGGAGAACGTTTCCTGCAAGTGATGGAACGGAAACCAGGTGAAAACGGGTTTCTCCTGAGCGTGAGCCCCGTCTTCCAGCCATCTCTTGGCAGATGACCTTTGTGCAATGCTCGCACGAAATCAAAATACCTCCGCAAAGGCACGCTAGTGTGGGCATAGCTGCAGGATCTGGACGCGCGATTTGGCATCTACATGGATTCTTAGAATGCGATATTGAAAAAGATAGGAAGTTGAGTAAGATTCCCCAAATCATGAGATGAAAAATAAATCAGAAGGTTGGGGTTTTTTTTTCCCCTCATCGCTGATTTCTGAGCATTCAGCCTGATCTGGGACTGTGTCTGAACCGTTTCCCTCCGTGCATCAGCACCAGAAACTTTGTTGGTTGTTCCTAGTGGAAGGTGATGCATCCCCCGGATCTGCCTTACAGTAGATATAACCTATATACATCCCAAGCCTTTTACAGCCATTCTCACCTTTATAATGGCTTGGGCTCCCTCCGGGAGCTGCGAGAGTGCGGGGCCAGCAGCATCCGAAGGTTCTGCACCGCCATCCGTGGGCACCCCTTTGGGTGGACCATGGAGGAGTAGTAGTTTGGGAGCAGTCGGTAGTACGTGGGATGTGCTTCCTCTCCCTACACCGCGTTTCCTACAACTGTGGTTTAACCGTTTGTCATTCAATTACCAGGACAAAACTGAAGCGACAGCAGGGCTGTGTGGGAGGGAAGCGACCGAGGTGGAAAATATGGTGGGGGGGAAGAAAGAGTCTTCCAAAGTGCCGTCTTTGGCACCAAGCTGGAGGACACTTGGAGATGCGGAGCTCCCCCTGTGCACCTGGAGATGGGGAGGTCGGAGCTTGGATGTCGCTGCTGGTCATAGGTCGGAGCCTTTGGTTAAAGCCGGTTTTGGCAGGTGGGTCCCGCAAGGAAACCAAGCGGGCGCCTGCAGCTCGTGCAAACGGAGAGCTTTGTGCTGACGGACTCGAGGCGCTGTGGCGGTGGTTGTGTGGGCACACGTGAAGGTCCCCATCCTCCTCAGCTTGCTCTGCTGAGGCTTCATCATCCCATGGGGTGGCTTCCCTCTCACAGGGCAGTTGGAGGCCATTGGAAAACTGGGGATGGATGAGCAGGAGGGTGAGGAGCTGTGGTGGACCTTGTCTTCCCCGTCCCTTTGCCTCCTGGGCGATGCCAGACCTGGTTTGGCAGCAGGGCTGAGTCAGGAGCTCCTGGGGCAGAGCTGTTCCCTGGGAATCCGCGCTGGACGCTGCAATTATCCATCTGCTGCCCCGCAGGTGTCTGTCCAGGGGCCGGGTGGTGTGAGACAGACAGCGAGTGACAGCAATACCCTCTCCTCCCCCTCACCTTCTGTGCCACCGACCTTTTCCTGCTGCAGGAAGGGGTTTTGCTGGATTGGGAAATGCGCTTTTGCTCAAGAGGGGCATGCCAGACTTGAGTGTTTCCATTTTGGGANCAGTGGTGCCCGGGGACAGGACAAGGGGGAACGGGCACAAACTTGACCATGGGAAGTTCCACCTAAACCTGAGGAGGAACTTCTTTCCCGTGAGGGTGGCAGAGCCCTGGCCCAGGCTGCCCAGGGAGGTGGTGGAGTCTCCGTCTCTGGAGCCATCCCAAACCCACCTGGAGGCGTTCCTGTGCCCCCTGCTCTGGGTGACCCTGCTCTGGCCGGGGGTGGGACTGGGGGATCTCCAGAGGGCCCTTCCAGCCCCTGCCATTCCGTGATTCGGTGATGGGCTGTGAAAGCAGATAAATCCTTCCGGTGACTTCGGTGAACTTAATTCCCGGTTCCTCGGCAGGTAACGGTGCCCAAGGATTTACTGCTGTTAGGTCTCCTGAGAGATACTCTGTGCACAAAGCTGGGATTTGGCTTGGAAAAAGCACCGCTTGCGTGGTATTGAATGAGGTGGAAGTTACCGGGGTGTGCGGGTGTTTTCTGTTTGGCCTTGGGGGTCTTTTGTGCTGCACGGGCTCTGGTTTGGAGGCTGGCGATGCTGGCAAACGGGTCCTGGTGCTGGTGTGTAAAACACCTGTTAAACTCCTTCCCGAGCCTCCTGAAAGGGAGGAGTGACTGAAATCAGGAAGAGGAGAAAAATTAAAAGTGCACTGAAGCTCCTAAGTATCAGAAATGCAAGGAACTGGATTTTCTCGACTCCCACACCGCGTTGGAATCGACAGGGGTGGGTGTTGAGAAACTTCATTGCGTTTCTTGCAATAGATGCAAATTCATGTAAGGTTGAGCCGGCTTTTACCTTTCCTAAATTTTGCTTGGTTTGGGGTGATAGGAGAAGGCAGCTTTTCTGATTGGACATCAGCGCATCCCGTGTTTTGTTCCCTGGCATTAGCAGATTAGGCGCAGCAATAACAGGAGAGATAATACGTAAGCCTTTTTTCCATTAGTTTGCTTTTGGTTCGTCTTTTCTGCGCAAAGCTTCCACGGTTTGCCAGCTGTTACATCTAAATTGGAAGAGATTACCCCCATCCCCTCCCCAAATTCCTTGGTCCCCAGCGCACGGGGACACCCTGGACCTTTTAGGCTCCCCTGAGCATCCTCCTCCTCGCTGGTGGCACGGCTCAGCCCCAGCTCCCAGGGACCTTTCTCCTCGCTCCAGCTCCCAGAGTGGTCTCGGAGGGTGGCGTTCCCGGGAATGTGGGATCCTTGGCTGGCTGCGCCCTGTCTGAACACCCTGCCGCTCCATCCCGATCCCTCTTGCTGTAAGGTGATGATTCAGCTGGTCCCGTGAGGACATTCCTCCGTGGGACGGGCACACTGCCTGCATCATGGTCCACAAGCCTCCGCGGCGCTGAGTGAACATTTTTTCCCTAATTCTCATCTTTCTTTTTTTTCTTTCGCAGCATTATCTTTTGCATTTTCACTCTCATCCCCAGCGTATAGAAATCTAAGCCTTTTGAAAAGGTCACTCTAGTTTTTCAGAAGCTTCATTTTTTTTTTTTCCTGTATTTTTTCTTAGCCGAGCACGCTCCGGGGTTTGGGTGATGGGGATGTGTGCCTGAGCTGAGGCACGGACCACAGATAAGCCCTGGAGGGCCTCGGCAAAGAAGCACAGCCACCAGGTCAGAAGAGAGGACCATCTGGTGCTGTATCCTACCTCCTACGCTGTGCCGGAGCGGATGCATGGGGAGAAGTAAAAGAAGGAGCTTGCAAACAGAGCGAGCCTTTCCTCAAAATATCCTCCCTGGTCTGACAAAGGATAATTTGAGCAGTTGTTGAACCAGGGATGGTGACCAACCCATCATACCTAGTGATGGATTCGCCCTCCTGGGGCTTTCCACGGCCTTTTTGAATGGCTGGGTGGTTTTCATGTGTTCCCGCCTGGCGTGACTGCCTCAGTTTCCCGTCTGTGACATGGGATGAGGCTCCTGGTAAAGTTTAAGTCATGGGTTTTCGCTGGGGCCTGCTCACATGTGGACGGTTACGGCGGCTGTTCAGGAAGAGGGGTTCATGCCCACGAAGCCGTGGAGGGTGGTGGCCACAACGGGGAGCCGGTGATGGTGGCTGTCCCTGCGCAGGGACAGGCTTTGCAGGGGCCGTGTCCCTTTGAAACCCTGGCGTGGTGGCTGCCGCTGTGCCTCTGTCCCCTCTGGCTCTGAAGGAGGAGCTTTGCTGCTGACCTGCTTCCCAGGGCCACCCTGCCAGCGTCACCGGGCTCCTGGGCTGGCCCCAGGGCCACCTGTAGCCTGGGGACCACCCAGCACCTGAACCACCCATTCCCTCTAAATACACCCTCTCCATCCTCGGCTCCCACCGTGCTCCTGGGGGTGCAGCTCTTCCCGTGGCTCTGCCATCCCTTGTCCCTTGCGTTCTGATGCTCTTCCCAGGAGCTTCCTTGTAGAAGCAGGTTTTGCAAGTGGAGCATTTACCGAGAGATTCACGCGTGACGGGGGGAGGTTTGCCAGAACCGGCCGAGGAGCCCCATCGTCTTCCTCAGGGTCGATAAATGCATCATGGGCACAGTGGGGTGTGAGCTGTCCCCACGAGGGACAAAGGAGCTTGTGGCACTTGAGGGTGTCAGAGCTTTCTGCCATAAATATTTTAATGGGTCTTTTGTGTCGCTCGCCTGGCACCGGGCACGGCTGCACCGCCTGGAATCGCAAACTGTTGAACGTGCCAGGTTTTAGCGAAGCAGCAGAAATTGCTGTTCCAGCAGTGGGATGGCTAAAGGTGATTTCACCCCACCTGGGTCCCCTGGACAACAGCGGGGCTTTGTCTTTGTGGCAGGTACCCCCGGTGACGGGAGTGTGCGTGTGACGCAGCTGGAGGTGGTTTTGGCGCATACGAGGGGGTGTGCAGCTCAGGGTTGCTGTTAGAAATGATTAATGATCACATATACAGCTTCTGTGCTGTACCTGAGGAAATGCAGAAGAGGACCGCAGCAGATTTTGCGCTTTGCATGATCAAGTCTCTAAGTTTCTGGGGTGTGGAGAGAAGGAAATTTGATGTAGGGTATTCATCCTTGTAGGGAAAAATGATCCATTGGCCTCGGTTCCCCAGGGAAGAAGCCACTGAGTCCTGGCTGGTGGACTTCATGTCTGATCCCGAGACCTTCAGTACTTTCGTGTGTCCAGAAACCGGTCCTGTGGGTTGTGGAGACCTTTTCCTACTCAGCAGTCCAGGTTAGCCCAACGCCGCCCAACAGGTAGTTCAATGGGGCGTTTAACACCCGCCTTTTGATCCCAGCTCTTGCACAGCCAGTATGGATGTGGACACCTGTGTTGACCTGATGGATGGGGGCTGCTGGGGACTCTTCTGCTCTTGCCATCAAACATGCTCGTGGCCCTTTGCAGACGTCTTATCCTGTTGGCACTTGTGCCTGTTCCTGTTTGTGAATGAGAAACCAAAGCCATGGGAGACATGGTTTGCTCCCAGCTACCAAAAAGTTTAGTCTCAAAGCCAGGAAGCACCCTCAGGACCTTGGCCGTCAGTCCTCTGCTCGGACTAGGTCCCGTAAATAACCTTTAGGTGAATACAGCAGGCCTTGTTGAGGAGCACAATGTCCTATTCTCTGCCCAGCAGTCTCCGATGGACGTGCAGCTCGGCAGGGTGTCTCCACCAGCGTCGTGCCGCCTGGCTGGCCACCAGCCCCCCTGGCCTGGGTCCCCGTGGGCACTGCGTAAACACCCGCTCTGCATCCCCTTCCCGGGCAGGATGGAGAGATGGGACGGTGGAAATCAGGATCCTACCCCAGGGATAAACTTGTCAGGGAAGCCACCACTTGGAGACTGCACAGGTGGGGCAGCATGCCCAGAAGACACTGTCCGAAGCGCTGTCGGCAGCGTGTCCCCCTGCTCCTTCCCCGCAGCCAGGGACACCCACCCTGTTACTCGTGCTTTGTGTAGACCTCGCGCGAGCGTGCCGTTCATGGTAAAGCAGTCTGCAGGCAGCGTAAAATAGTGTATTTTTCTCTAATAACCCTCTGTCGTGCTTTCTGGCCGCGGCGTGCTGGTAGGGAGGATGGCGATGTTTCTTGTTGTGTACTGGATGGAATCCAAAGTCTTTTGGAATTGCCCGGGGAGAAAGCAGGGTGAGGCTCAGCAGCTGGGACACACACCGGCGTGGCGGAGTCTTGGCTTTCCTGCAGCAAGCTGTGGCCCCACATATTTTGCAAAAAATTAAATTTGAAGTGAAATTGTTCCCCTGATCCAAAGTTAGTGCCCGGAGTGATGGGCTACAGGGTCCTTCCTTTTAAGTGTTATAACAGCCTGGACTGAGTGAGGGGGAAAAACTGTAGGGGGGTGCATCCATCTTTCTCCTCGGATACAGGACTGCATTTCTATTCTTTGACCCAATGAATATTTAATTTTGCAAAGCAGAGCAACTTCAGCCGGAGAAGCTGAAAGGGCCGCGCTCTGCCTTGCACTGGGTTCATGGTTGGGGCACTCTGCCCTGAGGGATTTCTGTTCCCTCTCCTGCCCGAAGCAGATGAGACGGAGACGGTTTAATCCTCACGCCCAGCCCAGCTTGTGCTCCATCAGCTCTTCTGGGAGGCTCACACCAGTGCTGGCCGTGGACAGGGCTGTCTGGGGCTCATGGAAACTCCCCAAGCACCGAACCTTCCGGCCAACGCTGTTGGTGTGTGTAGGTAGGTCTGTGTTACGGGTGTCGTTAGCTTCAAAAGGAACTTTTGGAGGCAGGTGGGCCTTCCTGTGGTGGGACAACCTGAGACAGATGCTGGCTGATGACCCCGGTTAGCCCAGAAAGTCAACGAGGGCAATGGAAATAGGTTACAAACGTGCAGGCTGCCTTCACAGTGCTTCCTTGGGTGGAGATGTCCAAGCAGCTGAGGACAAGCAGATCATGGAGAAGCTCAACGTGATCCTTTACCCTTTTCATTTAGTTTATTTCCATTTTGTTTCCTAGACTACGTCAGCTACCCACGCATGGAAAGCTGCTATTCTGCATTCACAGCAAAGCCATCTCCAAATGGATTTTGTAGTTGCAGACAGTATTTGGTCGGTGTTATGAAGTGTAAGGCGCTGTTATATCAGCTTGGCAGATGCATTACACAGCTGCCGTCTGCAGATGCCGTGGGCCTGCAAAGTTTGGGAAAGAAAAGAAAACAATAGTTACCAGAGAGCAAAGCGCTTTGGGGCTTAATTGAGTTTTACAAGAGGAATTTGGAGTCAGACTGTCCCCTCCCTGAATGTCACTGCAGATCTCTGCTGTACGTGAAAGTCCCTCTTGTGCTTGAATTGCCTCGAAAGGGAACATCTCTTGATGTTCCAGCGATACCAATAAGCATTATTCTTACAACCGCCGTCTGTGCAATGGCCTTGAGATGAGTCCTGTGGGGAGGACCCAGCAAAATGCTCCGGGCTGTGTCGCACAAATGGTGGGGACAGGGTAGATTCAGCAGGGTGCCCTGCTGAGCCACTTTAGTTTTTCTCAGAAGAGTAGTGACTTTGTATTTCCCCTTTGTCTTTTCCCCACGTGGCTTCACGCATCCTCCGAAGCTCTGTCATGGCAACGATCTCCTCCGTAGAGGAGTTTCTGAATGTAGTAACTGCAGCAGCATTTTATAAATACCCACGTTAGAGCCTATATAGAAAAATGTTACTATGCTGTTATGGCAGCTTGTCATCCAGATGCTGCTGGTTTTTAGCAAGACACTGAAGCCTGCGTTCATACCAGCTGTGTGGGGATGGCGGTGCGGTTTGTGAAGGGCTCTGGGATGCTGTAACGTGAGGGGCTCAGGCTTGATTTTATAACAGCTCAGCTCTACTCGGTAGTACTTGATGATCACAAAGCCGCTTTTTAAGAGAAACGAGTGGACTTGTGTGAAACCTTGACTTCCTCCGCCTGGTGCCAAGCGAGACGCGGGCTGGGCGTGCTGTTCATAGCCTGTGCTGGGCAGTACCCCGGGGTCTTTCCTGTACTGTCCCAAGAGCGTCCTTCAAATAAGAAATCCCCAGTTTGCTAATGAGCATCAAGGGAAGCCTTGTTTGAGAGGTGGGTGTCTTTGGTACCCCCCTGCCTTTCACTGCTCTTTTTCCAGAGGTCAGTATTTGAGGACAAAGATGGTGTTTCTGTACAGGATTCATAGCAACATTCAACTGATGTGCCGCAGGCACAGCAACACGCTTGCAAATTCCGTGACTGTGCTTGATTTTCCCTAACATATGCCCAGGAGGTTGAGTTCAATGGCCAGTGCCAAGGGAGCGATGAGTTGGCCAAGGAGTGGGACTAATGGGACCACAATCAGCCTATTGTTGTGCCTTGGCCTTACCAAAGGGCAGCTGCCCTGCTCCTCCGTCGCTTGTTGGAGTCTCCTGCCCCGCAGGAGATGGGGAGGGTTTGTAAGGGAAATGCTCCCCGAGCCTTCGCTGCCTGGAGTAAATTCCTCCCGACTATTTTTGCTTCCAATGAGTTAATTTGAGTGCTCAGCTTGGGACTGCTCGCAAGGGCCTGATTTGCTGAGTGCCCTCTTCCAAAAATGTCATAGAATCACAGAAAGGTTTAGGTTGGAAGGGATCTTAAGGATCATCTAGTTCCAAGCCCCTGCCCTGGGCAGGGACATGTCATCCCTTGGGAAGTGAGAATCTCAGTCATAAGGGTGTTTAGGAATCTGGGTCTCCATTCTCTGTCAAAGTCAAGGATGAAACTTTCCATGGAATAAAACGTTGGGCAACAAGGTCCTTTCTGGAAACCACGACTCCCAGAGCGTGTCCCTCCTCGGGTTCTTCCAGAGTGTGGTGAGAACCCCGTCCTGTGGCTCATTGTACCTCAAAGCCAGAAATTCCAGGCCCACCCTGGTGGTCCCTGTTGAGCTGGTGGGCTGTGTGGGATGGGGTGGCCCGTGTCCATGTTGGCAGAAGGCACGGCATGGCGGGTCCTCCTGCACCCCCTGGGGCAGGTAGGGATCAAACATCCATTGGTTTTTGCAGTTTCCCTGATGGTCATTGGGAAATTGCAGCTAAGAGAGACTTAAGAGAATAAGCACCCGCCTCTGGGGTTAAAGTGTGCATTTTTGGGGGTGATACTTTTTTTTTCTGGAAATCAAAGTTTGAAAATATCTGTGGAAAAATGCTATTTTTTTTCCCAACCATGGTTCTCTCCAGCTTAGTTTAAGGCTGTTCTCAGTGAGAAAATGTCTTGTGAAACTTCAATTAAGTGATTTTTTTGTATATTTTTCTTTTTCCTTTTTTTTTTTTTTTTTACCATGCGAATTTTAACGCCCTTTTCCCAGCCTGTTTCCTGGGCAGGTCTCAATACACCAGCATTTCCCTCCCATGTCACTGCAGGGCCAGGAACAAAAGCTGCATTTAGTGCGAACTCAGAGCTGTGTTTGCTTTTAGCATCGAGCACCGGCGTCACCTGTGGCCATTCTAGCGTGAGGCCACGGGCTTTTGTCTTGTATTTTCAAAGACCCGCATGTTAAATATTATCTACTTCATGCGTTGGAGCTCGTTAAGTGTGATTTTGATCAGTGTGCAACTATTGAGCTGGCGAAAAAAAAAGTAATTAATAGAGAAAAAAAAATAATCTGTTGCCACTGCTTGTCCTCAGATTAGGTGAAGCAGTTGAATGCGAGAGAAATATTTGAAATACCTTGCAAGACAAACTTCTTTCTTACCGAGACCCATTCCGGAGGCTGTTAAAATCAAGAATGTTTCTGTAGCTGCCAGTGGGACTCAGGCCCCGATCCTTAACGAAGAAAAATAACATTTTTATCTACAAGAGGAGGAAACAGCGGCACGTGAGAGCAGCCTGGGGCTGGCGGGGGCTGCGGGATGCGGAGAACCCCCCACCCCGGGCAGCTCTGGGCTGCGGTGCTGCAGCCCCATACGGCGACTAAAGACCCAAGCCATCCTTAGAGAAAGCAGAAGTGACCAGAAAGCCTTTGGAAAAAGTGAAATGGAATAAATACTGATTACGCCGAAGTGTGCGGCCCGTGTGATTTAAAACAGCCGACAGATTCCTCCCTGGGACCAGCTCTGTGAAATAATCAGTGTTTAAAATTTGATTATCGGGAAGCATGAGGGCTTTAATCAGTATAGATGTGCTTTGAAACATTTATTTGCAGGAACAAGGATGTTTAATTTCTAGCTATCGTTCCATTTATAGATAATCCAGAAAAATGCCTAGCAGCTGTAAGTTCCTCTTGCGTTTGGTCTGGTTTTTCTTCCCTTCTCCCAGGGAGAGATAAAGTCATGTATATTCTTCTGATGCACTTCGTTGCCCCTGAAATGCTCAGTGTGCTAAATACGGCATTAAAACAGCCTCTCCCATTATTTAATTAAGAAGAAATCTAATAACTGAACATAGGAACAACAGCCTTTCCAGTGCATGTGGCCCCGTGCCAGATGACAACAGGATTTCAGAAGCTTATTTGTTCAAAATTAAAGACTGTAACAGTCTGAAAACCCAACCTTATTCCCAGTTAAACCCAGTTCCCTTATTCCCGGTGCAGCAGCCTGGGACGCTGCCCTACCCAGCAGAAACCTTGGCCCATTGTATTGCCAAGGCGAGGAGGCACTGGGGGAGTTTGTAAAACAGGGGGGTTAATTTAGTAACTCCAAAATATAAATATTAACATCGGATGTACCCTTTTGGGGGGAGAGCACTCGAGCTCCCAGTTCTCCCTTAGTACATTTGGTAGCATATATTTGCTGCTGACTTATGGCATGGCCCTGTTAGAGTCATTAGAAACATTGATTTCTTGGAAAACCATATATCCATCGTTAGGAAATTTCGTATGTAATTTAGAGAAGCTGCATTTGATTCAAGTCCCACCTTTGGGTTGATAAACGAGTTTGCTTTGGATTTTTTGTTTCCTTTTTGACTGCTGCTTTTGCTTTTTTTTTTTTTCCCAGAAACTGCAATACCCATCTGTGCAAAGGACATCAGTGATGACTTGATGAAAGAGTTTGCTTTCCTTTCTGGTGAGTACCTTGAATTTCTCCAGGGTCTCTGTGTGGTAATTAAATACTCCAGATAAACTTCTGCGCTATTTGGCAAAATGATACTCTGCACGGGATAACATCCATCAGGTAGTCGCCAGCCCCACTAGAAATGTTGTTAATAAAACATTGAGGCAGATTGAAGGAGCGTATTAGGTTTCTGTCTCAAGCCATACCGTAAAATATTCTTACCTTTAAACACTCAACGCATTAACAAGTGTTTTGCTTTGAAATGTGTTTCTGTAGGTTCCAGACTTAGCACGCTGATTTCTCCTTGTATTTCTGACTTCTTTTGCTGTCCCATGTAAAGCACGCTCAGTAAAGAAAGGAAGTATCTGGTACCTAAAATGTTTGTTCTGTACCACCTGTGGTTGTGTGCTGTGCTTGAAATTGGAGGCACGGTTTGACCCATTTTTGCTGTTCTGGTGGTGTAAAAAAACCCTCTGAACCGATGGTTTTCTGTCCTGACTGATGGACCTGGGCTTTGCTGCTGGTCCTCCTCCAAAGCATCCTTGCCTGTATTCCAGGTGGCCGGGGGAAAGACAAGGCTTGGATCATCACCCTCCCCGACAACGCTCGCTTCAACGAGGTGCCCGAGGAGATCGTATCCAAAGTCTTAACATACCTAACGTCAGTCCCGAGGTATGTGGCTCCCTTCTAGCTCTTGCCTGCGACAGGCAGAGGGGTCGGTCCTGCCTGGGATGGGACCCCCGCGCAAGGGGCTGAGGGACATCTTCAGCTCTCAAGAGCAAATACGAGGGAGAAGACGAACAATGCAAGCCCTTATGGTGTCCAGGCACAGTATTTAATGTGCCAGTGAATACAGAGTAAAAAGTGGACACCATCCCTATGACTTGTCAGCCTGCATGTATCATAAGTTTACTTTATTAAGTTTGTAATTAACAGCGAGCTTTCCTTAAGCTTTGACATGTGTCACCGCTTAAATATGCCAGGCGACTGCAGAATAGTATTTTGACATGTACAAATAGAGAGTCATTAGCGTGGAAAAAGAGAAGTGTAACCAGAGGACGAGACTAATTACAGGAGCGAGCCGTTTGGGGTCCCCATTACGCGGGGTGGCCCGGCAGCGTGCCGCAGAGCCCGTGTCTCGGGGTTGAGCGGCCGACAGTCGCCACATGCAGGGCTCTGTACTTAGATTAATGGCCCTCTTATTTCTTTGACACTGAGCCTAGTGACTCAGTTACCAGGAATGCTTAATTTCCTCGAATAATGCCTGTTTTGGCAAATTTCATCCTGCAGGGAGAGCAGGTTGACAGCACCTAGATGGGAGCTTTCCATCGGTGGCTGCTTTGGGAGAGGTACCGTGTATTTAGCCACCTCTGCAGGAAAAAATAAAGAGCCTCTCATTCCCTTGTCCTCTTTTGGGGATGGACTCTGAAATTTTGTGGGCTCCTGGTCCCCGGAGCACTGTCGCAGCACGGACAGGTCTGTCCCGTGGTGTGTCCCAGCCGCAGGGGTTTCTCCTTCGTGCTGTATGGGCAGCCCGTGTCTGTGCATCTGCACTTCCCAGCTCTGCCTGGTTTCTCCAGGGCTTCTTACTTCATGTGAGGGTGAACACCCTGGTGTTAGCCTGATGAGCTGGCTTGCTGGCCCTGTAATAGGTCCAACTCCATCAAGAAACTAATGAGAGCTGCGAGCTTGCTGGTGATTCAAATGTGTTCGGCGTGTTATTAGGAAAACCACTTTAATTGCGCTTCTCTGCTCCTCCTACCACCACAACAGCCTGCCTAAGACCTGACCGTCTTGAAAACATGTGGTTTTTAACACTTCGGAGCTGAAAAGGCTGTGGTGCCAGGGAGCAAGGAAAAGCATCCCGTAGATGAGGATGGAAGGTGTGTGTCAGCATCCTCTGGGTACGCATCCCTTAGCTGCATCATGTCGTGGGATCTGAGCTCAGACTTTGGGTCAGAAAGTGCCTAAAAGAGGTCAATATTTGATCTGCATGTCGGAGTTAGCTGTGGATGCACCGACACCTCCCGGCCACGTCCCTGAGGGTGGGTGCGGGGGTATTGGAAAACACCGGCGGTGCCTTTCCTGTGCCACCAGTAACAAGGACCACGTATTGTCCTACCGACACCAGGCTGAGGAAACCCCCCGGGGTGCCAGGTTTGCAGGATTTGGGGAAGCTGAATTTCATGAAGCATTTTTCTCCTGGAAATTAGATGAAGGAGTGGGGTGCTGTAAGCTACTCTTTGCTCCTCAAAGCGAGTGCATTAATAACAGCCAGGAGGAAGGTGAGTCTTGTAAACAAGCTAATTTTACTTGAGGATTCCTGTGAGTGTAGACTTAGCAACAAATGCTGATCTTTTGTGTGCCCGAAAAGAATTTATTTCTTCCAAAGTTAAGTCAGAATTTCAGTAGAAGTTTTAAGAAAAAAAATAATCAGTTGAAGTGAGCTATGGTATAGGTAAGATCGTTATTACAAAAAAGTGTCCTGATCACAATTAAAGAAAAATTATACTGTCTTTAAAAAATAAAAGAAAAATCCCACTGTATACAGTGTTTGTGCGGCCTCATCTTGAGCCCCGTGTGCAGTTCTGGGCCCTGCAATTTAAGAAGGGTGTGAGGGTCCTTGAAGGTGTCCAGAGGGCATCCCCGCTGGTGACAGGGCTGGAAGGAATGTCCTAGGGGGAGCGGCTGAGGACTCTGGGCTTGTCTAATTTGGAGCGGAGGAGTCTGAGGGGCGAGCTGGTGGCTCTGCAGCTTCCTGAGGAGGGGACGTGGAGAGGGAGATGCTGAGCTCTTCTCCCTGGGATCCAGTGACAGGACACCTCAGATGGTTCAGAGTTGTACCAGGGAGGTTTAGATTGGACGCTAGGAAGTGTTTCTTTGCTGAGAGGGTGGACCAGCACTGGAACAGGCTTCCTGGAGAGGTGGTTGATGCCCGAAGCCAGTCAGGGTTTAAGGGGCATTTGGACAATGCCCTTAATCGTGTGCTTTAACTTGGTCAGCCCTGAATTGGTCAGGCAGTTGGACTAGATGATCCTTGTAGGTCCCTTCCAAATGAAGTCCTCTCCCTCTCCCTCTCCTCTCCCTCTCCCTCCTATCCCATGTTGTTTCACTGTCCAGCTTTTCAGTATTTAGACAAGCTCTGCGTGTTTCCCTTTCATGCAGTGAAGTACAGAGTGATTTAAATCACATGGAACAGTGGCACCACGAAGGGTGCCGTTGGCTATAAATACCTCTGGATTTAAATATTAGGCAGCGGGTCCTGATGGCGTGCTCTGATCCCACCAGCCGCAAGGAGCCTGTGATAAATCTCCCAACGGCACACTCCGGGATCCGATTTCAAGTCCTCCTGCAAAACATCCCAGTCTTTATTTTTAGCCTGGTGCATCCTGCAGCACATACAAAATTAAGGGTAAGGAAAAAAAAAAAAAAAGTGACAAGAAGCACCAGGAGAGAAATAATCCTCGATCCAATTATCTGTCTCCATCTTTATGCTGCTGGATGCGAATGAACTCACCCCTTGCAGCCTCGGTGAGAAAGCATTGATTTATTTTTATTGTCAGCCTAAAAGGTACATCGCAGGACTGGAAATCTGATAAACCTGCGAGGCCTGGCTTCCAAATAGTCACAGGCTTGCTCCGCTGGCCCCAGAATAAATTAAAAATTTCCCACAGTAGGTTTCAAGGCTTTTGCACAGTTGGGAACTTTCTTCTTTGTGTGTGTAAGGGAACTGATAACAGTAAATTAACACGCTGAGAGGCTGCTCCCTGAGCGTAACCTTGTCCTGAGTCAACGCAGACTTTGCATACTTTTATTAACAGACAATACACTACAGTCTGGCTGCCTTTCCTAAATTACTTGGATTCTGGGGCTTTTCTTCAGGTTTTATTTTGATGACAGCAGTGCTGTGTAAACATTTATTATGTGTAAAAATTTATTTTTTTATTTTTTTCCCAGTTGTAGCCTGTTGGGAAATACCGTGGGGAGTTGGGGAATTGTTTCTCATAGGACAGAGACCTACCTTGTAAAATTTTAAGGTGTGCTGCAAAACCCAAAAGGTTTTACTTTTACCTCAAACAAAAGGACTTCCACCCTCTCGGGTCATTTAACTTGCGGTGGAGGTGAACAGAGCTGCCAGAAACCTGCAGAATTGTTTCATCTTGTCAAAGCTATTTTAGCCAAACAAAGTTTGGGCTGAAAAGCTGTGCCTGGTTCGTTGCATGCCGAAGTTCTGCGTACGACCCATGTGTAAAATACGCTCTTCCTTTTTCTCTGCTCTTTTCCACTACGCCTCGACGGCAGTGTGCAAATCCACATGAAACCTTTGCTCTTTGGGTGTGACGTTAGAGATCCCTGGGATATATTTGTGGGACAGCCTGGGAGCTGGATGCCTCTGCATATCTTCAGGCAAACTGCTATTATGAGCCAGAGGGAAGTTTATTATTTTCATTTTTTTTTTCACTCGGCACAACTGCCAGTGCCTTTTAAATATATTTGCCAAAGACGTGGCTACCACAAACCAGAGCAGCAAGATGAAAGCTCCCGCACTGCCTTCAAGTGTCTATTTATTTATTTTTTTTATTTTCCCCTGTAGTGAAGTTGCCAAGTATTGTCTGCCATGCGATACTTCTGAGCAATCCACCCTGTGTTTTCTCTTGCCAAACACAAGAATTACCGAAGAGGGTGCCTGCACGGGGCCGTACCCGCTGCAGACACCTGACCCAGCTCTGGGGAACCAGCGGCTGTACTGGGAGCCTCTCCTGCAGCACGGAGACACCCGGATAGGGTGGCGTGGGACACGGCTATCCTGTTTCAGTGTCCACAAAATAAATATTGTAAATATTGCTTAAATATCCTGTGAACACACTCACGTCGGAGGACTTGGTTACAAGCCGGCATACCCTTAGCTGTGCACAAACACGACTCGAGGTTGTAATTCTGCCCTGGAGTGTGTGTTGTCACGGGTTGAGCCTGGGCAGGGGATATTTGAATTACAGACGGGAGCTCACCTGCACGTTAGGGCACCCACCGGAGCCTGCATCTCCGGTGCTGCTGGCTGGCTTGGGCATTTCAAAGCAATTTAAAGGATTTGGGTGTCAAAAGGGATTGTTGCTTACAAAGTGAACCAGAGCGCGCTGGAAATGCCTCTAAGCCATCGCTGCCTTTCCAGGGGATCTTAGGAGGTGTCGGGACGGTTAAGGACCGTCCCAGGGGTCCCCACCCAGGCTGGCATCCCCCTTCCCTGTCTTGATGTCACCTCTGTTGTCTTGTGCCAAAACTATCTGGGAGTTGTCACTTGGTCACTGTGACCCGGGCAGGCAGGAACTGAGCTCCCTGGGAGGGAAGAGCTCAGCGGTGAGGGCAGGGATGAGCATAGAATCATAGCATGTGTTGGGTGGGAAGGGACCTCTAAAGCCCACCCAGTCCAACCCCCTGCAGGGAGCAGGGACATCTCCAACTAGAGCAGGTTGCTCAGAGCCTCATCCAGCCTGGCCTTGGATGTCTCCAGGGATGGGGCCTCCACCCCCTCTCTGGGCAACCTCTTCCAGTCTCATTGTAAAAAACTTCTTCCTAATGTCTCACCTAATAAACCTACCCTGCTCTAGTTTAAACCATTGTCCCTTGTCCTATTGCTACATGCCCTTGCCAACAGCCCCTCCCCAGCTTTCCTGGAGCCCCTTTAGGGACTGCAAGGGGCTCCAAGGTCTCCCCGGAGCCGTCTCTTCTCCAGGCTGACCCCCCCCAGCTCTTTCCCCCTGTCCTCATAGGAGAGGTTGGTGGAGGCTTCTGGCCACCCCTGGGCTGCTCTTGCTTCCCACCTCTGCAAGGTCCTTCTCAAGCCCATGGTGTGTCCGCCCCCCCACGCAACGACGCCCATGATGCATAACCCTGGGCTAACCCTAAGGTGGGACTTCCCAAATTTCTTGCCGATGTCTGCTCGATGAAAATTCTTTCAAGGGGAATTTTGGCAATTGTGGAAATGTCAAAACGTGGTTGGCATTTTGTGCGCTTGGGTTTGGGGCTTTTTTTTTTTTTTTTTTGGAACAGAGTCACATTCCCTCAAAATGTTATCTGGTTATTGGTATTTTCTTATCTCATAGTCAACATGAGTCTGACACCAAATTTATCCTAATCCTGGACAGAAGATTGGACACGTGGACATCTGTCAAAATGACTCTCCAAAAAATAGCAGTAAGTCATCTTTAATGTTCATTTCTTTTAATGTACTAAGTCGTGGTGCCCACTACGCGTCCCTTTCAGAGAACACTGGGAACCAGGAGCTATGATGCTCACGCGTTGTCTCTAGGTAGTGTTTTGGTTTATGGCCCTTTAATTAATTCAGTCATAGCTCTGTGCCCTAGTCGAGTGCGTAAATGAGCTGTTTGAGTATTAACTGGTTCATTTCTGTGTTTCTGTACTTCTTCACAGTGGTTCAGATGTGTTTTGTGCCACGTTCTGTGTTTCCAATGGGTGGAGAATTTGGCTTCATGTATGTTCCTTCTAGACACTGGTTATTAGTGAGAATATATTTTACCTAATTGTCAGTGATTGAAAGTGTTGGGTTCTTAAAAGAGGCTTCACAACCATTTGTGTATAGGCATGGGTGGAAAAGTCTTATTTTAAATGCGTATGTATGCCTTCATGTATTTTAAATATCTATTACACATCTTTATGTGCTCCCCTTGAGTAGATTCTGAACATCTCTCAAAAGTGAGCTTTTTGCAACCCAGCAATGCATTGTATCTCATGAAATCAAAGTATAGTGTTACCTTAGTGGGTGCAGGTGTGGAAAAGTCATGGATAGGTAGCAGCAAAGTGGTAAATGCTTTCCCAACCAGACCATGCTATGAAAATATCTTGTGCTTATTATTATTACCTTTTTTTCTGCTTATCAAAGGCATCGATCCATCTGATAGAGAAAATGAAGTAAACGGTATGTACTGAGGGGGAAGCCTCTTCCCCGATTCTGGTTAGATCTGATGAAGTTAGATCTTCTGCTGTTTTAAGTATTTACTGCCGATCCAGCTGAACTTGCCATGAAAAATGCCTGGGCGTTGGTGACATTTTGCTGATAGGTGGCCAGTAGAAGGCAGAGAGGGTTAGCTTTTTGCAGCGTGTCAGCATGTTGGGCTCTGATTTGTCTGAATTTCCTATCTGAATTTCCAGGTATGGTTACCATGCCATTAGAGAAGCTAAAAAGTAGTACTTTAAAGGGATCATCAGAATTCAGTCCTGCTGCCGGCGTTCAAGCAGGTGCTGGTACTAAGAGCGTCCTTTAAAGGTGGTGTAGTCGCTTTGCATAGTTTGGAAGTTTCAAATGTGGAAAAAAATCCTGTCCTAATTTGTAGCTTCCACAGAAGTGTTGTTCATTTGGTGTTTAAGAAGAAGATTTAATTATTTCGTGGCCTTTGAGCATATGCCCTGTGTATGTACCTGTGTGCGCTGTGTGTCCATGTGGAGGAGTGACTTCGCCAGTAGCATCAGGGCTGTCTGTGTGAATAATGTGGAGGTGCTCTCTGCAAAGAGGAAGGAGCAGCAGGAAACCTGTGTCCACTCAATCTTAAGACTTGGGAATCTCGCCTTAAAAACAGGCTCTGGCCCTAAAGGGCTGGCTTTGTGTCCAGGAGGCGTTTGGCTGGACGTCCCTTTGTGCAGCTAGCACAAAAGATTAAAGCTTGATTTCTTTCCAGTCATAAACCATAACACATGCTGCAATATTTTATTTTTCTGATCTTTGTGTGATTTTGGAATAAAGAAGTGCAAATAAGCTGAATGTGAAATACACAGGGTGGCCTATTTTTCCAGCATATGTATATGCAATTGCAGCTCTGCGGTGGTGCATCTGATCCAGAAAAAATGTGTATCATCAGGCTGTACAGACTTTAGTTTAACTCTTTGTGTCTGTCTCTTAATTGCATGGGCAAACCTGGTACATACTGGTGTTACTTGCTTTGGGAAGTGAGGCCCTGCTGCCGGAGTCGAGCCTCAGGTTTTGGCAGGAGCATCTTGCCTTACTTCCCTACGAAATCCTAAACAACTTTGAGATAATTGCAGGTGGGGGTCGTTAAAGGGAAGGGTAGAAACTCTGAGCTGAGAGCCCAGATCTCGAAGGAAGGAGCTTGGCCCTGTCTGCGGCATCCTGGCCAGTGTCACGGATAGCGTGGCCAGCAGGACCAGGGCAGTGATGGGCGCCCAGTACCCAGCACTGGTGAGGTCCCACCTTGAGTGCTGTGTCCAGTTTTGGGCCCCTCACTCCAGGAAAGACATTGAGGGGCTGGAGCGTGTCCAGAGGAGGGCTACGAAGCTGGTGAGGGGTCTGGAGGACAAACCTTACGAGGAAGGACTGAGGGAACTGGGGTTGTTCAGCCTGGAGAAGAGGAGGCTGAGGGGAGCCCTCATCCCCCTCTACAACTGCCTGAAAGGAGGGGGTAGCAAGAGGGGGGTCAGTCTCTTCTGCCAACAAACAGGCGATAGGACAAGAGGGA
>VXBO01012671.1:1425-35412 GCA_013400135.1 Rhinoptilus africanus
CGGGTCCCTTCGGGTGCCCCCGTGGACGGCCCGCGGAGCGGCCACGCCGCGGGGACGCGCTCGCTGCTGGGCTCCCTCTCGAGGGGGGGACACACTCGTGCTCTGCGTGGCCGGGGGGGTCTGCTGAAGCATCGCCCGCTGGCGGGGGGAAGCGATCTTTCAAGAGGAAGGTTGGGTTGTTGGTTTTGGGGTCTTTTTGGTGGGTTTTTTTTGGGTGTGTGTGTGTTAGTGCGACATCTTGAAATCTCTTTTGTTCGAATTGTTGCATCTCGATGCTGGCATCGGTGCTCGTCCCTCCTCCGCCCCTTCGCCTCCCCAGCGGATGCTCTCGTCCAAAATTAGGGGATAGGTTTCTCTTTAGGGTGAGCGTGCTTAAGCCTGTCGGAAATGGATCATTTTGTAGGCTAACGACTGTTAGTTTCTGAACTGAGGCAACTGGTGTATTTGTCAAGCTGGAGTTAAAGAAGACAAAAGGATATTGCAAGTGGGCTCTTAAACAGAGGATGGCAGTGGGTTTTATTGCTTCCCCTCTTGGGTGATGAGCATTGGCTGGAAAATACACACCCCAAGGCCCCCAAGGAATACTTGGTATTTCCAGCGTTTTCAATTAAGGTCCTTTCTGAAGAAGCGCTTCCATCGGAGCCCTAAAATCTGCCTTGCTGTCACTTCTCTGCTTGCCAGATGCTCGCCAGGCACCACCTAGACCTGCGGTTAGGCTTCAGACATGGAGGGTTTGTTCCCAGCATAGCGGTTCCCCATTAAGCACGGGAGCAGTGAGAGCCTGGGGTGGGCAGTGAGGAACCAGGGGAAGATGCGGGATCTGCTGCCACGGCTGTCTCCAGTGGAGATACCTTGACCCTCACAATCCTTTGTCTTCAGGGGGTTCCCAAGAATTTTGGACAGACTCTTCAACCTTTAGGGGTGAAAGGAAGAACTGAGGGCATGACCAAAGGTTTTTTGCACTTGCGGTCTCACAGAACTTCCTATGAGGGACAAGATTTGCTTTGTGATCTTCCTACCGACTGGATTGTAGGCAGTGAATATATATATTTTTTTTTTGGCTGTTGTAGTTTCACTGGAGAGCGTCAGCTCTGGTCTGCAGATAGAATAAACCCAAAGCCTAGGGAAATCGATGGTGGCTCTGTCTGTTCTTATATGCTTCATGTATGAAATATCTGATTGTGTAATTCAGGGAAATTGTATGGAGCTGCCAAAAAACAATCACGCAGCAGGTTTTTCTGTTGATATACCCTCCAAGCATATCATATCCATTTAAAATAAAATGAGCATTAAAAGCTAAAACTGGTAAAATTACTGTTCCAGTTATTGCGTGAAGCAATGATCATGCTTTTTTTTTCCTTCCTTCTTCTTTTTCTTTTTTTTTTTTCTTCCCTCTCTTTCCATGCTTCTTTTCATTCAAAATGCAACACCCACTGAAGCATCCCGGTAATAAAAGACTGATTTATTTCAGAAAGTGGCGTATCTTTGGAGCATACCCTTTCCCTGAGACTATAAGGTGTACACACCCCATTCAATTTCAGCACTGTCTCTAGAACTCTCTCTAGTCCTTAAGTATTTGTGTGTTTTGGTCTTTTAATATTAAGTCTCTGGAATAAATTGTGTTTTCCAAGTGAAGCCTCTTGTGTTTGTGTTGTGCTCTGCTGGTAGCTTTGCCCCATGCAGTGAACCGTGAAGTCCTTCAGCAGAGCCTCCCGTGTACAGGACAGCTTCCATCTGAACAATGCCAAATTCTTCCCTTGTGCAGGCGTCCACCCAGGCCCCGATGGGATAGATTGAGGGGCAGAAACCAGTTGCAGGGCAGGAACAGGCCTTCCCATGAAATCTTGAGGGAATTCTGCACGGCTACATTTTCAGACATTCAGCTTCCGTTGAGCTACTAATTATTTGGAAACCTGCCACTGAAAGTTGATTTTGCACTCCTTTTGAAAACAAGAATTTTGGAGTATTTCTTTTTCTCCCCTCCATCTGCAAGAAGGGGATGCTATATTTCTATGTACGCGTTTGTGTACAAAACCCTGGTCTCGATTTAGGTCTGTGGGTGCAAATGTAGTGTCCTGGGCTGCACTGTAAATGTAGTGGTTAAAACCTGGGGTCTTCGAGTAAGAAAACTGGATGCTATTCAAATATAATGAAGAGTTTCCAACCAATACTCAAGACCCCACCTTCTTTCCTACAAGGGTAGCAAAGGCAGGCCATTTTGAAGTACTGCACAGATGTGTTGAGACAGCTTCGTAACTAAAGGAAGAAGAGTTAGGAGGGGCTTGTGTAGCTTCTTCTGTATCAATCAGGAATGACAAGAATGAGGTAACAACTAGAGAAATCAAAGAAATTCCTGAAAGCATTAGAGACTTGAAAATAGAAACCATATGCAGCATAATAGAGGTTTCATACATTAGTAGGGAACACTTTGAAGATTTCAAAAAATGCAGGGGGAGGAAGGGGGGAAACACCTCGTGTGGAATGGAGAGGGCTTTAAAGTCTTCTCTACAGCATCTTGTATCTCCCAGCTGTCTGTCTTAAAAGCGTGATGGCAGCTAAGCTTCTTACTTCAGGATGGAGAAATGCGGTTAGTCTAAAAAAGTGGCTATTGGTTGTTTGATATGAAAATTCGTAAGTTTAAAATAGAAACTGATTGATAGCAACATGACTCCTCAAACATGAAAGATTCTTGACTTGCCAGAATCTGAAAATAAGATCCTTTGACTTTCTTCAGCACACCAATAAATGTAAAGAGATACTGATTTGTAACACATGTGGAATGGTCAGGTTTTGCCTGGGAGCAAGATGTGTAGTAATTCCCTCTTAAGTATGGTTAATGGAATTTAACTCCGAGGAAACAGTTTTATTAATAAAAACCTTCTGTCTTAGGATATAAATCAGGGGCCGATCCCTTTTGATGTGTTTGGTATTGTGTTCTGCAGAATAGAAATTAAGGAGGCTGTAGAGCTGATCTCACTTGCAGGGTGTAGACTGCCAAGTACCTCACCAGGGCCGTAGTGTTGGGAAAGCCACATGCTTTTTAGTCACATGTTGCATAGTTTAGATTTTAGCCTGGTAAGTAGTGCCACATATGATTATGATCTGCTGATCCAGGGATTTATGATTTTTTTTTTTTTTACCCTGTAGGAATTTGAATGTCTTCTCAAAAGATTTAATTTTATGTACGCTGCCCTAGCAGTTGTTTAGAGCAGAGTGCACTTGGTGCTTAACGTAAACCGTAGGACTGATGGTAGGAGCTTCATTTTGATTAGGGACTTGCTGCCCTTCCGAAGGACACAACACTGAACGTGGAATAAGTTTGGGCCTTAACCACCTACCTTTTGCTGCTTACAAAGGTATGTTCTTGGCTGCTTGCTAATGATGTCATGCTGGTGGTTGTACTACTGACTCATTGGCACGAAGAGGATGCGAGTGCAATGTTGAAGCATAACCTTTTACTCCAGGCAAAAGTCTAGTTACTATAATGGCAAAGATTCCCATAGGAATAATGTTAATGGCAGAAATCTATGCTGTCATGACTTTACATGACAAATGGAAGACACTTAAGTAGTAAAATTAGGGGGCTGCTGGCCATCTCCTGTTTCAATAGTCCTTAAATACTCAATAGGATGAAGAGCATAACCCCTGCAAAGAGATAGAACCTGGTTCTAGTTTGTGAATTTATTTTCTGCTATTACTGTTTTCCTGATGTGATCAGTTGGTGAAGGAGGGGCTCATATTCAAAATTACAGCTTGACGTTATTAACTGTTTTAGGATGAAGTAGAAGATGGTAACATAGCAGGATGCAGTAGATGTCCATCTGCTAGACAAATTTAAGATGATTGCTGAAGTATGGATAAGAAATGAAGCAAAGTTAGACAAAACAAAGAATGGTTCAACGATAGTAGAACTGATACACGTCTCTCTCATTTGACTACCTTAGAAAAGCAACACAAAATAAGTGCAAGTGAGGATGTAGAAAACAGTGAAAACCCAGTTGCAAACACGTAATCAACATGGGAGAGTAAAACCATGAGAAACCCTTTGGTACATCTGTTTGTCCAAGATAGACTGGAGCCCGAGAATTGCTACATCAGCTTCCTGTAATCATCCCTCCTCCAAGCAGTGGAGTGCGTCATTCGGGGAGAAAGAAAACAAAAACAAAGCCAAAACCAGGCTAGAGGTGGTACAAAACTAGGAGAGTGGAAAAGGATAGGGTGAAACCTGTCACCACTAGATGCGGTGCTCAGATGGTTTCGGCATTCCCCATTCATACGCAAAGTTTCCTGTTGCATGTATTTTGGCCAGCACCGGTAGGTGCATGATTGACTTCTGCTACTAATTGTGCTGAGCTGGTGGGAGGAAGCAAACTCAGTCAGTGAGCTCTGAGATGGTGAAAAGAGCTCTTCGGGGTTTTCTGCCATCACCACAAAAGCTGAGGCAAATGGGGAAGATGTGCTAGCTGCTCTAACCAACGGGTTTCTGAACCAGATGGGCTGAGAGAGTGAGGCTCGTTCTCCTCCGGCGGCGTTGCTCAGCCCTGTCTGCAAACTCGGCATCAGTGAACGTACAGCCCATGCTGGAAGTAGCTGGTCTCCCTAAAGAGTGCGTGAAAGCTGCCTGTTGAGTCCTTTCCAGATCTACGAGCCCTGTGAAACAAGGGAGACAACAGCTCCCCAGAGTGTAAAAATGAAAATCTGGCCAGATTTTCCAGGCTTTTCCATTCCATTCTTTGCTTGAGATGGAGTAGAATGTACTGTTCATTTGTAACTTCCTTTCACTAGGAGCACGTGAGGCCTCAGTAGTGTACCTGAGTGCTCCGGATAGCCCCATAGCCTACAATTCAAGTGCCAAAATTAGCAGACTAAAGTGAATGTGGAAAATATGGAAACTCCCTGTTTGCAGTTCCATATGTGCTCTGCATAACTCAAACATTCATAGTGAAGAGCCTCCTGATGCCTCTAGAAATCTGCATCCAGATTGTGAGAGTTCAAGGAGACTGACAAGTTGTCCATGCAGACAATTTTGATGGATCTGGTATCATCCTCAGGGAAGGATTTTGGTAAGATGGATATATTCATTCTCTGTTCCTGTATGCTGTTCCCTTTCCTCATTTCTTACCCTCAGAGATCTTCCCCTTGAAGAAAACCATCACACAGTGCAGAGGTACCAGCAGAACCCTTTTTAAGCTATTTGTGGCCATCTGACGTTCCACCAGCATTGTACATTTTAATGATTTCCTCAGTTCTAATTTCACTAGGTGATATTTAGACGAACATTTAGCTTTCTTCATAGTGCCACATACTTTTCATCCAGTTGCCTTGAACTGATGACGTTGCATTAATGAATAGTGCTTTTAGAACCAAGCCAAGGAAGAGCTGCCATGTCCACTGAAATACAGTGGCTCACCTGAGTGTACTCTTTTCCCATGCATGCAATATTGAATAAAAAGCTTCAAGAGAGCTCAAACCCCCTAATATTACAGTAGCTTTTTATAAGCACTAGAATAATTATGAGGTCAGTGAAAGTTCATCTGTCATCCTGTTCTGTGGCTGGATCAGTGACTGGCAGATTCATGAACAAATTATTGGTGGGGATGGAAAGAGCAATGTGGCACTCTTCATGGCATCTCAATCCTCGTTGAACAATAAACTCTGTTGGCAATCTGCTATGGCACAAAGTGGCCTTCAGTGCTGAGGTGGGTTCTGTTACCAAGGATCCAAACTATACGACAAATCACCTACAGGTGTTTTTGTAAACGTCTCTTGACACAATGCTGTCACCAAGGCATTATGTAGAAAAGTAAACATATCAATCATCAAATGGCAAATAAAATGGATCCCTCTTGCTTGAAGCAGGATGAATATTGAGTCTCTAAATACTTGCCATCTCTGTTCTAACTTGGAGTTGACACATGGAGGATGGTGTTGAGGGAAATGGACTGGCTTTGCATGCTCGCCCACAGCTATTGACCGTGTGAGGCGAGAGACTGAACATCCAAGTCCCTCACCGTCTACCACACAGAGGTGACAGGGAGTGAAGGAAGTTCTGCAGTGATGGATTTATGGTTCAGAAAAGCAGTCTGTCCAGGAGTTTGCTGTGAAAGAGTGGCAGTAAATTTACAGTCTGTGAATAGAAATATTTATCTCAGCAGCTTTTTTTTCCTTTCTGCTTCCAAAACAACTTTCCTTGGTGTGTTTGCTTATGGTTAAAGAAGCCATTCAATACACTTGATATAAACTTTGTATTCTAACATGTTGGGATATACCTTATTATGTTTGTGCGTATTTGTAAATGTGTCACAGTAAAAAAAATTCTGTTGTCTTCAAGCTAACTCTGTCTCTGTATCCTTCCTTGCCATGCCTCTGTAGATCATTTATCTTTACTTCAATTGAATTATCACAACTAGCTATGTTGCCATTCCTCGTGGTTATCCTCTCCAGAAGTGTGTATTTTCAGCTATGGACTAACTCAGCCTATTTCAGAGAACACCTTGTTAATTACACTTTAACATGCACTATACGCATTAGCAGGTATTCAGAACGCAGTAAGATCTATGTCGTAAGCTTAAATGTGTAGTGTCATTCCTGTGTAATACAAGCGCTCATTGCAGAACTTTAATTCCAGCCTCTGAAATTAATGTTACCAGACCCCAACTGTTTGCATGAATATGGCTCCCAAATCTAGATGTTCACTTGAGTGAGATCATATCAACACGAGAACTTGATCTTAAACAAAGTTTTATGCAAATTCAGTAACAATATGGAAAACTTGGAGCTCTGCCAGGCAAAAACATTCAACACTTTTACCTTCTTGAAGAAATATTAATGTGATTTCCCCTTCCACTGGCTGAAAGGGAACAGAATTGTTTCCTTTTTACATGGTGTTTTAGATTTAAATAAAACTGTCACTTGACTAAATGAAAAAAAAACAACAAACCAAGCCCAAACCTGTAAGTGATAGCTTGCATTGTCAGTCTTATTTTCAGGATAAACTAGATTTGTTTGATTCCTGCAGGACATTAAAGAACTTGCTGCAAGATCGTAATTAAACTAGATTAGTGAGTTGCAAAACCTTCCAAAACACATTTTAAGGGGAAACATTTGCTATTATAATAGACAAAGCTTGTCTATCAAGCTATGGCTTTGCTGCGCTGCATGTTGCATAGAGGCCAGTCGCTGTCACAGTCATACTGGCCTGAGTTGCTTTCAAAGAGAAACCCTTCTTTGGATCCACTTCTAATTGCTTGAGATTTTCATTGTGTCCAAATAAAGCACAACATCTATAAACGATGGAGACAACAACACGAATGCTGTGCAAATTCATTATGGGTGCCACCAAAATGAGTGCCATGTTCAGGCCAAATGAGTTCACGATGGCAAACATATATGCCTTTTTTCTGAAGTACAACTCTGTAGCTACAGATAGAGCGAAGACACAAAATAACCTTTTGCTCGCTGCGGAGGGTCCTGAGGTAGGGGGCCAGAGAACTGACGTGATTTAGATCAGCTCCTGTACATTGAGCTCCCAAAGAAGACCAAAAGACTCAAAGGAAATTATTTTCATTAGAATTACGAGCAAGGAGAGAACCAAAATAATAGATAAATGGTTTATTCAAAGCTCCATCTCTGCCCATGAGCCCTTGCAATTTTTGAATGCTAATGTTGGTTTCAAGTATGCCGTGTTTTCTTGCATTGCAGCAAATTTCCACAGTCCTCCCTGGTCCCAAACTTCCTTTTCAACACCTTTGGGGCCTGACTGCGGGTCTGCTATGTGCTCTTTGCGGCATTTTTCCAGTTTTGTTCCTGAGCTGCAGGTTCCCAGTTTGATTCTCTCGCCTGTCTCACCTGTTGTCTCCAGAAACCTTCTCTACCCCGAGCAGCTCCAGGGACTCCTCCAGGGAAGGAGCTCCTCTGGCCGCTCAGTCTTCTTAAAACAAAAAAAGAAAAGGAAACTGTCTAAGGAGCCTTCTGCGCTGCTTTGGTGGGACCGCATCCATGGGGCACACACGCTGTGAAGTGCCAGTCATCAGCTGCTGTGCTAACGATGTTCGTTGACTCCCTGCACTGGAAAGGAGACCAAATAGCTAACTTAATTATTACAAATGCCCTGTTTTATCTTAATTAATCTAGCCATATGATTCTGGTTCCCTGATCTAATTAGCTAGGGAGATAGTTAAATATAACTCCATGTTTCTAGGCACATTTAGCTCTTCGTGGTTAAATCTGCTCATGACTCCTAAGAGACTATATTTCAAAGTTACGGAGTCACAGCCGGGAATACCTCCCAGCTGCCCTTCATCTGAAATAAAAAATACAGAGTTCATCTTAATTAACATGCTGGAATAATTTTTTATGTTAACAATACACCTCATAACGTTAACATTATGTTATGTTAATAAAACACCTCACATTAAAGCCTCTCATGGAAACTAGGAGGCATCTTTCTCTGTTCTGCCACTAAGGACTAATGAGTAACTGTATTGTACATAAGAAATGGGATTTCCACTGTTCAAGTAGATAAACATAACTTTAGATTATATGTGGGAAATAGTTGCCCTTTGCTCTGTAACAGATGGAAGATGGCCAGTAACCTGAGGTAAAATAATTGGAATAATTTGAAATGGATAAATCATAGTAAAAATTCCTTGTCTGTGGAGGCGTTTCTAATAAAGACTGTACATGGTAGCCATGAAGAATATGTGACCAAAACTATCATAAAGAAGATTTTGTTGACCAGAAAGGGACAAGAGAAACAGAAGTCCACTTCCTAGTTGTGCTAAGTGTTCACTAACAAAATTGAATAAATTGCTTTTTAACTGGCCTAAAATGGACATCTAAGAATTTCCTTTCATGTATCATACATTGAACGTTTAAGTGTATTTCTTCCGTCGGTCATATGCCACGTAAAAGAGAGATACCATTCAAGTGGATGCACATGTAAACAATAAGTGATCAAACAGGACCTATGAAAGGAATAAAAACCCCACATTGTTTTTGTGCAGCATAAAGAATAGAATGATTATTTTAAGAAGAGGTAAGACATTAACCAGCGAGAGATCACTTAAATATCACTCATTCTGCCCTGGGGAAAGAAGAGGGACGATCTAGACTTCTTTTGAGGTCCCTTCCACCCTGTGGTTTGTGGGACTAGGCACATGGGGGACCTTTGGAGCAAGCTTGTTCTTGAGTCCAGAGAAATTAATTCATTTGAAACAAAATCATTCCCAAGCGTACTAATTTATTGACAGTATGTCTGAGCTCTGTTAAAATAGAGATCAAAAGATAAACCCTCTGCTAAGATGCATTATGGACATGATATGTGCTAGAAAGAAATATAGAAATAAGGCTTTTCTAGAGCCAGCAAAAGGAGATTTAATTTATTGTTGGTGAACAGCACAGGTTGTTAAACTGAGATTTCTCATAGCACTTTTGGCTTTCATTCCTGAAATGTGCTGTAAGTTTGAGGCTATTCCTCAAATTGGGGCTGGTGTGCAAGAAGTGGAGTAAAACTTACAGAAGGGATTGAGGATTTTCAGTTCCTAAATTTTATTTCAAGATGGTGATATGTAGTCACGTGGGTCTGTTTGAAAATTGTACTCTGTAAGCCCAGGATGAAATTTTGTGACTGCATCTGAGGACAGCTGCGTAATTCTCATTGATATGACACTAGCATGTCTTTTGTTACTTAATCTCTAGGCTGCAGAGACGTTTGCTGGGTTGTTCCAGAGATGAGTAGAGAATCTAACTGCATAACAAAGGCTATACACACGTTTTCAACACATGGTTGCTCAAACTTAATGGCATAATAACAATAGCTTTGAAGGTTAAGCCTGATATAAATTAGGCTCATTGCTAAAGAAATCCTTGGTGTGTATTCACAAATGGTTTTGAATAGACTTAATGTTTAGCTGAACAAACATCTCTGTGCAATCTATCTTTTGTGTGCAGGTGGGCAGCTGCCGTTGAAGTTCCTGGTTCGGTCCCAGGGGCTGTCCGTGCTGCGGCTACTTTGGACTACGTCTTTGAAATCAGTCAACCTTTTTATACCCGAGGGCAACCTGAGATTTATTAGTTTCCATATATGCTTACTGGAAATAGTGTTGTGCTCTTTAGAAGCACTTGCAGGATTTGTCCCTATGTTTCTGTTTAATGAACCGGATTCTTGGCTAGCTGCCCGTATCTTGGTGTTACTAGAGATGGGGAAATGCTCACCTTCGTTTAGCTGCTAATTGTTAGATTATTCAGCGACGTATGGATTTCGAGCCATGCATAACAGTGTATTGGCATTCTCTGAAGTGAACCTCTCAATGAGGGAGGCATGTTTGGGAGCAGACCTAGAGCTGTGGGCTTGATTCCGGTTTTATTTACATTGTTGATCAGTGAGTATTTGCTTGGAATCTAATTAAGTTGTACTAATAAAGGCAGAGCTGTGAGCCGCTAAAATTCCACGGTAATTTGGATGGTTGGATGGGCAGCACTGATTTGGTCTGATGCTCTTATGTGATATAACAGTGCTTGTGTTTGCAGTCGTAATACATAAACATTTGCCAAAACATTAAATCCTGGTGTTCTGTCATCTGCTTGCTTATCTTCCTGTCTTCCTCCTTGGTTCCCTTAAGAAACTAATGGTAGGTTGATTTGGATAGTGTTGATGTTGAAGGGGAGTTTCCTACTGCCTGAAGAGGAAGAAGGATTATCTTTTTACTCTGTAGAAGGTAAGTGCGTGCAGCAGTGCAGTTTTCATGTTGAGTAGATAGGTCAGAAAAAAAAATATGCCTCAGGTTAGGATTATTTTGGTCAGAGAGAAAATCCCTAGCATTAAGTCTTACTAATATTAATAAGCTCATACAAACTGGCAGAAAGGACTGCAGAATAGTCTGTAGAGCTGACAATTTTATTTCCAGTGCATGGGCCTGTACATAAGAAACAGCAGACCTGGTAATGACAGTAACAAGGGAAGCAAACGCATCCTTCTATGCATGGTATATACTAGGGTAGGGAGGGAGCGTATAGTAGTGTGTAGATGGGCAGTGCTCTCTTGCTTCTCTGTGTGGTCATGGGCTTCCGCTGCTTGTGCTGGATTTGAGTCAACGTCCTGCATCAGAGCTGGCTTCAGCTGTGCTTTGGTGGGGAATCTGTTTTTGGTAAAACTGTTCACAAGTGACCCAACCAAGCCTGTGTCATCCATCAGATGCTGTACGGAGCTCTGCAGTACGAGCAATAGGTAAGCGAGATGAAGTGCTGAAAATGGCCATGTTGTAACTTCATTGAAGGGTTGATATGCCCTAGAAAATAGCTTTTATTTCCAAGTATTATGTGCATGCCAATGTTTAAACTCCAGAGCTGGGTTGATTTGTCACAGAGAACTATCTGACATGTATAAACCAGATATAGCTGGCATAATTAATCTGCTTCTATAAAAGCCTTTTCTACTTAAGAGGCAGGCCAATGAAAATAAACTTGGACTTTAAAATCAACCCTCAAGTTTGCATTTCAGTATGAGAGTATGCTTTTGAGACTACTATCTGCAACAGTAGGATAGTAAAAACATTTTCATTTTCTACCGTAAGGTAACTAACCACTTAATAAAGAGTAGAGTTTATAGAGTTTTGACTAAGTCATGCAACAGCATACATAGCCTATGGACTAATGAGTGTTAATTAAAGAAAGGCATATATCACATGCCTCTTGGTAAAGCACCCTGAGGATGTGCAGCAGTAAGACAACTTGTTGTAAAAACTATCATGTGAATTATTTGAAATTTGAATATATATTAATAGATTTTGTAGCTTCCTATGTAGTACCACAACCTTTGCATTTTTTTTCACTGAATGGGAAGTGTAATATTGATGGGAGGAAAGTTTAAGTGAGACCCTATCAACAGTTTCTAGTCAAATGAATTGCGCTTTTGACCTTATATTTTTAATTTTCTTTACTTTTGTAGAAATGTTATCATAAAGAGGTTTGACATTTGGCCATGATAATGGACCTGGTGGGAATCTTTCAATGAAATTTTTTCTACTGGAAAATGTTGGAGTTCTTGCAGCTTAAGTTCTGTAGGAATGATCATATGGGCTTTTATTTCTAGCTGAAAAAAAGGACAGGCTTACCTGCTTTGAGCTAGCTAATCATTCAATGCATAAGAAAGCCATGTGGACACCCAAGATTCCAATTTTCAATCTTGCTGATTCCAGCTGGGGGATTAGACTTCTATAAAGCAAATGAGTAACATATTCAGCAGACTGTTGTCCAGTTTTGGTTGGTCTTAGCGTCTACTTTTGGTACTGGCTACCTCATCCTATATAAACTATATACCTATATACCAATTGGCAAGAGAACATCTCTGGTCAGAGCACTCACCGAAGTGTTGAAAGCTGAGGTTCAGCTCTGAACTAGGCAGAGAAGACATTGAATTTTATAGATGAAGTGACTCTCTTGAAGCAAAGGGTTTAAACCTGTGGCTAATTTTTTGCCTGTCTGACTGTGAAAGCTCATATAAAAATGCCATAAATGCCAGTCTTTTGGGAGATTGGACAGCTTTTTGCCATGTGGTTCTAGTATAAAGCCAGTGTCTGTCTTTGGATTCATAAATTAAATATCTACCCCTTCTGCCGTTTTGCAGTGTTTTATTTGTCGCAGTTTCCGGGAAGATGTTCAAGTTCACAACTGCCAGTTAAGTGCCTGGCATGACTCTTCGTCACGGAGCTGGTCCCGCTACTTTACATTAGAGGCAAATTACATTGTGTGAAAATGTTAAATTTACGTTACAGCGGGTAGGATGTTTTCCATGTTTGAGAGCTAATCCCATCGATGGGGTTAGATACTTCCACCTGGAGGGTGCGGGTAGGACCGGGGAAGCGAGTCAGCAGCTCCTTCGGGTGGGCTGGCTGCGTGCTCTCCCCCGTTTTGCTTTGGGTTTTTTTCTGACTGGGCTCCTTTGCTCCCAGCTCAGCGAGCTGCATCCCCTTGCCCAGGGCTCAGCTGGGAGCCAGGCCAACTGCAAGGGAAGGGGAGCGGGCAGTGGGCCCAGCCCACTTGAAACAGCGAGCTATTTAATTTGGCTTAGCTGTACCACCTAACTAAACCTTCATTTCAAGATTTTAATGATTTTCAATGTTTTTCCTCTAAGCATGTTTTTCACCTAAACCCACATGTTTAAGACCAGCCATCTTATGGCCAGTACGTGGAAACATCACATTATGGAATTTAAAGAAAAAAAAAAATTGTGCAAACTTTTGCAGATTAAAACCAATTGTGAAATCTTCCAATAAAATGCTTTTTGGTTTAAAATCTAGTAAATGAATTACCTCAGTGCCAAAGGACTAAATCTGCCCAAGGATCACTGTGTGTCTGAACTGACAAGGGAGTTCCAGTGTGGGAAAACAGAAGTGAGTTAACTCAGACAGTGACCTCTCATGACCATCTACATCTCCTACATCCATATCCACTTTGTGTAAACAGAAACTGACTCAAATCTTAAGCTTCCTCTTTTTGGTCTTTTTAAGTTGTTTGGATTCCTGTGAAAGCAAGCAATGGCCCTTATGGTTTATGATGTGATCCTTTTGTTTACACCTGAACGCAGGTTGATGTGTAAAGCTCAGGTGCGAGTAAAGTGGTAGGGTGAGTAAAGGGATGCCTCGGAGCATCCGATGCTTCGGTGCCTTGGGCAGGAGCCAGACCTCTCAAGGGATATTGTGATCCTGGCACTGCAAGAGAGCTGCAGAGGGCTCACTAAATTCTTACTTTAATGTTATCCTTTGATTTGAATATTAAAAATAGTGAGTAGGTTGTTATGATAAAATGATTAGACTGGACTGGAAACTGGGGTTCATACTTTCAAGTGTTTCTTAATGTTCATTTAATGTTGACTCAGGGAGGAGTTGGGGGATTTCCATCAGTTTTAACCAAGGGGACTACATTTTATTCCTAATACATATTTATAATCTCTTCAAAGGAGTTATTATTTTTTTTCTGTTAGTATAAGAGTCACTCATAGTTTGCTACAAAAGAGATATTTTAGCTGGACTTTTTCATCTGTAATTCCTGATCCCCACTACAAAACGGGTCACTGAGACTAGAGGTTATACTCCTTGATAGAATTATATCAGTAAAGCAGGAATCAAAATGTGTTGCACATAACAAATTGCCACACTGGTGCTGGTTTAAGAAGTCCTTTATACTGTAAACAGGAACTTAGCATTTTTTAGGAAATGTCTTACCCTGTAGATAGCTCCTCAGCATAATTTATGAATATATGTCATTTTCTCACTTAGTGTACTTATGAGTTGGCTATAAAGCTGAGCTTCATTTTGTACAGGCTTTTTGTATTTATGTCTACTGTGTCAGCCATTTGGCTGAGGGAAAACAGTCCCACTTGCTCGTGAGAGGGGAAGTTCGGACTGTTAGCCAAACATGAGGCAGTTTGTCAGAATGGTGAGGTAAGTGGGCTATTCTTGAGTAAAGCTGTATTTTATGTGGTGAGCCCAGCTATCATATTGTCTTTTCATACAGTAACTCATCGTGTACTTCCTGCCTACCGAAACTCCCTGAGAAGTCTTTTCTACCATGTCCTGAGGCAATGCAGTAAAAAGAAAGGACTATTGATGGGATTTTTTGAGAAACTAACTGCAAGTAAATTTCTTTTCTGATTTTATCTGGACGTGGAGAACAGTTGGAGCAGTCCTAATCCACCAGATCTACAAGTATAGATCCACAATTTTATGATAGTTTATATTGCAGCCATAAAAGTGGGAATATGTCTGTAGTGCATTTGGTAGCTTTAGAAGTGCCAGAGATAGCTCTGTTCCCAGCAGCACCAAAGCCATGTTCATGTGGAATCTCTGTGGGGGCCAATTTTATCCTTGTGAGAATGTTTATCCACCTCTTATAGAATTTCACATGTATTTCACCCTACTGCTTCCATTAATGTGGGCACCAGTGTGTTGTACTGCTCTATGCCCCGTACTTCTGCCTTCCCGGTGTTCCAGTACTAGTCTCAGTGATGCATTGCCTGGAGTATTAAGTATCCTTAGTCCATTCTTTTTGATTGAATTAAATTGAATATAAATAACATTTTAAAAAAATCAGCGTTAAACTGAGTTATCGTTAATTATAGAGTTTTTTGTGCTCATAGCTATTCAGGAAGTGCTTGTGAAATCTAACAGTCCCTCCTAACTTCAACCTTAAATAACTGCGTAAGTATAATAACAAAATGGTAACGTGAGAGATGACAGTAATGATGGAGATCCCACTACCTCACATTTGAGCACTTCTACAAATGAATGGCACTACAGAGACTGAATCTGTCACACAAACATTAATGGCTCCAGCGTCAGCCCTTCAGCACAGATAGTCAGCATAAACGCCGTTTATAGCGGACCAGTGTTCCCTCTCTTACAGGGGACAGGACACTGACCCCTGTTTTCTAGTAGTTTTACTTCCATAAAACAAATTTACATTGAATGAAGGAATTTAAGCTTGTAAAAAATGTGATGTAACTTATCCTCAGATAATAAGTATATGGCTAAGCATATCACCCCCGATATAAATGCTAAGAGCCATCAAGGAGAACAGGCTGAAAAATCCACTTTGTGCTTTGGTGTGAAGTTGTGATCTCATGAAGGTTTCTGGCCTGACCACCCCTGGGTGATGCCAGGTGCCTTCTTGGAGAGGGACCTAAGGTCCAGGGCAGGGAATGTGGGGGGCTCTACCCATGGGCTTACCCCCTGTCCTTGCTAGGCAAGTTGCCCAGCTCCGCTTCCTTCTCCTTTGGCCTGGGAATTTTCTGGCACATTGTAATGGTTTGAGAAACCCACAAGAATTTATTGTCATTTAGACAATTATTCTATCACCTGATGACCCCTCCCCACCTGCGAAGGTGTTTGGGAAAAGGTAAGGAAACTTNGTGTCCGCACTGTTGGTGCTGCAGTGGTGGCTCTGTGATGCACCGCTGGTTTTGAGTTAGCTCAAGGCGTGAGCTAAAGTTGCATGGCAGCATGGAGCTCAGCAATCTGTGGAAGCCATGCGAGCGGCAGTGTGAATACACGAATAGCTAGTCCACGCTGCGCTTTGGGGTAGCCGCACACCTAGCAGCACCTGGTGCAGCTGGAGTTAAAGCTAGGCTGTGTGCATCTGCGCTGCAGGGCACAGGTACGGACCTATGGCTGGTGAGGTGTTGGAGCACGCCAGCTTCTCACCTAATGCCGGTCTGACTGAAAAGCCATTTGTTAAAAAGGCTCTAGTGTCTATAAAGACCTGCCTCTGAGAGGAAGAAAGGTGACTCCTTGAGAAGAACTTCTTGAGACAGGGAACAAACTATATTCCTTTTGAGCCGAAACTCAAGTGCTAATAATACCTAATCCTTGCAGAACTCTAATCTGAATATTAACAGACCCCTGTGCTCTTTTGCAAGGACAGAGATTTCTTTCTAAATCTCAACAAAGCGAGCTTCTAATGTGGGTCAAATAGAAATCCTGTTTATAAAAAAGCTGCTAAAGACAACTAAATTTTTAATTTCAACGGAAGAGGCTTCTCTGTGACCCTTGAAGGCATGCCAGTGGACTCTTCCAGCACATGCCTCAGTAAACAACAAATGAATCACTGAGGTGCTCTAACAAGGATTGATGTGTCCACCCAATTAGAGGGATATAAAGAACAGTCCCTTGAAATTCTGGGTTCATTTGGGTTGCTCTGCTATTTCCGCAATCTAGCACTGAAGCATTGCTTCAGGGGTATTGTTGGCCTCAACAACTGGCTTGTGTGCGTTGTCCTAGCTAACAAGTACAAATTTTGTGCAAATATTTCTCCTATGAAGTACTCAAACATTGAAATAAAAAAACAACTCTGAATATCAAAGTCAAATCAGTCACTGGTCTCTGTTTAAGCTAAGAGCAAGATCTTCTCCAAACTTAGCGCTGCTCTTTAAACACCTGTTTTCAGGGCCTTACAATTTCTCAATTTTGCATGAGTTTAATTTTCTCATGCCTAAAATATGTGCAGTTTTGGGAGGTGAGAAGGTGTAATGCATTTATATAGTGTGATTAATGCAACTTGTGAGATGGAGCAATGCATGGAAAATTCATTAAGTATTTTGAGACTGTTTCCTCTTTCTCTTGGAATAACGTTTCTATTTTCCATTTTAACTGTACATGTAACTTGAACTGCTTCAGAAAGAATTTCCTCATGTAATCTTAAAAGAAAATTAAAAATTAGACCATTTTCTCACTACACAGAATATTTCTATTCCAAGACAAATAGTCCAATTGTTTGCACAGAACAACACATAGAGTAGCCAAAAGAGGGACATCATGCAGATCAACAATAAAGCAAAGATCAGAGTATGTTTTGTTTTTCAACCAGCTGCTGCCTCAACAATCGTGGAGCACTTCAAGACTTCAGAGGTTATCTTGCAGGTACTATTTAAGGATTCACTCTGACAAAGTATGGTGGCAATTTGAAATTCCCTGACTATGCTTCCAGGGAAACTGTGTCATGTTATTATGTCTCAATATATTAAGATACTGGCACCTGAAATTTTATTTCCTAGACCACAGATGAAACTCTGAATTTTTTAGCAAATTGCCTAGACCAGGCAATAAATCATTACAAAACAGCTGATAAAGATATTCTGCTAAACTGTTACAGAGGATGCTTTAACTCCTTCCCTCTTTTTATCCCTTTAGTGTGACCTGGATCTTAGTAGGGGATTGTACTTAACTGTGGTTGGCAGCTATTTGAATTCAGGTACAATTACGTGCCTGGGATATATGGTGTTTTGAAGCCTTAGTTCATCATGTGTGAGGGACCTTACGATGGAGGGCTAGTAGTGCTCTGAAACACATCATTGTTATGTAAAAGAAGATTTTGCTCTGTTCTGTAGGATTTATAAAAATTAAAAACATAATGTTGCAGTTCTCATCGAAAAGCTTAAGGAACAATGTAAATGCCCAAATTAAAAGTCTTGACATCTACCATCAGTGGAGAAAGCCAAGCTCCTCAGTGCTCTTACTTATGCACTGAAGATAATTAGCTGACCATACCAGGACATGGTTGTCATACCTCAGATACCACAGAGATGAAAGCAATCTGAGTATTTCTTTGAAGCAAAGTAAAGATGAGAAGTGTGAGTTAGAAACAGGTTCTGTAAGGTACTGCTTTTCCTCTTTGTATGGCCAGAATCCTGATATACCACATGTTCAGTGAAGCTGTGCATGGCATTTCAAAAAAATTGTAGATACTGAAGATTCATTAAAGCCAAGTTTGCCGGACCCGGTAATTTCAAACCCAAGTCTGTGCCATTTTTAAGCCAGGGAAACTTCCTAGCTTCTCTTTCACCAATTCTTGATTTTTTCATACCCAATAAGATTTTATTTTATTAATAGATTGACCATGTTGGGGATGATTTGATCTCTTATTTTCATTGTTTATGTAATCGAGTCATTGACCCACTGTGGAAATTCAGTAGCGTGCAGCTGCGACACAGAGTGTTATGTGCCTTATGTCACTGGCCTTCGTGTCCATAAACTTAAAAGCTGCTGCCTGGCCATGAATCTGCTTGCCAAAGTCAAAGCTGCCTGCTTGCCAAGTCCTTGAGGACATAAAAGAATCAACGTGTTTTCTTAAAATTGAGGCTTTTTTTTGTGTGTGTGTGAGGCTTTCCCATTAGAGTGGAAAAAAACGAAAAAAAAAAGCAACACAGTAAAAATATTCTGGAATGACTTCAAAAAATATCCCACTACAGTAGTGAAGGAGACCTCTGCATTTAAAATAACCTTAATAGAGTTAAATACTAGAGTGAATGGAAAAACAGATGAACCCCGTGCCTGTGTTTCATCCACTGCTGTCTGCCAATGTGCGTGGTTTTTTGCAGTACTGAGGACTGTTTCACCTCTGCTCCTCTTGGGCAGCTGCTCCGGGGCTGGACCAACGTAATGGACAATTCTTCATTAGCTCAGATAATGGGAAAGGAAAAAACACAGATGAGGAAACCTTGGTAGAGAAAAGTTTGATTGTACAAAAGTCCTTGATGTTAACTCCTGTTCAGTGCCAGATCTAATCTAGCTGCCCTCAAGCCCTCCTGAATCTTGACCCAGCCAGTGTCAGCTCTCTGGGAGGCAGCCTGCAGGCACAGAGACTTACTCTTGCTGGCTATGGAGATTGAAACAAAGACCAAAATCTGGCTGTGTGAATTAAGGATTGCCTTGCTGCCTTGAACAATCTCCTTCCTCATTTATCTTCCTCCCCCCTGAGCCCCTCCATCCTCCAAACCCCAAACCAAAACAAGGTGGCAAAGATCGCTTCCAGCCAGGGGCTCTCAACCTAGCCCGTAATCTCTTCCAGTCCCCTACAGGGTGATATTTCCCCCGTCTGGTGCTTCTGTGTTCTTGCTCTGGGGACGTTGCCCTCGCATTTTGGCACGATTGTCCTATCCCTTATCACAGCAACGGCCTCTTCCAAAGATGTTGATTTAATGTGCAGAGCCCTCTCTAGTTAATTATTGGCACAGATATCTCTGTCATTAGGAATTCCTCTTGTGCAGTTTCCTCCTCTTTCTCCCACATCCTTCACGTCTTTGGATCTCAGGGCTTTTCTTGCAGTCGTTTCTCACCCCAGTTCTACTACTCGCCTTCCCACACGGTGCGAGGTAATCCCAGACCCCTGCCTGACCACAGGCTCCCCTTCGCCCTCAGCTCTTCTCCTTCCTCCCCTCTCCCTGGGTTCGCCCCTGCCTGGGTGCAGCGTAGGTGAGAGCCTGCCTGGTGCTGCCAGGGCTCACGGGAAATCCACTTCCAATAGACACAGCAAAGCTTGCCAAAACTTTGCGCCAGGGCACAGGATCATTTGTGCTGGCAGGCTATCTGCCCCACCGTCTGCCAGCTGGCAAGGACTCTCTTGTGTGCTTGTAGTATCTCCAAAAATACTAGTCCGTCCTTGATATGGGTTTATTTAAATTCCTCGCTTACATGGCTTCAGTTTTATCTCATCGATTTTTTCCGTTGAGGGCTATAAGAATGAACGGAGCCCGGTAGGCATGCACTAAGTGCCGCAACAAGTGCAGTACATCCTTGAGCAAGGAGCTCTTTTTGTTCGTTGACCATTAGCCACTTCTTCAGTTGTGCGGAGTTGAAATTCTCTCATGGGTTAAGAAATTCTCTGAGGTAGGTCATTCCCACCCCCTCCAGACCGCTGGGTGTTTTGCAAATGAGTACCTCAAAGCAGAAGTCTCACTCTCTGGATTACCTCCTTTGCTGGAAAAAATAATTAATTTTAACTGGCCAGCGTTTTAATTCAAATACTTAGAAAAATTCCTGTGTGCTTGGTATGTTGGAAGCAGTGAATAATTGAGGTATGTAAAATGGAAAGAACTTACATAACAGAATTACACAGGCCTGTGGGGAGACCTGAGTTTGCTCAGTCCTGCTCTGCTGCATGAAGCTCTGAAGTTTTTACCTTGCAAATACAGATGAAAACATAGAAAGTGTATCAGACCAGTTGTTTCTTGGCAGCTTCTAGATCTGTTAGGAGCTTTTCCCACTGTCATTTCTTAGGACATTTTTCACTCTTAAATCAACATTTTTATCTATCACTTTTGCATCTTGCCTTTTGGGGTACGTTCTTAGAAATGAATGACTTCACTCATATCAAGAACTCCTAATTCTTTTCCTTCCCATGCCTGGATCACCTGTCAATGTGAGCAATAATGAATTGCCACTGTCAATTCTGAGCAATAATGAGTTTTCCTACAGTCACTTCAGACCACTCACTGTAAACAGCTTCTATTTGCATCCATTTGACTCTTTAAGGACTTTCTATTGTAATCTGTTGGTGCACACAAACAAAAGGTATTAAAAAAATGGAGCTGTCTGAACAAAGATCTTTTTCATCATGATAGCATGGCTGATTCCTCCAAAATAATACTGATTAAGTATTGTCCACATCACTGTTGTTGGTTTTTTTTTTTTTTAATTTTTCTTTATCGAAGACACAATAAAGCTGAATCACTTCAAATTGCAAACTTCTTTAAGACTATGTCACAGCTACTGAGATGACTATTTCTGGGGTGATCTTTCATGCTGCCTCTCTCATTTGCAGATTCCTTACCAGAATACCATTCAAGACCAGTTCTCTTGCTTAGTGCTAGTTTTACTGGATGGGTGCAGACCACCTGCTGTTTATACTTGAATTTTTGTTATCATCTACGAAAGCTTCATTTTTGACACAGGGATCAGAGGATGACCGTTGCTTGCTTGAGAAACTCTGGAAATATTTACCAACTAATGCTGTGATACTGATGTACTTGAATGTAAAACATCTTTCTCCTAGCGCAGGTGGACTAGAATAAGTTACTGCATTTCTTACAATAGATGGAGGATGGAAGTCATAAGGTTGACTCTGTGAGGCGTTACTTTTTCTTTCTCTTTCAGATTTTTCTGCTGGGTCTTTGTTGCTGCAATGAGAGCCCATTGCATTACTGGGAGAAAGCACTGCTTACGCGGAACGCACTAGAATGCGTGATGCAGGTGGGCAGGAGGCCTTCTTCTAGTTATGCCAGGGATCAGAGTGTAAAATTTACGGAGTAAATTTAATGAAGAACAGAGGAAGTGTAATTCTGGACTTGGCATTTTTATTGTGTCCAGTGGAGTAAACACTATAACTGTTTCTAATAATAAGACTGATGCCTCTACAGCAGAATGGCATTTCATTTCAAATTCTCTTGGATTTGGAGGATTTATTTTTCTAAATATGTTTTATATTTCACAAAACTAATTTCTTGGAAGTTTTGGATTTTGAGGATACTCACTGTTTACAATGTATTCCCTATTGCCAGTCTTCAGGCCTCCTTTCTGGCATTGGGATCCAATTCACCAAGGTGTTTTCTATCTCTCCTTCAGGAAGAAGCAGCAATGGCACTCCTTTCACTTATCATGCCTGGGGCAATCCCACAGCAAATTATTTTCCAACTTTGTACTTCATTTTTACAGGGTTTGTCACTAATACCGAAATGGTCGTATTCATTTGGAGTTCCTGTCTTCGTGCCTTTGCAATGGCCAGCATGCAGGAAGGAAGCTGAGGTTTCTCTGGAACCATGGCTTGTTTTCTGTCATATGGGGACTCTTCCTTTCAAAGTCTTTTCAGGTCAATAGAGCAAGCTGAATCCAGATGAGGTAGGGACAGTTTCTTATAAAATTTAGTTGTTAGTTTTACAGAATGGACACAGCTTGAAGAAGAGGCAGTCCTGGTCCCCTAGGTCACTCATTCTTTCTTACAGAATCTGATGTTAAAATTGAGGTATGAACCAGTTTGTGTTCAGGTCTGGAAGCAACAGAGTACACGCATGCCCTCTGAATCCTCTTTTCTCCTTGCTTAGGCTTGTACCAGGCACGTTTCACACTACTGTGGTATGCAGGTGGAATCTCATATGTTGAAAGATAAAATTTTGATGATCTCCTACTCTTTTTACTTTTGGCCTCAGAACTATTACTTGCAGGGTGATGGCAAACATTTCTGTGCAGCCTCTAGGAAGCCTTTCCTGGTTCTGACTGAAATTCCAAAGGTGCCTGTGTGGCTGCTTGTCTGGAGCAGCCTATCTCCTTTCCTGCCATTAATTAATTCAGAGCCTACAGTCATCCCAAATTTGTAGATACTAAGGACTCTAGCAGCATAACCTGATAGCTAGCCTTTGATGGTTAAATGAGTTCTGCTGCAGGACTTCAAAGGTGTTACAACACTGAGGTTAATGAGGACCTGGTGACCTACCAGCCTCTTATTTTGTTAGATTGCCCGGAGCTGATATGTTTTTTAGATAAAAATGAGGTTATTTGTAAATTTGCTTTAAAAAATGTAATACACATGAAATATCAACCTGTTTGGGTAACCTGTGATTTAAATTAGAAAGGTTAAAAAAACCTTTAGGAAAACCCGTAAGTTCTTTACTGTGCGTTTTTCTGTCTCTCACTACATTGCATGAACTCTGCCAACTCTACGTTTCTTCCACTTTTCGGCTAGCTTGTATCTATATTCAACTCTGTATTTGAAAACTTGTGAACTTACAGTAGTTTCACTTCCTGCACAGTTACTGTTGTCCCAGGCTGGTGTGTGGTACACAAGCTTGCTGTGGCGATGCCGTGTTGTGAAACTTTCCTCTTGCAGAAGCTCTGCCCCGGGGAGTGGGAAAGACATGTTGTAATGCCGGGAGGGGGGAAAAAACCAAACCAGCCTCATGTCTAAAATAGTCATTTCTCATAACCTGAACGGTCATCTTCTCCTCTGAAAAAGGTGAAGCCTGGGCTAGGTTTATAGGCTCTTTTCACTGAAAGATGGGGTCTGGAAAAACAGTTCCCTGCAGTATTTACTTGAGCCTTCCTTCTGTCCACACAAACCAAAATTAGTGAAGTCAGCGTAGACGTTGGGTAGTTATGCCACACATGGATTTATGAGCTTGCATAAACATCTTGTTATTAAAACTTTTAAATATTTACACTGAGATTCTGCTGCCTTCTGGACTCTCATGAGATTATTTCTGAGCACTGAGGTTGGGATTTTTTAATTGAGAATATTCAAGGGTTGACTGTTTAACATAAAACTGCTTCAGAGCTTTTCTAATCAGTGGTTACAGATTAATTTGCGCTATATCAGGGCTTAAGTTTTGCTTAATGCTTTTATAGTTCTAGCAAAGACCGACCATTTAAGACAATGCTTTAAAGCTTTTTTAAAAAAGCAGTTTTTAATAGGACATTGAAGCAAAATTAAGGAGAGCTCAGGGTGCTGACTATTGCTGGTATCTCCACATTTGGATTCTGCAATAATAGGGGCATATTTCTATGTAGGGCCTTTAGGAAATCAAGGTTCGTGCTGACTGTTCCTCCTAAAGACCCAGTATAAATCCCCTTAAGTGAGACTCCTATTGTTTTTGGTGAGACTTGAATTGGGGCATTAAAGCAAGAAATCATTGTAGTAGGTTAAACTTTAAACTCTTCTCTGTTTAGCAGTATAGACATATAACAAAACATGCCCTTGGCTTGCCAAACATTATCCAGTTGGCAATCACATGGCAAACAACATGCTGAAGATTAAAAGACTCTGTGCTTTAAGCAACGCTTTCCATGCTTAATGTAGTGTTTCCCTTTTAATTATGCAGGGAACCAGCACTGTTAAGTGGAGGCAAATAATTGCTGTGAAAATTTGCAGATCTTCTGAGTAGAAGTATTTCTTCAAAATAGTAGTGGGGTAGAAATGGGGGGTGGTGGGAGATAAAGAACCGAGTACCCACGATGGAAGGGCTGGCTTATAAATGATGGGATGCTGCACTTGAATTTGGCGGGACCTGGAGGAGCTGCAGACTGTCAAACATCACCCATTGAGTAATGCAGTGACAGCTCTCTTTCTAGCAAAACAGCAATGGCCCCCACTCAGCGTGGAGAAGGGAATCAGGGGATGAGGCAAATTGTGCCAGGGAAGCAAATTATAGCTCCAGTTGTCTGCAGTGGATCTTTTAATTTTAATACTTTTTTTTTTTTTTTAGCATAACTTTAATTCATTCAACGAACAAGCTAACCCTATTTTTTTCCTCTTTTAGAAGTTTGGAGGTAGGTAAAAGAAGGATTAAGTAATGGCTTAGGAATTTTACAGTGAACATGGATGTTGGCTCTCTGTTGCTGTAGCTGCATCATCCATCTCAACATACAGTAGCTATGGGAACAGAGCTATTGGGCCTTGCAAAAGGAATGCAAACATTTCACTGCTGGTTTGCCATTTGTCAGACTCCTTTTCTCAGAAGCCTTTACATAATTTCTATTCCGGTCTTTGCTCGTTCAAGCCTAAAACTCTTACTGTGACATCTCCCTCCTACGGAGTCAGTCTCAATGCAAACAGGTCTCTCTTCTCCCTATTCTTACAAGTCTTTCTATCAAATTCTGCTTTGTTGACATAGTTTTTTTGGGGTTTCTTCCTCCTTGACTGAGCAAGGACACAGACTAAAATAAAGCTGTAGACAACAGAGGAAACCAAAAGGGGATGGAATGGCCTCTCTAGCATCACAAATAGCTTCACTGCTTAGGACACACCTGCAGTTGGGCAGCTTATTCACAGAATCCCATGGGTGTTGCGAGCCCAAATGCTCTGTTTATTCTTGGTCTCAGGGAATATGGTAGTAGTGAGCAATATAAAAATGCTTGATAGAATAGCTTATTAAAATAAATAGTAACAATAAACTTACTGTGTTTCAGAAAACGTAGCAATTGGCTGCAAGGAATAAGGGGCATTAAGCAGCTGATCCAAGGAGAAACAAGGGGTGCTCCGTAGAACCTATATATATTTATGTATACACATATATATTTATATGTATACAAATTCTTAAAAAGGATTCTATGATGCAATTTAAATATAGACACAAATTAAAGTTGTAACTTTTCAGTGCTCCTTTTTACACAGCATCCTGAGATATGCTGCAAAATTCCTGTCCTTTCCTCTCTGAAGAGCTGACAAAATTAGGTAGATGTATATTAGGCTATTTTACCTAAGAACTGTTAAATATTGGTGGCCTTGGGGAGGAACAGAAGTACCATAAATGCTGCTCTTTCAGAAAGCTACAGGAAAAGAAACAGGGCAGTTGAAGTAAGATACTTAGGCTGATGAAATTAATGTTCACAGCGTGACTCTGTCAAAACTTGGCTTAATACATTATAAGCAATTTACCAAAGAGAACTGGGATATTCAAGATAAAGACAGCCACAGTGTCCTGGTTTCTGAGAACAGAATATAGTTGAGTTTGAATCTCAAGAACTTGATCCAGGCTTACAATTTTTGGCTTCAAATCAAACCAGTAACATCCTACTTCCTAGGAGATGAACTAAAATAAATCACCCGTGAAGCCTGATTCTGTTTCTTACTTCTATCTATTCTACTGCAAGTAAGATTTCTTATTAAAATCACCATGGATACATGATCCCTATAATCCTGTGAGTCTTTTTCTGATTGTCTACTTAGCTGCAGAAAGTTAACTAGCACTGTGCCTGAGAGAAATGAGCTGCGACCCCTCCCCCAAAATCCCAAATCAAAGCAGCTCACTTTTGAATGAACCGTGGGCATTTTGACCCTGTTCCACCATGGCAGATGCATTCAACAGTGCTCCACGTCCACCCCAGTGGGATCTGCGATGTGTGCTCTGTGCCGCGTGGCATTTTGCAGTAGCAGGGAAATAAACATGGCATGGGAAGTTGCTTAGGCATCTTTGGAAAGAGTGGAGTAGCAGTTCAGGAGTAATTGCCCTGACACAGCTCTTTCGCAGGGGCCTGTGCGTACTTCAGCAAAAATAAAAAGCCTTTATTCAACAACCAGTTTGATTGCTGTGGACCAGTTGGTTATTACTGGTAAACCAGTAAAATCCATACTCTGATTTGTATCAGCATGTCCCTGCTGTGAAAAAGAGAATGTGTAGTCTCCGATTTTCTATGCTGTTGCTCATAGGCATGAAATCAAGTCCCTTAAAGTTGGTGACATACAGTCCCTGCACTGGAGTCCCTGGCTTTGTAGCTGATTTTGGTTTTAAGTTTTGTTTTAATTTGGGCAACTCAGTCTTTGTTGAGAGCATCTCCTGGGCCGTTCACAGCTGGTTACTGGACAGGCAGCGACCAGAAAGGAAGGGCAAGGATTAAGGATCCTGATTTAAGTAACTGGAGCAATATTTCATACAGCACCATGCCACCGTCATTACCTTCTACTGGTATGGGCTTTCAGTAAAAGGTAGGACAAATGGCTTGTGCTGTATGTGTCCTTCCTGGCTTCCTCCTCAGCAGCACAGATGTGGTGTCATTATGTGCTTCTCAGTGAAAGAGGCTGCGTTAAAAATGACTTCTGTTACTGTTTAGTGTACTGCAGCAAATGCTGCATAGATCTGTAAATCAAGACATTTGTTCTTCATTTTTAGCAGTGCCCTTTCCCTGAACTCGTTTAATGAGACAGAGTTGTAAGATGTTTGTATGTCATCCAGCTGGACTGGGCGCACGATTCTTGAACTCTGACTCTTACTACATTCTCATTTTAAAAGTGTCTTGTGTCAATAGATAGTGGCAGCCATACTCTTAGGGCAGCCTTGTTTCCCATAATACCGCTCTAATGCTGTAAGCAGTGTCATAGACAGGGAAATGCCTGAGACTGGGAGAATTTGGGAATTTCTTTGTTACTGAAGTCCTTGACAGCTGTGTTTCATAAAAGTGAAGGGGCACTGTAAGTGAAGGGGGAGAGTAATTTATGAACCAAAATGTGACATACAGCAGAAGGTGAGGGTGAACAGAAGAACAGAAGGCTGTGGGATTTATTATCCCTGTTTGTCACAAAAAACATGCCCAGAAATCAGTTCCAGCATATAAATGCACTTTAGGTAGTTACAGCAATATAAACAGTTATAAAAGTAGTTATACAGGTGCAGATTATGGCCTCTAATTTCAGATATCTGTCAAAATAAAAAAGTTTAAAAATTATGTTGCTGAGTAACCAAGCTATTTTCTATCTGCTCTAGATTGAAGTCAAAGTGAGAATTTTTTCAACCTGCTTAACGATTTTTATGTCCTTTTTCTGCTGAATGTCGTAGCAATGTAGGTTTCAGGTCCGTCGGTCAGCTATGCATCTCAACCCAGCTGCACTGAATAGCCATTTACCAAGAATGAGTTAAGGATACTACTTTTTTCCGTACACTTTGCTGTTAAATTTCATTTGACGTCTTGCTGGGCCTAGTCTTGTGCGTTCAGACTCTGCCACTGCCTCGGTAACACCAGGCATTTTGGGCAAGCCAGGCTTGTGTCCAAACAGATGCCAAGCTCCAGTGCTGGAGTTGCTACTCCTGGTCTGAGAGAGCTTTTGGTGTTTCCTGGTTTGCTGCTTTGTTTTAGTGTTGTACTGGTGCTGTACCTTTCTTATTTAGTCCCAGACGACATCTTGCACCTGTGTACAACAGCTAGCATGGTGGGGCATTATCTGACTCACAGATGTGGGTGAGGGATGCTTTTTGTTTGCAAGGACCCCATGGAAAAGGAGATGAAGGCTGGTCTTGTGGCAGCACATTCTTGCTCTTGTTGAACATGAGACAGATAGATTGCCGATATATCCTTTTATCTGGTTTGCTGTTCTCTCTTCAGTCCCTCTCCTCCCCTCCCTCACAGTGTAAAAGGGAATCTCCTCCTCTGTGTGTTTTCATCTAGTGACTCCAGCTTCTTTCATAGGGTCTGTTTCTTCATGCCAGTGCAGGGGAAGCAGGAAGATGATGCTAACCGGTGCCAGGAATTTCCCATGCTGAACGTGCATAGGAAAGCTTGGAGACGAGGTGCTCTGTCATGGTAACAGAGAGCTAAGCAGCAATATGGACCATACCAACCCTGTATATAAGTTGTTTTGGTTTCTTGGTGAGAACAGAGGACACCTTGCCTTCTCTGTGTGATTGCCCACACTACCCTGCATGCTAGGATAATTTACTGGATATTCCTTCAGTGAGCAACATGGTAAAAAATGTAGGAAAGACAGTGGGAGGGAGTGATCTGCCATGTTCCAGTATCCGCTGTAGAAGCAGAGGAGACATCCTTTCTTCAAAGGTGTTCTGAAGGGAAAGGATCGCCCTTTCGTCCTTTCCCGTTCTCTTACAAACTCTTTTGGACGTAAAAGCAGTTTCACTCTTTAACATTTACACAGATTGACCTCAGAAATACTCAGTGGCATCCTAAAATGGCTGCTAATGCTGGGGGCGCAAATATCCTACTACTTGTCAGATACTTGCACAACATTTGAATAATCAGAAAAGCATAAAGACCATTTTGGTAACCTTTTCCTGGCATTACTTGTTACACACTTGCCATTAGATCATGCTCAGTACGGACAATGGCAGTGAGCAACTTAATTTTCTGAATTACAATAATTCCTCGTGCTTTAGTAACTCATGTTCTGGCTAGTGGTCTTAGTTTTAGCTTTCCTCTATACCTTCAACTCTCAGATTCTACACAGGAGCTTTTCTTGTCAACTATGCTTATAAAGTCCAGATTGGTTCCCTAACACCTTAATATTTTTGAGATCTAAACTACTGCTGTAGAAAAGAATTAAACCATAGCCTAGAATGAAACAACTATTTAACTATTTTTATGCCCTTTTTCCATGGAATGTATTAGCAAGTATAGGCTGCTCAGACTCCTAGGTCTGCTATGCACTGTGACCCAACGATACCAAATAGTTATCTACAGCTGAGATGCAAAATCCTGTGGCTTCTCAGGGAAAACAATTGTAGGATTGCCCACATTTTTTTTTCCTCTTTGCATTTAAAGGAGAGTTGAAACTTTACATCTTGGAAGGATTTATGTGGACAGGAATAATAACCTCCATGGACCTGTTGCACCAAATTTATGCTAGTATCTGATTGGAGAGTGAGTCTTACTAGTCCTACAGAAACCTCACAGCAAAATCATGCTCCAAGAACAAAAGTACAGCTTGGAGGTGTTCATACGATACTTATATGAAAGTGTCTTCATCTAGATGTCGATGTTCCAGGCTGTGACTGGTTGTTCAGCCCATGGTGCCTATGCATCTGCATAGTGCCCTTGAGCACTGGTGGTCTTTTAAATCTCAGCAAGATCAGCAATGGAGCATGGAGCCTTTCAGAGCTGCAAGATTGATGATCTTTCCAGGTGGGGTGTTAAATGGAAAATAAATAGCTCTGTGATGCATTCCCATTCTCTGTGGATTTCCATCGATTGAAAATGAGCACAGATTGACAGGCTCAATGAAGTACCCATATCTGAATGGGAGTGTAGAGTGACATTTACTCTTTTTTTTAATTTTTTTTTTTCTTTTTTTCTGTGCCTTTCCAGCACAAAATAAGAAGGGAAAAGAGCACCCTTTTGTCAGATTTTATTATGTCTTTTACAGACTCCAGACTTTGTTTCCTGGTAAATTTAATTGTATTCATGATTTAATGTCTCTCTTTTTAACACAGGAATGTGTACAAGCACAAAGTTGCTTTCCTGTTGCTCCCTGTTGCTGTAGTCAAATATTTCATTAATTGTTGCATGTTTTTGCACTTGAGCATTAAGACTTTTGGTTCACACACACCAAATCTTCATAAGCCCAGTGGTGCATTCTGCTCCACAGCATCGTGCTGAGGTGCTAGTCAAGGGGAGGCTGTAAATCTCAGCAATTTACAGCTGGGGAAATGCTATTATGCCTTGTAAATATAAAGACTATGCTTTCAATAACGTTCTGAACAATGTTTTAAAGTCATGCAAGCAGTTGAAAAGATAGTTAATTGCTCTCAATCTCCATAGGCAGGTGGCCATGTACAACTGTAATACTTCTTTTCTCTGGCTATTAGCTTGCAGATATTGATATCCATCCAGGTTTACCGTTGATACTAATGTTTTCCAGCTGCTGCTTGCTAGTACAAACATATTTCTGGTAACTGAGGATCTTATTTGAGTAACTGTAGATGTCATACAGTTGGGCTGCATATGAAACACTTGATTTTTGAAAAAAATTGTTAAATGTGAGGCTCAACAAAGCCAACTGGCTTCAAGGCCTCTGGTTCAGTGTTCTTTGATCCAGCTTCTAACTTCATTCGAAGGGCTAGCAAACAGAGCTGGAGTCTTTCTGTCTGTCTTTTTCTTGGTTTTTTTTAATGAAAGAGAATTGTACTGGCAAATGCCAGACATATGATCAAAGATCCCAGTGAAATTTCACTCTCCTAAGTATAAAACTTGGTATTTTAATACTCATTTGAAAGTACTGAATTGCAGACAGTCATTGCAGATTAACTTTTGTTTAGCATTTCTAAGCATTGCTTTGTAGTTCTTCGAACGAAATTGCAAAATTATTGTTAATGACAGTGGCATTTTGTAAAGATTGAGTTCTTGCTTTGCACTGTTATCTATAGTTATCTTTGAGGGAAAGATCATAAGGAAAAACTCTTAACAGAACTTAACTGAATTTTGAAAGTGCAACTCATGAAAATAAAATTTGGAACTTAAAAAGGAGTGAGAAAACTCCCATCTCTTCAGCAATCCTGAAATTGCACATTGATTTGTATCTGAATTACTTGATATAGCAGATAACATCATCACATTGCTCCAAACACGTTTCAGAACTGCTTTTATTTTAATCTAGCCTGATAGCAAATAGTTATTTGCCAATCACTAAAAATAGGAATGAGATAGGAAAAAAGATGGTTAAAAATATCCAGGCAAAACAGTTGAAATGGCTTAAAAGACAGCCAATTTTAAATTCCTATGTTTTCATTTTTTGATTAATTCTGTGCTATAAATAACATAAATAAAATCAAATTATTGTTATAGTGCTCCAGCTGGAAAACCACTCAGAGCACCAAAAATATCAGTTAAGTGCAAATGAGCAAAGGAATTTATGTCAAAACACTCCAGAAGCTCAGTAGACGGAGAACTAATAGCATGGATCATCTTGCAGTGATGCACTGTAGCTAGTTTGTAGGCAACAAAATTGTTCAAGACATTTTCGTTTCAAAATTATTTTTATTTTTTTGGACAATTTTGGATTTTCCATGTAGGTTTGAAATGGAAAAATTGTTGGGAGTGCCTCTTTTCTCTACCTGTACTGATTTCATCAGACTCTCATCTCTGTACTCCTGACATACCAGCTACCAGAGAGTCAGTTCTCTTCTTTTCCATCCACAGTTCTTCCGTCTTCCCTGCGGCCTTGTTGTAAAGTCCCTTATCAGGTTTATTTCAAATGGTGCTAGATGTTTTGACTCTTGAATATGTAAGTTTAACTTGTCAGAACAAAGCATGCTAAGGAGAAACGCTCACACAAATTTTAAAATAAATTAAAGAACCCTCTTGTGGCTTGAATTTATCTGAATATCAGGCTGACAAGTATAAATGACTGAAATTAATTGCCATTCATTTTTTAATGAAAGTTTCAGATACCTTTCTCTCCTTGCAGGAATGCAGTGTTCCCACCCTTAAGCATTTAAAAGGAATGATGTCGTAAGAAAGCATGAGACAAAAAGTGCCTTCTGGGTTTAGGAATTTTTCACTACTTTTCTTGCTAAAATGAGGATTAGAAATGAAATCTTAGATTATTTCTGTAATATATACTACAGCTGATGCTTTCTTAAAAAAAATCCAAATACTCTGAGGTAATGATAAATTTATGAGCTGACAACTTACAAATATGAGAGTTCATGGAAACTGAGTTTATTTGAAGCTCAGTGTCACATGTTTATGATCCCATATTATTTAGTTACTTTAACCTCATTTCTTTCTCAGGCTAGGACATTTAAGATTTTTTGGAACACGTAACATTTTTCCTGACAAATATAATAATGAAAGTAGTTTTCTTTCAGTTGAAAAGAAAAAAAAAATCCTCTTCATCTTTTTTTCTTCCCGTGTAACAGTTATTTGAACTTTTTTCATGGAAATTATGCTTGTTTGTGAAATTAATCAAATTGGTTTTTTGTTTTTAAGATAAATTTATTTTTCAACCAGGGGCTATAAAATAGATTGTGAATCTGCTCAACAGACACCGATATGAGATTTTTTCAAGGGCCTCGTGTTTACATAATGGTAGTGAAGTAACCTGCATGGAAATGGAAGCCTCTGTGGCAACATGTGTATGCCCTTCCTCTACTCATAATGAAAAAAACCAATTACATGAAAATGTAAAAAAAAAAAAAAAATTACATCAAAATCAATGGGTACAAAGACAGTGTGAAAATGCCGCTACTGAGGGAAATTTACCTAAATTTGTAACCTCTCAAATCCCTAATTCCTGCCATTCCTTGCAGATGATCCTTTCGTTTCCTGCTCTGCTGAGCATCAGCTCCAGCAGTGCCATGTTGCTGCATCTAGTTGATATTTAATCGCACATTAAGGGAAGGCACTTATAATTTTCATGACTTTTCATGACTCTAATAATGTAATCGCTACAGCTAAGGTAGGAAAGGCAGCTTCTGTGGTACGTGACAAATATAACTCAGAATTTTCAAACTTGTGTAATCTTTAAAAAGGTCTTGGAAAGTTAGTGAACCAGTTTAGAGCTTCCTCTTGCGTCTGTTCAAATTTGAATAATTGCTCCTAAAAAGAATATCCTTTTAACAAAGACATGCATCTAGTTGACATAGCACTGACCATTATGCGTCAGTCCAACATCTGAAAACCTAATGAAAGCAAGCTAAAAGGGGTTTATTGTAGTTTTTTAAGCATTCACATTGTTCTGTTTAAGCAAAATTACTTTGTTTTCTTACATCTGTCTTTAATAAAGCACTAAGATGGCTGCCAAGCAGTAGCTTCATCTTTATCCAGCTGGATACACCTGAGCTTTCTTAGCTTTAGAAAAAATCCTTCTCATCAAGTGAACCGAAACTGAGCGAAATGTGCATATTTGGAACTATAAATCAAAATGTCCATGTTACAGATGTTCTCAGCCTAGAGGCATAAATGCGAAGGAGCTTGGTTCCAGAAGGAGTTTTTCAGCAATACCTGAAAATGTTCAGAGATGCTTTATAGCTCCATGTAGTAATATGAGCACAGTACTGTAAAATCTAGATGAGTGACTTGCTCATTATGCTATTCTAATATGTGCGATATAATGGCGAGCTCCAGAGACTGTAATTCAGTACAGCGCCAATATGAAGAAAAATAGCCTTCTCTAACAGAGATTTGGGATGAAGAAGTTACATGGAAGGAGCTTGCTTTTCAAAGCAAAGCATCTGTTGGCACCAGGCAGAGCTTTTCTGAGGATGAAAAGTAAAATTATCCCATTTTGCAAAGGGAGAAGGTGGGCTGCAAATGAGGGATGGCCTTCCGCCCAACAGAAACTGAGACAATCATAGAATCACAGGGTTGGAAGGGACCTCTGGAGATCATCCAGTCCAACCCCCTGCCAGAGCAGGGCCACCTTAGAGCAGGTTGCACAGGAACGCGTCCAGGAGGGTTTGGAATGTCTCCAGAGACGGAGACTCCACCACCTCCCTGGGCAGCCTGT
>VXBO01012671.1:44416-77135 GCA_013400135.1 Rhinoptilus africanus
TTTTTTTTTTTTTTTTCATAAAAGTTTCAGAAAATCTTTCAAAAATTGTGTCTGGAAATTCCTTGTTTTCTTCGGTTCCTATATATGTCCCTTTATAAAAACTTGCTTGTTTTTTTTTTTTTTTTTAAACACAAGCGTAGAGTGAATCAATGAGGTACAGAGATGCTATAGTGTCTTCAAGATCTTTTTATTTATTTTGTGCAGCTGGGGGGTGGGGCAGTTTCTGGAATCCGTATTTCCTTTGATTTGGAGTGTTGAAACCCTGCCTTGGGAGGGATGTGCATTTTACAGCTCTTGTCTGCAGGCTATGTGAGATAGCTCATGCCTGGGAACAGGCTTGCGCAAGGGCTACTTTGGCCTGACCCACCACACATACCTACATTGCGCTGAAGGCAGTGGGATTTCAGAAGCTACCTTTTGTCTTCCTGAACTGGTTTTTCTGGAGGCGGACTGAGCTCCCCACACTTCGCATGAAGTTGAACAGGAGCTTTGGAAGTGTAGCTTTGGCAATCAGACTATGATAACGTACAAGTGATACCTGCGGTTTTGTCCTTTCCTGATGTGCTGTTTTCTGTACTGAGAATGGGGGTGATAACAAGTGCATTCTCATAATAGACAGACCCTTTCATGGGATGTGAAAGTGTATGCTAAATGAAATATTTAGAAATTTATAAGCACATAGGAAATCTAGTGGGGCAGTCAAGTCTTTATGAACAAAAGAGAGGGATAGTAAGGATCTAATTCTAGGCACTTTTTCAATATAAAAAAACCAAGTTGATATATAAAACTATGAAATAATATTTGTTTTCTCAAACTGTACAAATGTATGTTGCCTATGTTCCAGGGACTCATCTCCATCAGATCAGCTCAGTCTGCAGGTATAAAATCTTAAATGTTCTGTGAGTTCTTCTTCCTGCTCACCTTATGGTCATGAACTCTTTTTTTGACACTGTTATCTCAGGAAATCCTGATTATCAAGAATATTCAATTTTCAAACTGCTTAACATGCTCTAGGTGACCTCTAGACATGATATTTTGTAACAAATACAGTCAGATTATTTCTTCTATACAAAAAGAAAGATACCTGTGCAAGCTCTCCAGTTCTCTGCCTGTTTTCTGCAGGAGAATGGAAACTTCAGGATGAGAACAATGAACAGCAGCTCTTAGATACCAAAGAAGTCCATCCTCCTGTTGTAGAAGTCTTCCACAGTGATCTCTAGATTTGCTTCTTCTTCCGTGAGAAGAGCAATACAGTCAAAGAATACTGAGCATGCTGAGAAGCAGATGAAGTCTATTCTAACTTTGAAGTGGTGTATTTAACCTTGCTCTTCTGAAGCACTGGTCTGCCAACCGGTGCACCAAAGTTCCTTGAAAATAACTGACATATTGCAACTTCTTATATCAAATCTGCTTCTTGACTGTCTCTCTCTGGACCCTTTTTTGTTCACTAGTGAAGAGGCACAGCCAAATGCTGTGCCATTTTACAGGAACGGTGCTCAGCACCAACATTTTCAAGGATCTTCCTTTTGGACATGCTTGCTACAAAGTGCTTTGCACTCAGCTGGAAGCTGCTAGAAATAGTGCAGAACTACTACGTGTCAACGGTAGTGCAAATAACTGAAGCCATACTGGGTTTTAGCCTATATGGTAAATAGTTGTAGGCAAATTTTTTTTCTAGGTCTCTCATTCATAAAGTGGGTGTGATGGTTGTGGGGGTTAGGGAGAGGCAGGGGAGGTGGGAGAAGCTGAGCAACAGAGCCAGGGCCATCAGTCTCACTAGGACAGACAGGATACCTCCTTTTTGTTAAACTTTTGTCTTTTTGGGGGGAGGGAGCAAGAAGGTCTGTACTCTTGCAAGTGTTGACCTGAAGGTAGTAATACAGAGTGGATTTAACACTGTATGAATACATACCTCAGAGACTTAATGCACTTTACTGTCTGTTTCTCTTGTGAGACGTTTCACCGCGATTCACTTTCATGTGGCACCAGGCAGGATTATCCCTGCAAGAATATCCAGCACAGTCACAGAGATGTTTAAGTGGCTTGATCTACGTGCTACTTTTTTTCCAGGTATAGCTGGTTGTAATTTTAAAATACTTTTTAAGGTCTACTTTGTGTGTGCTGCACCCTGAGACTCTTTGTGGTGGATGGCTCAGGGCGGTGCTTCAGGCACAGATAAGGTGGGATAGGGACTAGATCAGTGACTGTTTGAGGCAGTGGAGCACATGGGGGGCTGTTTCTGGAGAACGTGACAGGGGAGCCCAGCTACGTTATCAGGAGGTTGGGGAGAGGAGGAGTATTTGTAATTCAGATATAGGGGGAAAGGAGCCTCGTAGCATTGCTGCCTTCAGGGCTGGGGGATGACCTTGATGATTGCCGTGCTTTTGCGCGATAGCCCAGCATAGCTATTATGATCATGATCTAGGTGGCTTTTAAACAGAGACGTGTGAGATTCAGCATCCCAGAGAGTGAATCTATTCTGTTATAAAGTAGCTGAAACTATGCTGGAAGGTGGCAGTCCATTTGTAACTGTAAATATTTACTAATAGAGCATAATGATGGTCTCCGAACCTCTTCTCCATCTTCTCCTCCAGTATCTTGAGCCAGCTGGCTGTGATGCAAATTGAGACACAGCAATTTCACAGTACACCTCTCAGGAAAAACAGTGCATGTTTCTTTTCATAGTTTGGGAGCATATTTCTCATATGCATGCTTCTCCGCTTATTAAAGGTCCTTTGGCATACGCATTCTCTAGTCAGCTGTATCTGAGGTTAAAAGCTTTTTGTGGATGAAAATATAAATTGTGGTGAGTTACTACTAGACATGAAATAGCAAAATCTGGAAAAATACCGAAGATGCAGCAGATGAAATGAGGCTCACGGTACCTGTGTTATACTGGGAAAAAATATAGGCTTTATTAGGGATTGCAAATTGGGATACACACATGACTTCAGTAAATCTCTGATCCTGCTGACTTGCAAAAGCCCTTTCAAAGTATTTGGTTGTAACTGTACATAAACAATAAGCTGGAGCAATATTTATGGAGGATCAAGAAGCCTGTAAATTTGTCAGATAACAAACCAGTGTCCGTAGCCTGCCCTAAATACCTAAAAAGCTGGTATCTCTGCCATGAAGGCAGAGATTAGATTGCTCAACTGTGGTTCTGTGGAAGTTAATCCTTTTATTGCTGTTTCCCGTAAAATCTCAGGCAGCAAAGCAGTGTTTCAGTAACATTACATTACCATTTTGCAGGGCAGTGTGCTAACCCTTCAACAGTATTTGCAAATTGTTGTTCTTTTTGGGTGCTGAAATCAGAAAGGTCTCTGCTGACCATAATGTCTCAGTTTTGCCCAAGACACTTGGAAAATCTGTTGCTGAGTTAGTAGAAAGTCTACTGAGAGACAGTTCTTAGTGGTATTTAAATTTAATATTCAGCCTTCTATGAACACTCCTATGAATTTTTACTGGTTTGTATTCACAATTTTGTCAAGTGTGTAAAAAATATGGGGCCTATAAGTCTACCTTTGCAAACCAGCAAATCAGAATGATTCATCTCCACTGGAGAAGCCCTTAAATTAACATTTGTTTGACAGTACTTTGAAAAAAACCCCTCACCACTTCCGTGGTGCCTGCAGCCCTCTTGGTGAGGGAGGCACGTGCTCCTGGCTGCTGGGTACCACCACCCCTGCAGATAGGCTGTAGCCACAGTGGGAGCTGGCTGTGTGGGTAACAGGCGGTGAGAGTAGAGTGCGTAGATGGAGTCTTCTGTCTTATGGAGAACAACAGCCTTCTCACTGACTTTAGGCTTGCTTTTATTTTTTCAAGCCTTAATGAAAAGCTTGTTCACAGCCTTTGCTAGAATGATAGCGGACTTTGTGTTAACCAGGGGTAGATGCCAAGGTTGACAGTCAAATTCAGTTTGTGCCCAACCTGAATATAAATACGTCTTTTTACTACTTCCACCATTTATATCCCCTTCTCAGGACACAAGAGACCATGATGTATGTTAGTGCTCCATCATCTTATTACTCCTTCTCCTCTCTCCCCCCTGAAAAGTACTCAGGGTTAGAGGGATTCAGAAGACTGTTCGTAGGGGGATGTGGCAGAAGGGGGTTTGTTGAGTGAAATGCTGCAGGCCTCAGTGGGATGTGAGCTCAACGGCAGGGGTGCTCATCGGCATTGGTGCATTCAGCTGGTAACACCTGACTAACCCTGTTGTAATTTCCTTTTCAAGGAGCCAGCATCAATTTTTCTCTTGCACCTCAGCTGATCTAGTTCTCATTCTCTCAGTGATAAAAGCTGAGCTTTGAGTAACCACCTCCATCTCTTTTCTGTTGCAGAGCTCCAACATGGGAGGCAAACTGAGCAAGAAGAAGAAGGGGTACAGTGTCAACGATGAAAAAGCTAAAGACAAAGACAAGAAGGCTGAAGGAGCAGCAACTGAGGAAGAGGAGACTCCAAAGGAGGCTGAGGATGCCCAGCAAACCACAGAGACCACAGAAGTGAAGGAGAACAACAAAGAGGAGAAGGGCGAAAAGGATACTCAGGTCGCTGCCAATAAGACGGAAGAAAAAGAAGGGGAGAAGGAGAAAACAGTGACCCAGGAAGAAACCCAGAAACCAGAACCAGAGAAGTCGGAGTCTGTTGTCGATGCGAAAGTAGAGCCACAGAAGAGCAACGAACAGGCAGCCAAGCAAGAGGAGCCGGCTGCAGCCTCTGCTCCCGCTGCCAGTAGCGAAGCACCCAAAACTTCTGAGCCTAGCAACGATGCAAAAGCTTCCCAGCCTTCAGAAGCCACAGCTCCCAGTAAAGCAGATGACAAGAGCAAAGAGGAAGGGGAAGCCAAAAAGACTGAGGCTCCCGCAACGCCTGCAGCCCAAGAAACTAAAAGCGAAGTGGCCCCAGCTTCAGACTCAAAACCTAGCAGCAGCGAGGCTGCGCCTTCTTCCAAGGAGACGGCGGCAACAGCAGCACCTAGTTCCACTGCTAAGGCCTCGGACCCTGCAGCCCCACCAGAGGAAGCGAAACCTTCTGAAGTTCCAGCAGCTAATTCGGATCAAACCATAGCAGTGCAAGATTAAATTGGACAGCCTGTTGAAACAACCACTTAAAACAACCTGTGTCTTTTTTTTATTTTTTCAGCTATACTAACTCGTTTCAGATCTGAAATAACAAATATGTATTGCCCAGAAAGAAAAGGAGAAAAAAAAAAAAAAAAAAAAAAAGAAAAAATGAAAAGGATGTCCCATCAAGTTGGGAGGGAGGGAGGGGGGAGAATCCAAATAGTATTTTTGTGGGGAAATATCTAATATACTTTCTGCCAACTTGACACAAGTCCTGGATTTAAAAAAAAAAAAAAGTAAAATAAATGGATGTCTGAAAGTACAGCACATCTTTTGTATCTGAACTGCTGTAAATGCACTCCACCAATGTATCAAAATCTTCTTTTTGTTCTGTAATGGGGTTTGGGAGTGATGCGTTTGATTCTGCCCACTGGGTTTGTGCCAAGGCAATCAGATCTTTATGAAAGCAGTATTTTCTGTGGTTTTTTTATTTACAGCCTTTCTTATTTTGATATTTTTTTTATGCAGTGGATGAATGCCAACTTTCAGACAAAACCCACTTAGCTGTCCACATATTTCTCAATGCCAATCCTCCAATTCTTCCTCTCCAAATATTTTTTGGGAGTAAAAAGCATTCTCATCCTACTTAGCCTACCTAGATTTCTCATGACGAGTTAATGCATGTCCGTGGTTGGGTGCACCTGTAGTTCTGTTTATTGGTCAGTGGAAATGAAAAAGTCTGCGTTCATTGCAGTTCCAGTTTCTCTTCCATTCTGTGTCACAGACACCAACACACACTCATTGGAAAACAAATGAAAAAAACAAAATGTACAATGGATGCATTGAAATTATATGTAATTGTATAAATGGTGCAACAGTAATAAAAGTTAAATAATTTAAAAAATATAAAGGTGTAAAGACTGATTAAATCTTCACTTTTACCCCTTGGGAACTAGGAGATTCTTACACTTAGAGAAGAAGTGCTACATCTGGGGCTGTTTACTCGCCTATTTATAGTGAAGTAGAGGCAAAGAGAGAGCCATCAACTTTATGATCCTAGAAGCACACTGCCATAAACTCCTACTTCAACAGCCACAGGCATTCACAGGTGAGGCTGGAAGAAGTGGCGAATAAACAACACATCTCATATACGTTTTATCCCAGGCAAAGTAGAAATGGCTTTTGCCTGCCATAACATGTGAAAAAAATGCTCTCTTGCTATTTTAAAGAGCCAGAGGCATGCTGACTGGGTTTTAACTGGGCTTAAAACCGTGGATTTGATAAACCCATCTTTTAAAATGAGGCAATTAAATTTAATCCCAGTCCTATTAAAATATTTCTAGTGCTGATACACTTCGTTCTTTTCCCCATTGCCATTGTGCAGGAGACGAACTGCAGCTGCCACAAAAGGCCAGTTCTACATATTTCTAATATGGGTAACCTTGTGTAGCTGAGCAGAGTTTAGCCTAGCATAAACAACATTTTTCAATAGTTTTGCCTGTTTGCCCCATTTTTATTCAGCAGAACTGCTGATTAATTGCAGTTTCTGCTGAGCGGTGTCATTGCTGGATACAGACAACGATTTCAGTGCAGAGGATTCACAAAACTGGTTAAAGAAGCATATTTGCTCTGCCCATTAATAAGCCCTTAGGCAGAGCTGAAGTTCTGAGAGAAGCGGGCAATGGTAAATAGAAACCCAGCTTGGACACATACCAAAGGGATGAGTGGACTTGTATTTAGTAAATAAGGGATACGTTTTTTTAAATTATACGAATATTTTCGCATACCTCTCGCCATGCAGTGAGGATGATTCACTCTACAGATTTCCATAATTCTTATCCTTTATTTTATTCAGAAATACAAGGTTTCTATACCGTGCTGGGGATACTGATGTGCAGTCGTGCACCTGTGGAAAGCTTACTGGACCAGACAGGAGTTGGGGTTTAGATCAGGTCCTTCACTTGCATGAGTCTTGCACCACCATCAAGGTTTTGTATCCTTAATGTGGAGGAGTCAATTTCATGCATAACATGTCAAAATAATGTGGATTCTTTTGCACAGAGAAGGGTCAGCTAAGTACTCTGGCTTAAAAAGAAGATTTTTTTTGCTTTTTTGGATTAAATAGCTGAAACGCTGAAAGGGAGCTAGGCAGATAACACATTTGCAGTAGTTTACCAGGCATTGCACGTATATAGCCGCCACAATCTACAGCATCTTTCTGTGGCCAAGTTTGTGGCTTTCCTGCAAATCTGGGAGATCTCTCTGCCATCATTTCCCAGTGTAGATGTGTCCTGGAAAGGGAGAACTTCTGTCCGCAGCTCCTCCGTGACTTTCCATGAGACGAGTCCAGGATTGAGAGGAGGAGCACAGGGATCCTGCAGTACTTTGTGGTGACACAGTGCTGAATCGACCCGAAACTGATGTGACTAAATTTATGCTCTGCCTTTGGGCTGGAAGTGGCTGGCAGTGGACAATAGGTATGTAACTTGTTTACTGGGGCGGTATTTGAATGTGCCTACTAACAATATTGCACCTTGGCTGGTAGCACACCCATTCACTTTCAATATAATGTTCAAAAATAGTGCTTAATTTGTAAAAATAGTTCAACAAGCAACACATACCTCAGTTTTCCCCTGAACTTTCTTTATTTGGCATACTAAAAAACAGTGAGAAGATCTTGAATGCACTCTTTATCTCTGAAGCAATTAAAAGTACCCCTGCGCTCCACTTCTGTATCTGAACCCAGCAGCCTCTGCAGCCATCGACAGCAAACCCTTAACACACGTACTGCAGTTCTCACAACCTGCTTGCTGCTGACAGTAGTTTCTTCCCAACAGTGTTGATGGTGCAAGGGAATGTTATGGTCCATGTAGCTGGAAATCACCAGCATATGGCAAAGAAGTGTGCACTTGTATTTGGGAAGCTGAGAGGCAGCACAGACAAAGATCGATGCACTTGCTTATTTAAGTGCTCAGTATTCTCAAAAAATAAGAAGGAAAGTTGCCATATAATGTCTTTAATTCTTTTATTAATAGATGGGGCTGCAAAATTAGCCTTGTTATGGTAGTTAAAATGCTTAGTGTATAACTGGTAGTGCCAAGGCATTCTGGCTTGGGCCATTGGTCTACAGTGCTGTTATTCAGCTCCTATATATGCAAGGAAAGAAATCATCTCGGTTCAAAGAGCTTATGAACTACGCGTATATGGTTAATAGAAATGTGAAGCATGTTGCTTGCCCGAAGTGGCATGAGAAGAGGTTAAAGCCTAGAGCCCTGCTTTTCTTCACTTCAGTCCAGTATCTCATCTCCAAGATCCTCTTTTTTTCTGAGTTATAATCACTCTTTAATAACAGTAAAAGTATGCTAAGAGTACAGAGCTAACAGGCATGTTAATGCTTTGAGCGTAAGCACATTGCAGATAACCTCAAAGGACCCAGCCCTTTTGTGAAAGCATGCCAAAGGAATAGAGAAATCCAACCCTGGGAAAGAACCTTTGCTATTGTTTAGAGCCCCTACAGAGAGATGTTTGCAAGGTCTCCCTTGTTTTGCCTTGGAGACTGTCAAGAATCTGTTGCTCTCCCTTCGACAATAGGAAGGTCAGTGCCATTGGCTTTGCTCACATTTTGCTCGCGCTTTCACAGCAAGGAGAAATGCAGCTGCTGCTAAATGTACAGCAACTTAACCTTTCCTTTTTTTTTTTTTTTTTTTTTTTTTTTTTTTTTTTTTTTTTACTGTACTTGAAACGTACCTGCTGATAATTTTATAAGGACATTTTGAGTTGGAAAAACAACTAAAGTTATGTTAAAATATTCATAATGATATAGCTTCCTAGGAGCAAAGTTTACCACTTGCCCTGTAGATGGTTTCTGAACACTGACTTACGTGTCTGTACAGGGTAGACACTTCCATGAAGAAACAGTAAAATAAAACATTATAGGATGTGTTGGTCTTGTGTGACAGCACTTCTAGGCATATGATGGTGTGACTGCCAATATCTAAACAGCCAGTGACTCCCGAATTTCTCCTGGAACATAACCAGGTCTATGCGTTCTCTGTCTCACTCAACAATTGCATCCTCTGACTCAGCTTGGACTCCAGCTTGGTTCTAGTGCACTGAACAGAGCTTGAAGCAGTGGGAGAATCAAGCCCTCAGTCTTGCTTCAGGAGATTCTTATTGCTAGACTGCAATTTTGTGCATTTATCCTTATTTAGCCAAACTGGGGAATGAGGCAAAGAACAACCTCACATTTGTTGCCAGTGCTGCAGGAGGCATTCTCTCACAGTACGTTTCTTCAGCACATCTACTGCTATACTTTCATTGTTGTCTCCTTGCACTGAGTTACTAGTCTTTAAAGCTCTTTTTAAAGATTTTTTCAATACTAATTACTTTGCTCTTTTTTTCTGGGAAAGGGTGTCGCATATTTTTTTCTGCACCAGACACTCCCCATTTATGCAGAGTCTGATTTGGTTGACTTTCTGCCTTTCACTTACTTTTTTTTTTTTAACATCCTGTTTTATATTTAACCTTCCCACTGTATTTCATGCAATATGAATGCGTATCAACTGTTAAGCAGCCAGATTTGGAAACTATGGCTCTCCAGTCATGGGAAAACAGCGGCATATATGTATTTTTTCCTTCATTGCTGTGAAAGAGTCTTCTCCAGGACTGGCAGAGCTTTTCTTCCTGCGTTTATCATGGTGGGCTCAAGATCTGGCCACAGAGTCAGGTAAGCAGGAGGAGGTATTTTTAGTTTTGGTTTTCTTTTTTATGTTGAGGGGAGAGAGGGAAGGAATGGCTGTTTCAAAATATGGCCACAGGAGTTGGGACATAGGGCATATGACACAATATTTTGTTTCCTGGAGACAATGCTATTGTATGTTAAGTGGCCACCATAGGGTTACCAAGTCCCTCCAACTCATCAGGGCACCTGTCTCTCTTTTAGCATATTTGCTTGTGTAGGCAAAAAATGCTAGTTCCAAGATCTTACTCGCATGGCTGCTTAAATGTATTGCCTCCATCTCTAGATTGTCTTCCCTCCACAGTTTAAGTCTTAGATCTCTGAGAGTCTCCCATTGCATCAGGAGGCTGACTGAGCTTCTTGATGGCTTGGCTTGATCAAGATGACTCTTTTTGAGATTGTTCAGTCAAGTGAGGTGCAGATTTGATTGAGTTACAACTTTGTTTCACTTACTAAGCAAAAGTTCAAAGGCTTTACGTGATGTTCCTGCTGAGGGTAAGGTGAAATCTTCCTACAAGCTCTACCAGTCTGTTATTTGGAATCGCATCAGGTTGCTGCAAAATGAATACCTTGCTAAACGTCACTGCTGGTTCAGCTGACCAGTAATTTTAGATTAACACTCGGTAAAGTTCGCCATTCAGTCTCACTTGAGAATTAAACAAGTTGTATTGGGCTCAATACACGAACATAATAGAGCTGTTCACACTAGGAGGTGGAAAAGTAATAGAATTCTATTTTTTTTTCACCCATTCAGCTCCATCCAGTTCGGAAAACCAGTGTGAAACGGGAGTCTATCCCTAGATGGTCTTTTCACTTTGGGAATGGGGCAAAGCTCATAGTAATCAGACTGTAAGTTGTACTAGCCAAAAAATGGTCTTTAAAACTTAACAGTTAGTACTTTAAACCTTAAACTTGATTTGTAGGTGTGTTAATCACAGGCTACACAACTGCCCTGAGAATCTGGGTGAATAGAGATACCCAGTGTGGCAGGAAGCCAGCTGCTGGCCTTCTGTTCTATCTATTCCAGTGGCTCTCATTTTTAGCACTCCTTTTCCGGTATTGTTTTTTTATTGGCTTTCTACCAGTTTTAGGTTTATTATGTGTTAATGAGAATAGTGTGCTGTAGTGACAGACCATATTGATGCTCCATTAATGGTGTTTTTTTGACTTCTAATTTTTTTGATAGAGTTCTGGCATTACTTGCAGAATTCTAAGGACCGGATCCATAAAAACGTATATGCTTACCAAGTAGAATATGAATTGATCTGGTGGAAAGGAGAAGCTGAAAAAAAAATTTATATCATTGGAAATTGGCACAAGCCTGAAAGGCTAAACCCTTTATTCTGCAATAGTCCAGGATTCTGAAATGGCTCACTGTAAGCTAAAAGACCCTATGGAGATTTCAAAAGATATCACGTGTCAGTATGCTGAATACATTGTTGGTTTAAGCTCTGCTGCTCTGTCCAATTATCTGAACTTTGTCAGCTGCACTTCATTTTTTTATTTTTAAATAAAAGACAGCATTCCCAAGCTAGCATTTTTATTTCAAAAGGCAAAAAACAGTAGCTCATAATGAGTACATTGCAAAGGAAAATTTCAATCCCATTAAACCTTGAATAACCTTTTCCAGTAGAAGAAGCTCTAACACAACTTAGGAATCTTTTCCAATATTTTACTTAAAAGAAAAAGATTTCTGATAGCCAGGACATTCATAAAAGCATACTTTTATAGCATAACAGTTGATGATAAGCTAAATGGACAATCTAATAAAGTTTGGCCACACATTGCAGGCTAAGGAAAGAAAACCTGAAACATGGGAGGCCAGTTCATCAGCTAGCAAAATTATTGATTCAGGTCCACTGAACTGTATGAAAATAATTTTAGTTGCAGTTGTTCCATATAGATCTGAAAAAAAATTATTAGCAATAGAATGTCACATAGTACTAGGTAGGATTGAATGATTGGATATGAGAGAATTAAGCTGTTAACCTTAGTGATAACCTAATAATAGATTTGGATTTGAATTGAAACGGTGTATGAATACTAATAAGGAACGTAATGTAAGTTCTGAAATAGTAAATTTAAAGGATTCAAGACTTAAATTCAAGACTTAATCAGTTTTTATGAATATTTCACACTGGGTTTGTGAGACGAGGTGGACAACATAAGGATCAGCATATTTCTACATATGCACGTAAAAGTGAAATGGAAGAAAAATAAGTGATAGCGGGGAGGAGTGGTATATACTTTCTAATAGATGTTAAATTTAAACTGGTGCATCATGCTGCACTTAAATAACTTGGAGTTGAATTTTGCCTTGCACCATATTTTTGTGTTCTAGTTTAGCTTATCACACACATGTTGGATCACAGTTTTGGATGAGATTTGAACAGTAGCTCTGTTTTCACTGCACTGCCACTATTTTTGTAGCCATACCTGACCTAATTTTATACCAATTTTTCTAGTTTAATCTGCCAGGACCAACATGGCTACAACAGTGGGGAATCTGAATAGGTGATGACCCAAACTCTCAGGTGGGCCTTTACCAGCCGGACTGAGCTGTGTGCCACCATGTTGCACCTGAACTGGCTACCTCTGTCTTTGATGTCTCCATACCAATAACAGGGACTGGGAAAGGCTATTAATGGGCTTTAAAGTGTGTTGGGTGCCCCACATCTCATTGACCCCCTCTCTTCCAAGTGCTCAAAAAGTAGGATACATTTTAGCCTGCTGAGATGGAGAGTGCTTCTCTGGGTCTCAGGTGAAAGACTGAAAACTTGAAAAAAGCTCTACAGCCCCTTGGTCAAGATAAGCAGAGAATGGAAAAGAAGAGTTTGAAAGTATGATAGTTGGCAATAACTTCATGGTAGAATTAAGGTTTCAAATTACCTTACACCTTACAAATGGGATCACTTAGAGCATTGTAGATGAAGAGGAAGCTGAGTACAAAAATGTAGGTGCCATGAGAAAAAATACTGCTTTTAGGCAAAACCAAAACTTGTGATGGTTGGAGAGACATCTAGTTTGGCAATGCTGGACATTTAGTTTGTGTGATGCTTACATTTCTGAGACCTAATTTAGATTACAAATACAAGAAAATACATTTTGGTATACTTAATGATATTTTGCAACAGCATAAGCAAAACCTTTCTACAGCAGGATCTAGGAGCATAAGAAGAAATGAAGAGTGGTGTCGATGAAGTGCATGTTCATAGCTAGTGCCCCATGCAATATTTCTAATAAAAATGAGAGGATGGGATGGAAGCTGTGGCCACAGCTCTACACAGTGATCAGGGCTGATTTTGTGATTTCATCAGAGTGAATGGAAAGTCCTGTTTTAGTGATGGTATCATGAGATATCATCAGATGCAATGATACTATCACTCAGATCCAACTGCAATCAATTCTAGTCATAATGCTTCAGCATAGATAGGATTTTTTTTAAGGAGCAATTTTTACGTGAATTGCTGTTTTCACTGATTTTATAACTTTGCTGTCCAGCTTGGAAATCCCAGAATCTGAAAGTAAGAATCAATCTATCCGTTGCAACTCTGTGACAGGGTGGATGTAGCGAGAGAAGAAGACTAAAAAGACATTACAAGGTCAGAGATGCATTTGGGAAGGAGTCAGTCACAGGAAGGAATGTCAGGAGAAGACTGCAGTCAGTGTGCAAGGCCAGGATAATGATTTTCAGAGCATCGCTTTGAATGGGTATGGAGATAAGACAAAGCTGAGAGTCTAAACTAGATAGAATGGGTTGCAGGTTGGCAATATTATGCAAAAAGAAAGTACAGGGGTTTTGCCTGCATGTGAAGGATCTTCTTTTTCCTTTCACTTTAACTCTCCCAAGTTGATATCTACTTCTTCCTGCAGGCTTAACTTTTCCCTCAAGGATCTTTTCCTTGTCCCCAAGATACGCTTTAGTCAACGGGCAAGATTGTTCTAAAGTTGACAAAGCACCCATTTAAAAGGAATGTGACACATATCATGTCTTCCACAGAGCTCCTGTGCTTCTGGAGAGACTTGATGTACAGCTTTGCCCTTCAAAGCATCTTGTATGAAACAAAGATGTACTAGCTCACCTGGTATCTGAAACTATCGCATGCCTTACCCTGTTACCACATAGTTTTTCTCCACTGTTTTATCACTATGCAGATACGGGTGGGTGAGTAGTGTTTTAGTACTTGCCTGGAACAACAATGGTCCTGTTAACCCAGAGAAGTCATTTTATGAGCAACTTCTCCAGCTGCCTTATGTGCTGCCAGGCCTGGACTGACTACATGTGGGCGAGGAGAGCTGCCTGCCTTTAGCCCACCAGGGCTGCCTGCACTGGGATGCAGGTGAGCTGCCTCTCCCTGCCTGCTAGCTGCTCCTCCTTCCACATGGGGCATATCTGCACCAGTCTCCTGCTGAAGAGACTTGGCTTGGAGGAGAATAAATCACCTTGGCCATGGTACCATCTTGGGAGAGTTTAAGGATGATGAGAACTATTTGTCAAGAATTATGTGGATATGTTTTTTTTTCTCACTTAGGGCAGGGGAATGAGAAGCCCTAAAAGACTTTGAAAGTGAAAGTCTTTCAAGTTTTCTATCATTCTGTGGTAACCAAAGATTGTTCCAGTGAGAACTGTTTTCCTTCACCTGAATAAGAGCTAAACTATATCTGCTATCACAGAATAATAATTCACTCTACATTGCCTTTAGCGGGACTAAGGGCAGTACAAGATACCATTCAGTCTTAAGTAAATCCCACAGTGCTCTACTTCAATAGCTGCAGACTCTTACTCTGGGATACTGAGTATCCCCTTTTTAAATGGATTTTCGAAATGTCTGAGTGCCCAGAATGAAATGTTTCTTGATTTTACTTTGCCTTTTTCCCCTCTCTTACATTTCATTCCAGCCATTCTTTTGTCCTGCAAGCCGTCAATAGGCAAAACTGTTTATTTTTTCCTGTGTACACCAATCAAACCACAAATGAGAAACAATAGCACGTGTTTTGTTCACAGCCTTCCCTTGGATATATTTTTGCAGCACTTCAGTTCATGTCTCAGACTGCTATAGGCAAGGACCATATTTCAACGGGGCAAAGTCATTAGTAGTTATAAATTGACGTGGGGATATGCAGATGTCCAGCGGTGGTGAGAATTTTCTGATCTTTGTGTGCTCTATTTAAAAGTGCAATTCACAACAGATCTCAGATGAAAAGTGCTAGTAACCCTGCAAACTCTTAGAGTGCTGCCTGTGCAAAACCGGGGGAGGCTTTCTTTTAAGAAGTACTTCTGCTGATTTGGCAGAATTGGACCAGCAAATTGTAGTGATGAACTGGATAAAAATGACCTGGAAAATCCCTGCCTCATGTACAGTGCTGACTGCTGAGCCATCACTGCTGTTCTGTGCTTTTTCCTTTGTGCTGGCCTGTGCATAGATATACCAGTACTGAGTTAATTCAGAGCTGGGATAGGCATAGTGGAAACCACAAAATTTTAAACTCCTTTTTTTTATCCTGAAGACAAAATTATTTTCTAAGCCTTTCATTTTTGTTGTGGGGAGGGAACAGCGAGGTTAGAAACTGAAGCTAGATCAGACTTTCTCAAGTCCTTGTGCATCTCCACACAGCCATGTCTGGGCACAGAAGTGACTCAGCCACATGTCTAACAGTAATTAGATCCATCTGTAACTCAGGAACTAACAATTTAGAGGATTCTTTCAAACTCTTTCCAGTTGAAAATTCCATGGGTTTGTCTTCCTCTATACTCTGTCTTGACTCCTGGCATCTATTAACACCTAAACTTTAGAGTGAAATATCTGCAAAAAATGCTGGGTTTTGTATCAAAAGTCTTGGAAACCACCACAGTTTCAATGTTTCCCAAGCCCTCCAAATTCATCCAAATTTCAGTGAACTTAAGGACCAAACTTCACATACAGCTTCCCATGATTTTAGCCAGGACAATTAAGCTGTTAAAACAACAATTTTAGCTATTAAAATGAAGGAAAAAAGAAAATGAAAGTTCGTTCAACTGGAGCAAGTACATTTAGGCAAGATGCTTGAGCATCTTTTCCATAATAAAAACTGGGACTGCTGAGTAATCAGCCATGCCCTTCCACAGAATCTGGATTGTTGACTCATGAGTGATTCCCAAAGATTCAGCCCACCTGGTATCTGAAAGCAATGGGTGTCTCACCCTGTTACCGTGTGGCTTTTCTCCACTGTTTTATCACTATATACATACAGGAGGGTGTGTAGTGTTCTAGAACTTGCCTGTCTCTATTTATAATACTCCCACAGAAGTCCCTAATCTTTATTGAACAGCTTTATCATTTTCAAATAAGAAACATGAGTTTCTTACAGAGCATACAATTGGACCCGTCTAAGAAGTTACTGAATAACTAAGGGGAGAACCGAGTTCCTTGAGCCATTGTATCAAACCTAAACACAGCAATGAAAAGAAGAGAGCTCCTTTTTCTCTTCCTGAGAGCTCCTTTTTCTCTTCCTGATGTGGTTAACAAAGATCTAAAAAAGATGAAACAGCAGTGTGGTTTAATTTTTTTTCTCCCTCTGGAAAGTTACAATATTTTCAGTTCTCATAATATTCTTTTAGAGAAATATTACAAACTTCTCCTATGTGTAAAGTATTTGTCATTACAATGATTGCAACTGCTCATAATACTCATTACATGCGTTCGTTGTGCAAAAGTGATGCTATTTTAAATCATTAAATGAAGGGAACTATATAATACATACTTTGTCAACTTTCACTCATGGATTATGAGGTATATTTGATTGGCTGATTTCACTATGGAAGATGAATGGCAGTATACATAGTCCCATTAACTACAGCTGTTACAGTGGGCCCAGTCATTTTTTATAGTGTGCGCAAATGGAATCTAGTGGTGCCTCATGGTAAGAGATACCACTCCTGCTATGGCTGATAACCCAGAGAATCACAGATGTCACTACTCTGTCATGAGCTTATGTTTAATGAGAAATTGTTCCACCCTAGGACAAAGGCAAGCAATTTCTTAAAACTTGCCACCCTTGATTTGCTTAGTTTTAAAACAATTGCCTAAGAGGATAATCAGAACGTCTCCCAAGAGATGCTGGAGGCTAGAGGGCAGGGAGTGGAAAGTTAGGAAGAAGAGATATTTTTATTTTTTAATTGCTTATTAAGCAACATTTGGAAGTTTCTTTACTAACGCATATTCTTTTTAGGACAGCACTTTCATTTTTAAGTTTTTAGAGTCTGAAGCTTTCTTTAGATGTTCTTAAATGCATGATTTACTCTTAATGAAGGGAAAAATAATGTAGAAGGTTGAAAAAATGCCCTCAGTCCAAAACAAAGTTTCAAATTAGTGTGAAACAGTCGCACTTAGTTAAGGCTTCAAGTGCATAAGCAGTAATGCAGCAGGTAAAGAAATAGTGTGCGTTACAGAGTGACAGTCTAATTCACTTTTGTTTTGGAAAGCCAAACAGAAAACAACACATCTTTGTCTTGGACAATATATTTATACTAGCCCTTATTAACTGCTGTTCTGGAATCAAACATGTGCTGGTTACCCATGCAGCCCACTCTTCCCCCCAACTTCCCTGTCTGTGAGAGTCTAGGGGAGCTCTTGCTTGGCAGCCAAGCATCGTAGTCTGGCCAGGCAGTGTCATCTGAGGGAGAAAAAGTGTGACTTGTTTGCTCTGGCATAACCATTAGTATAGCTGCTGATAAAACAGGGAGAGAAATAATGCTGGTGAGATGGAAAGCTTAAAAGCTTATGTTCTCATATATTTGTAATAATACTAACTCTATTAAATTATCTGGAAGTATAAGGATTTATTAAACCTCTGTGTACAATGCTATTCCAACTGGGTATTTTGGTAATCTGCCTTTGTGTAGATATCTGTACAACATAAACTAACACTCCACTAAGAAAGAAAATGTTTGGAATTATCCTGGGATGATGAAGAGGCATCATGTGAATTACAGTAGTACAAATTACTGTCTATTGGTTTAATTAGTCTACAGGGGGGTTAGTTTACCAGAGAAGCACCAGGGAAACAGTCAGTGAGAGGATTTAAAAATACTAGCTAAACTTAAGGGATCAGGGTGGAGGGTTTCCCTGCTTTCTCCTACTCATTTTCTTTCTCCACTTGTAGACTCAGCAGTTTTTGGCACTTGTCCCTTTGTAATATTTCTATATTTTTATGATCTGCTGCTGGTGGACACTGCTGACATATTTTAAGTATAGAGTCTCTGCTGTGCACCTTCTCTTTACTCTGTAGCTCTCCTGACAAGCAATTCTTTTAAAAAATCTATTCAGTGTGCTCTAAAAAAATTATCAACGCTTTTCCTCTTACCTACCAGCCTCCCACTTCCCTGCTTCTCCAAGCACTACAGTAGTATTCTCAGAGGGAGAGATGTCTGAAGAACAAGGTCTTTGCAAAACAAGGATCAGGTTGTACACCACTCTGAAGGAATTAATTACATCACCACTAATTTTAGTGTGGGAGAGGATAAGTTCAAACTAGTATCAACAGGTGTTTTTTTCAAATCACCATTTTCTCTGATTTTGTCTTTGACTTGGAAGAACCACTGCTGTGAACTAACCGGCAGGCAGAGAAGATGGAGGAGGAAAAAGTGCTTGAGGGAGAAGACTGACAATGGTTTTCATTTTTCTCTTCGCAGGAAAAACACACTTTGGATCCTTGTTATGGTGAAATACCAATCTAAGCTGAACTGAAAATGTTTCTATTTTAAAATTTCCAGCTGAACCCAAATTTATGAAAGTTGCAATTCTGAAAAAGATAAACATTTTTTAAACTATTTAAACCATTAGAAGATTGTAAAAAGGTGCAATAGCATGTGTTTGCATTCTGTTTTTATATATGTATATAGTATTTCTAATGAATGTCCTGAATATTTGTATAAAAATACGAACATAACCGCAAAATTAAAAAGCTGCAATGACATTTATCATCCCTAAAGTCATATATGAGACCTAAACTTATTTGGCTTTATGTTTCTCGTAGGAGGAAAGGAATGGGTTTGAAATGCTTCAGTTTTGACAAGAGTGCATTTAAAGCAGTGGTGAAAAACTCTTCCGGCCTTTCAGGGCGGCCTTAAAAATTTTGTATTTCTCTGTTGATAGGAGACAGTGTAAAAAGACTAAAGAACACATGTCAGAGCAAGAACTGAAGTTTGGCAGGAAAAGTGCTGAACTTCACACACTCAATACCTCCCAGGAATCGGCTGGAAGCCTGCTTAAGTCAATGGTAATTTTTGACTGGCTTCAATGTGCATTGGATCAAACCCTAAACGGTTCTACTCAGCAAAATACTTAGGTGGATTTTACTTCAGGCATGAGCTAAATGACACTTTAGGAGGTATTTAAAAGTCATGCACACTTGCATTTTTTTGATCGCACACTTGCTTTTTTTTCAATTCATTGAGATCTCTACCATGTGAGTTGTTTCAATGTAATAATGAGAAAATTCTTGAAGCAGTGGTCTTTAGTCATCTGAATACACAAAGAAATCAAAGTTCAAGAGGAGATGCTGGGTTACACTTCTCAAAGGAACCACAAAAAAGACAACTATTTCAGAATGGGAAGTGAGAAAAAGCAGGCATTATAATCAGGGGATTTTCCAAGTTTTAAATTTGACGTTAAATTTACACTGTGGTAGGACTGAAAGATCAAAGCTAAAGGTGATGTAAATTGGCATGTCAATCACATAGATCGAAGGTTTGGTTCATAGTATTCCCGCCCTATAAGGGAAAAGAAATGTGAAACAGCATTTAATAAAAATTTTCACTTCTGGATCCTAGTCACTCCTGTGTCAGTGCCCACTTCACCTACAGTAAAGCTATTTGTAAGTGAGAAATATATTATGGAATTTTATTTTAAAAGTAGGAGTAGAAGAACTGCTTAAATACCTATAGAAATTGAAATGCAACTTAAAATGCAGCCCTACAGATTTCACCAGCTAGGAGCTGTTGAAATATTGAAATTTTCAAAGAGAACATTTCCTTTTTTACATTAAAGAAAAGATATTCTTGGTGTGAGGGGGAGAAAAGTAGATATGAAGTGGGCAATAAGTCAAGACGGGTTAGAAGCTAAATCCCAAATTTGGATCTAGACAGGCTTCAGAATTAAAATCTCATTGTATAGGCTGAAATCTGAGGCTTGAAGACGCAGTATTTGAGAAAGTCTGGATTTGCACTTAGCACTAGAAGTGATATTTTTGAAAGGATATTTTTCATTAGCTTTTAGCAAGGGTGATCCTTCATGTTTCAATAAATTGGGCCCCTGAGTTGGCATATTGTACTTCTGTGGGTTTTTTAGCCATTTTACAGTGATTCAGCTATCTGTACCTGACTTACTGTTCTGATGCAGACACGTTTGATATGCACTGTCCAGGGAAGCTGTGGATGCCTCATCCCTGGAGGTGTTCAAGGCCAGGCTGGATGGGGCCTTGAGCAGACTGGTCTAGTGGTGGTTGTCCCTGGCCATGGCAGGGGGGTTGGAACTAGAAGAGCTTTAAGGTCCCTTCCAACTCTAACAATTCTATGATTCTGTGATAATCACAAATGTATATACTAAATTGTCTTAATACCACGTTAGAGAGTCCTCTAAGTGTAGTCACCGTGATAGCATCCTGCTTATCTAGTAACCAAAACACTTGTGCAATTTTAGCACAGCATTCAAAATGAGTCACTGGCCACCCCTGGGGGATGCTTCCATCAGATGCATTATCATTTTCTGGAATGACAGTCCAGCAGTGTGAAACCTGAGAAACAATAAACCCCTAATAAGGGTAATCAGAAATCCCAGCTCTTGCAGGCCCAAGTTCTGAGGTCAAGTGACTCATGTAAAAGTAATCCAGGCCGGTCATGAGACAAAGTTTTTGTAGCCACATCAGCTTTCCAGCATTTACTGCAGCTCCGGAGTCTGCCTTGTGCTCATTGTGTTATTCAACAGATTTATTAATGCATTGTTCTGAGTTTTAAATTACAGCCCTTAGTGATCATGTTCATACAGATCTCCCAGTGGCAGGCAGCAGAGGAGTCTTAGGAGCAGAAATGAAGGAATACAGTCTCTGCTCTCTGCAGGATACTGCTCACTTGAAACAACTCTATTTTAAGATTAAAACTTTCTATGAAGTTAGCTAGTTTCTCCCTTTTATTTTCCATTTCACAAGCCTGTACTGCAGTTCTGCCATGTGCCTTTTAACCTCAGAAAACAACCTGCCAGACCGCTGTGGGGATCAAGACATTCTTCCAGGCTGGGTTTATGCCTTGCTTTCTTTTTCCTCAAACCATTTCCTAAACGTGAATGTTCTTGTTGAAAGGTTTAGCTCTAAAGCATGAGCCGAGATATTTATCTCGGGGATTCCAAACCAGGAATTTTAATCACGTTGATTATATCAGATTTCATTTAGGAAGAACGCTGGGTCTTGCTTCTTACTCCTGTATTAAACCGTGGCAGCTTAAGACAGGACTGGCTTAATCCATCCATGCTCTCCCTCTGCTCTCTCTTTTGTCCTCTTCTCCCGCTTGTGGTAGCAAGGGAAGCATGACTGGTTGTCTGTTAGATGGTGACTTCACCACTGCCAATCACAATCCTGTGCGTTTAAATTGTTGAGGAAGTTGCTTGCACAGTATGAGGCTGGGGAAGCTCAGGCACGGATGTATAACTCCCCTGCTGTTCCTTTTCTGGGGGACCACTGTGGCCTGCGCTGCAGCAGATGAATCACCACTGTTTGACGCTTACAACCCTTTGAGCTATATTTATTTAAAGAGGCTGAATAAAAGTAAGGATATCAATAGTTCCCCCAGGGAAAAACCTATAAGCAATAATAAATAGCCAATATCTGGTCCTCTCATCCGGTTATACATATAAATCCATAGGCTGTCAGTGTCAGTACTGCACCAGATCAAGGGTGAGTGGCATGTGGACTTTTGTACTGAAAATAAATTAATTTGCAGGTGTCTATTGGTGACACAGGGTAGTTTTGGCGTAATTAGGGCAGCCACTTCTCTGTCCTGCATGTACAAGAGAGCATAGCAGTCGCCCTCTCAGGGTGCAGTAACTGCAGCCACTGAACTAACCTTTCAGCTGTCGCTCGGCTTTCCAGAACAACCCTGAAGCGCCAGGAGAGGAACACCAGAAGGTTTCCTATCCTGTGAGAAAGGAGAAAGGGGATTTTCATCTCTGGGACTGTGGAGTGGCAAATTTGAAAGCACAGCAGTTACTAATACTACTTACTAGTACTTTCTTTAATGAATAAATGAATAATGGTCAAAGGAGAGGAAGCAGCATTCATAACTCAACTGATGTGCTGTGTCTTTCAGATAGTCGTCCTGCTGGACTTCCTCATCCCACAGAAATGTGACTTGGAAACTTTACCAAACCTCCTAATTGGTGTGCTTTTGGGAAATAATACTTCAACTGGGTGCAGCATAGAAAGAAGGAATGAGGAGGCTTTTAATGACAGCTCATCTCAAGAAAGAAATTTTATTGGGTTTTACCAGTTTCATTGGCTCCGATACATGAGGTACAGGAAAGTTTTCCATCTACTAGAAGCAGAATTTTTGTGATCAAGACATTTTCATTTCACATAGTAAGCTTAAGATGTAAAAGATGGCACTGGTACAGATGGTTGTGTATTTACACGAAGTGAGATGTGTTTTTAATTTAGGGACTGAACCAGGGTCTGTTCTTCCTTGGGCCATCTGTGGATTAAAATACTTCTCGGGTATATCTGTGAGTGGCATCTTTTAGGGCTTAGGCTTTTTATGTGAATATAGTATTTGGACTTGGAATGGAGGACTACAGTCTGGGTTTAGCTTAGGTAACACTAAACCAGTCACAAAAATTACAGTCCCAAATACTTAAAGTGTCCAAAACACTAATTATTTTGGCTGCTGTATGGGCTCTGAGGGCACTTTTAGCCCTGACTGTCCCTGTCCAGCCCACCCTGGGGCTTTTCTCATGCTGCCCAAGGCCCAGGACCCCATTTCAACTCCTTCCTGAGCTATGTTGCAGGTGGCCATTTTAAATTGTTTGGATTTCACCGGGTGATCCCTGACCTGACTCGACTCATCCCCCTGCCTTCGTTAGGTGATCACTAGACTGCTGATGGGACCTGTGTCTGTCACTAGCCCAGCCTTACTCAGGTGTCACATGCCCTCAACAAGGGCATAGCTGGTGTTGGGGTCACCTGCAGCCCCCAGCTTCTCTCCGTATTCCTGCTCCCAGAAGGTCTGATTTTTTACTAACCTACAGCCAGATGGTTTCACAGACTTTTCTGTGCTCACTGATATTCTCTGTCAGTCTCCATAGAACTGAGGAGGCCTCACATTGAGATTTTGGTAAGACTGTCTTTATAATTATAAGTGGAAAGGCATAGATTATGTTTAATTCTACATGGTTCACTGATATTTGTATCTTTTTACCTCAAGAAGAAAACACAAGCTAGTGAAGAATGTGATCTCAAAACTGAATGTGAGCTTAGAATTTGTCTTTTCATATTAAGCACAGAATCTATGTCTAGAAAATTACATTTAAGCATGCTTTCCATGCAGCAAATTATCTTTCCTTGTTATGATCATTCTACAGTACCTTTACAAAATCTGAAGCCAGCTTCAAAATCTATCAGCCTTAAGAGTTTTGCTCACACTTGGTGTGCAACTTTAAAAGGCACTTCCCTGCTCTAAGCTGAGGTTACAAGGTAACCAAGAAACAACCCCTGTTCAAGAAAACCAAAGAATCATTGTATTTCAAAGGAAATTTGAAAAGCAATCACCCTGCAAGCTCTATAGCAACACTTACATGAAAACCGAGAAAAGCCCTTTCAGATTTTTCTTTCAGCACACTTAACAACGTGGTTAAATATGGGACTGACAAAACTAAATTAAGGAGTCTTGATGGTACTTATCTCACAAGGAACGGCTTGAAATTCACAGCACCTGGAGGCTGTTGTTTTCATGCTGTTTTGTAAATGACGCCATGGGAAAGTGCTAAGCTATCTTCTAGAAATGGAGCTGGGTAAGAAACTATTTGGAGTTAATTTGAAAAAACGTTACCAGCAGTAGGTGATCGGTTAATCAATGGGGTTTTCTTGCAGAATTGTATAACTTGGGAAATACCTGTGTTGCCGTCACAACATAAACTGCTATGCAACATATAAAAACCCCAGCTAGTGCCAGAAATTTAGAGCTGGGATCAATCTATCTGTAACCTGACTATGGGCAAACTGTAGTTGCTTTTTTGTCAGGTCAGTTACGCAGCCCAGTGTTGCCATGGTCTGCTTACTACCTGCCCATAAACTCCAGAATTTAAACACTACTTCTCTGTCACAATCATTTTGTGACTGCAGTCCTCAGTGTCCTTGGCCCAAATTTGGTTCCCAAATGTACCAGTGCAACTCTACAATACATTAGCTGAAATCAATTAAGTCACTTGCAGTTTATAGCAACTGAAAGTTGAATTTGGCCAATATATTCTGCTCACCCTCTAAATGGCTGTATCTTTACCGATCAAATGCAGTGCTGCTGTGCTAGTTTGAGCCAGCAGAGAATTTAGCTACGTATCAGAAAATCAATTAAATGAAGCCTTCAAATAAGCTGAGCTAGCCTCTCAGCTTGACAATCACATGGAAACATGTATCAACACTATTATAATAATAATGAAAAAGTATGAAAGTGGATCTGAAGCTAAGTCTGTTGTATATGTATGCTATTACTTTGGGAATAGAGAGGAATCTCTGTATAAGACCACATTCTTCTAAACAAATTAATTTAACTCTAGGGACTATCATATGAAAAAGATCTACCACATTATGACGTGTCTCTCTGATGTAACAGCTTTTAGACTCTGGATTAATCACACTTCTTCGACTCCTTTTTGCAGAATGATTAATATACAGCAGAGGAATATTTAGATATCTGAGACAAGACATATAGGAATAGGAGTATGTAGGCCTGGCTGAAAAGTGAAAATATGGATACTCCCATTTTAAAGATGGCAAACATCTTGCCAGAGGCAGATGTCTTGGGACAAGGGGAAAGGTAAAGAGTACACAAGTCTGCTCAGATTTAAACTAGGAGCAGCTGTAGTGAAGTGTCAAGTCATTAAGTGCAGTATCAGGCTCAGAATCTCTAATTATCTCACACCATCACTCAAAGGGTGGTATCTTACTCAGTGAAGCCCATTGCAATCCTGGTATTGCTTTCAGCTAGCAACTTCCATCTTTAGCTCACATGCTAATTGTTAGTCTTCTTATAATGAAGCTCACATATTTTCTTTGTACTGAGACCAAAGGAAGAGTTTTTCCTTCAGAGGGTGACTGACAGTGATGCTTTGGTTGATTGTTTTGTGGCGGGGCTGAGAAAGCCTTGAGAGGCTTTTACTATAGTGCTTGCTGAGACTAATTTACTGTGCTCTTCTGATTGCAGATATTTATTACACAGAAAGTCAAGCAAAAACCAAATCCAACTAAATAAAGTCTGTTGCTGGTCAGTGCCTGGCTCATTATCTGTTTTTTAGCTACCTGCCTGGCATTATGCTTTTCCAAGTGGCTGTTTGCAACTAAAGAACTGACTTTTACAGTCCAGAGAATGAGGATGGTGTAGGACAAAGATGTCTCATTTGTGTGGCTTAGGTTCTGGGCAAAGGTCCTATGGTAGAATACCGAGCTGCCTGTGTAATTTCTGTAGTGAGAGGCTGCCAACTGCAACATGGATATCCAGTGATTTATTCTTTTCCTCTTCCCTCCTGCCAGGATCACAGTCTCAGCTGATGAAGTGATAGTTATGTACATAACTAGATCTTCATATTCACCCCTCTTCTATGGCCTATTTCTGTATGTGGTGAAGTCAAAGGGAAAGTTTCCACTGAATTCAGTGATGCAGAACAAAGCCTTCAGTGGGGTTTTTTGAGGTAGGGGGTTTTTGTTGTTTTTTTAAAAATATGTATAGCAGAAATGTTGGTCTTCAGACAGGCCAAGTCAGAGCAAGGTTTCCCTCTTTTTCTTTTATGAAATGTTACAACAAAGCTGTCAAGTCAAGGAGGAATATTTTCTTCTAGCATATCCAGTCACATCAGAGTGTAAAGGATGTGAAATAGAAAATTGGTAAAGAAATGAGTAAACTGATAATGTGATTATAGCATACCTTTCTCAAAGAAAAACAGCTGGTGAATTTCATACAGAGTCCCCACCATGCTGTGAAATAGCAAAACAACACATTTCAACAGTAAAATAAAACTAAGGTCTTTCAGAGTGGCAGCCTATAAAATGTACTCAAAGGATCTTACTGTTGGTTCAGAAAATCCTGTGTGATCAAAATCTTCCACTCTCCTTTATAGTTGTAGTTTAACACTTTCTAAGAGCAAATTACATGATAACAAGATTTGTGAAAAAGACTGAGAAGAACGCATGGGAGACCTGGAGACCAGTCCTGAGGAAAGTCTGGGCTATTTCACACCAAAAAAGGATATTTAGATTCTTAGTTCCCAGCAAAATCAATTTTGTAGAAGTTAGGCACCTGAATTCTTGTAAAACTGTAGGTCAGAGGGACTGTGCTGCTTCCTTGAAGATGTGCAACCTGGGATATATGGGGACACCTTGAAATACCCTCCTGAAAGCAGCTCCTCTGCTCTCCTGGTCCTCAGTTGGCATAAAGTGCTTAGCACTCCTGCATATCAGAGCCTGGGAGTGGAGAACCAAATCAGTCTGGGAACTGATATTTAAAAGACTCTGCACACTGATATTGTGTTGTGTAAAAAAGGTTTGTCTCAGTGGTATATTCGGCATCACAGAAACTATCTAGGGGAAAGGGAGAATCTTGCTTTTCTCTCTCAGCTCTGCAACTACTTGCTGCGCCTTTACTTTCTTATCGCCATGTCCCACACCTTCAGCATCTGTACTGGTTTTGCATCCCACTTTCTGCTTTTCTTCCTTGCTCCTAAACAGTTTGCTTCTTTTTCCATCTCTCTATTGCCTGGGTCTTGTTGGAGCACCCACTGAGTCATTCTGTCATGACAGCAGCCACTGTATCATGGCAGATGCAATTCCAGGCAAAGTCCAGTTCATCCCTCAGGCTCTATGGAGGTCTGAGCAGAGAAGATAGACTTTTCTAAGAGTCTTGCTGTCAAACTGCTGAGCAGATACAGACTGAAATATTCAGGGGCCTATAAACTAGTATGCATAGACATCCATTGGGATAAAACAAAAGCAGTAGCGGGATGATCCATCTGCCAAATCCGAAGCTCCTGCTCAAAAAGTACAGAGAAGACCTAACAAACACCCTTAGAGTGCTCTAACATGGCGATTCCTCTGTGTTGTTTTATTTCTGAGGAAACTGCTTATTTATTTCTGAAAAACAAGAGTGTGAAATGCTTCAGTTTAAACAGGTAAAATTTGGAAGACATGTGAAGAATTGTAGGAAAGCTTTATTGTAGAAAGGATAGAAAAAAATGCTTCAGTCCTTGCTTTGTGAGGAGGAAGATCTCCAGGCTACCACATTTTTAGATTTTCATGAGTTCTTCTGGTTATATCTTTTTTTTTTTTCCCCATTTAGTATTTGTTACATGTTAAGAACAGGAGAACTACCTGCTGCTCAGCTCATGGATACATATGTTAACACATGTATTTGGCATAAAAATAAATATATCTGTGCAGATGTACACATGTACACTTACTTATATATTCAAGGTAATTCACATACCCAGGTATATTTGGTAGAGTGTTCTGCATTAAATAGCCTTACAAGAAGGAAACTTATTTGTACTAGTTGTGTCTACAGATAGCAGTCTTTTTAATGAAGTAAATGTATCTCTCACAACAGGTTAAAGTCAAATGTGATACTCAAGAGTCTCATTCTCTGATAACAGTTAAGCATTCCAATGTGAAGCAATTTCCAAAACACTAGCATCTGCAGTAGATTCCTTCCTTGAAGTTAGATAATGTTTTAGCTCTAATTGGACATCAGAGCATTAGGAATATTTTGTGTTTTAAATGTTCTCATCAATATGTTCAGTTTCTGACAGGAATATAAAGCTAGTAAAATTAGAATACTATATCAGTCTGAAAAATGCTCACATCCTTGCTTTGGACAAAGAGAAAAGAAACACCTGAAATATTCAGATCATTATGTTATTTTTTCCCATCTTTCCTCACCAGTTCTTACAGTTCTGTTGTTGCTGCTGTTTTCTTACAGGTTATTAACAAACAGAAAAGGGAATTTAATTGTGTTTATGGTTTTTGGTGCAGTTCTAGGGAAATATATTTTCTAGTCTTTTTGTGATGAAGTACTTGCCAGTGAATTCGAAGTAGACCTCAATTTCATGGTTATCTGTGTTTTGTAAGAACTGTCTTCAGACTAATGGTCAGCTCAAAAGCTTTTCAAAACTTTTGATGGACTGTTGAGACTATCTCATCTGATCTTTTACTTAGCACTGACTTTTCTGGCTCATATTATGTACAGTGTTATAGCATGAAAAACACAGTCTTCTATGCCAAGCATGATTTAAATTAATTCAAACCCTATTCATATATTAATGCTGACCAAAACATAGTTGTTCCAAGTGTGTATGGGTCAGCAACTCCTCATTTCTGCCAGTTCAGCAGGAATCCCATGAGGACTTCTGGTGGGTATTTCTGTCTTCTCTGAAGAGCCCTTAGAAACCTCCACAGGGACACACAGGGCTGCATAATACTCACCTCCCTTCCCAGCGTAAGGTCTGGAAGAAAGTGCTTGCTGTCAGTCACCTGCTAGTGAGTGACAGGAAAGTCTTGGTGGCACAGGGTCTGAGCATAAATGGTTTCTGATAACCCACAATCCCTTGTTGTGCTGCTTGTGTTTATGGGGTGGGGTGGGGGTAAAAAAACCAATCTTCTGAAGGAACATCAAAGTGAGAAATGACAGAGCAGTCTACCAAGTTATTCAAGGTATTTGAATGGGGTTCTGGAAAAAAAGCAAAAAACCAATTCTTAACTTCCATATGAAATGTAAATAATTGCTTCTTAAATTAACTTGTTATTCTCTGGAAAAGGGAATAGGGGAAAGTTAGGGATTTTTTTTTACATCTACGTATCACCATAAGCAGCATGGTTCTAGTTACAATAAGTAGTTAATGTTGTTCAAAGCGAAGCTTTCATTTAGAATGAAAGTATATCAGTGATATTGACTAAAAAACCTCCCTGCCACTCGATTGAATGCCTTGAAACCAATGGTTGAAGTAAAACCATGACTTCATTCCAAAGTCTACTCAAGAATTTGTTTTTTCTGAGACACTCATCCTCATTGCAAAATTACATCAGTTGGATTGTTATTCCTACATTAAGTTCTAATATGAAGGAAGGTGATGCAAATTTTATTTTCCAAAGATCTTGGAGGTAGTCCAGTGTTATGAATTTTTCCCCAGTGAAATATTGTTTTTCAAAAATGAATAGAAATATTTCTATTGGTCTTTAGTTATGCAAGCAGACTGCCAAATTGCTCTATGTGTGTTCTATTGGTTGAGACTTCATTTTATTTAATCTTCCTGTAAGTTAGTATTTCTTTGACTTTTAAATGAATAAATAGCAAGTTGGCTTGTCCTTCATTTACTCTCTCCCCCAGTATCTTTGTGGGTATACCACATGAGCCAGTGGGAACAGAACATCATTTCTATACTGAAAAGAAATTAAACTTGCAAATTTCTTCTTTGATCTGAAGTGGTGCTCAGTCAATAATCCTAGACAGATTCAAAGTAAATGTTTTACCTTGGTTTTGTGTTACTAAATTGAATTATTTTGGAGGAAAGAAATACTTTTTACACATTCTACGCCTTTGTATTCCCAAACATTAACATTTTAAGATTTTATTTGTCCACCTCCTCCTTTAAGAACCAAAAATTTTGGTTACTAATATGCTGTGTTTCTCACTGCCTTCACTTTCAAGTGACACAGTTGGTCTGAAAAGATGGAAATAATTTCTCGAAATAGAATATTCTTTGCTCTACTGATCTAAGTCATGTACATTTTGCTACTGGACAAGAAGAGCAGTTGAAAACAAACTCTTTAATCTACTGATGATAGGAAATAATGAGAACAAAGAAAAGAGCTTGAATTTCAGGTTTTGAGGGAAAGAACTTGCACAATCAAAACACAAAGGGCAGCTCGTTCTTAACAGGCAGGTAATGATCTACATTCTTCCAACCTCATGTTCTGCTTTGCATCAGCCTCTGTGCTTGGAAGGAGAAATAGGAGAAATTTAAGAGTTTGTGGGGATACCTTGGAAAGAAAAGAGAGTAGTTCTGTAGTAAATTAAGCTCTCATTATGCATGAACAGTTTGTTGAACAGCTGAGATCTCAGGTGAAACTTGGCCTCTTTGCTAGTGCTTCCTCCTTCTACATTAGAAATGTCTTGTGCACTGTTAGTGTTTCGTATATGTTGGGGGGGTTTTTTAGTTGTTTTTTTTTTTTTTTTGGGGAACTACTCTAAAAAGTTCTTCTGAATATTGCTAAACCAATTGAGGTCAAACAATTCAGTATGGGAGGAAGCACTAAATTTTAGGGGCTGTGGATTCCATTTGGAAATATGTTATGGGAAACCTGTAAATGTTAGGTTATCATGAGAGTCCGAACCCCCATGATTATAAAATCTACATCAAGACAGTTGCAAGTCATGCACGGCATAGTCTAATATATGATTTAGAAATGCAGATTTACATTCTGAGATATCTGTAATCGTAACAGCTGCAAGTTCTCTTTGTTCGGATTTTTATTTTTTTTGTAGGCAATTATTACTGTTCCTTATAAATGTCTTCTTGATTTTTGTGCTTTTAATAATTTGCTGAAAAAGAGGGGAAATGTGCAATGGAAGATTGTTCTTTGTAACTCCATGAACAAAATCTTAGATCCTTGGATCTTATCATCCTGTCTGCCTGGATCTGGCCTCCTTACTGGAGTCTACAATATGTGTGTTTAACATAGTGTAGCAGCCATAGGATTGTTTACATTTTTAAGGGGGAAAAAAGTTTCTAGAGTATCAATAGTATGTTAAACATTTTTTGGAGAGGTGGGTATAATAACTGCTGTCTAAGTATCCAAATAGAATATTTAGTCACTTTTTCCCTTTTTAATTTGCATTAGTTTCTTCATAGGGTTTCATAGGGTTTTTTTGTTGTTCTTAAATTGGTTTCAGAAATGTAACAGTAAGACAATAAAACTTTCTTTGTGAGCAAGAATTTTTTGACCTACTGGATAGAGAGAACAGTGTATTTCACTAATTTTTATGAAGACGTGTTTCAGAAATCAAAGATTTTAACATTGTGTGACTGTAAATTGTGAGGTTTTGATTTGCACTGCAGAGATCATAGTTAAATTCTTTATAGTGATACCTATAAAGAGATACATATAAAGAACAGAGAAACCTGTTAAGCCAGGAAATTTACTATGAAGTGCACACATAGAATCAAAATAAATCTATTTCAAAATTAAGTAGTTATACAGGATGATCATATAGTTTCTTTACCAGAAAGGATGCACAAGTTAAGATATTATTGTGTCATGTAGTATAGCTTTTAGTTGATCTCAGGTTTGGTTTTATTTTGTTTTGTCATTGATCTTGCTTTTTGTTCACTTCAGTACGTGAAACACCCGATCAGTTATGAGCATCTGTTCACAAATAGCTTCTCTGAGATGGCACATTGACTACAACTGGCTATTCTGGTCTGGTCCACAAGTATATTATTCCAAACTTGAGCCAGAATTGCACTAGGCTATAGCTAATAACAGTTCAGTGCTGAAGTAAGTTAATATTAACTACTGTGAAGGGTGGCATGAAGGGAAATTACAGTGTAGAAAGGTGGGAAAACTTATTTTTCCCATCTCTGATTAGATAATAGGAGAAAAGTAAAATAAATCCATTAAAAACAGTTCTATAAGGTTTCAGCATTTCCATGTTGATGTCTTGAGTGTCCACATAGTGATCCAGGGAGGTCCAATTTTCTTTCATGGAGGTAATCACAGGGTTGTTGCTATGGTATTGTTATTTGAATTTGTTCACTTGTGCTCCTCTGAAGCTGTGGAATTGGCTTATCCCTGCTATTTCAACAAATACTGGGCTGTCATGCAGTAATGAAAAGCAAAATGCTGTGACTGTGAACATTGTAATTGACACTTTTTGTGTCCAATAAATATTATCTTGTTACACTCGTCTAAATCTTCAGTACCTCCATGGGTTGCTTCCCCTTTGATCATAGAACTGAGAACTAGATTTTCACAGAGATGACTTCTGTCTTACCGTGTACATCTTTTATTTAATTTTCTGCATTTGAAAATGCTTCATGAAGTGTTGGGCCAAAAGGTTCTGGTTCCTTGTATTACAATTCTATCAAAAATATCTCTCTTCCAACTTGATTAAAATTTAAGCTCAACCTTGTGCCATTCCATAGAATGTGCAGGGTTTGTGTTGACCCTGGGAGCAATCAGCCTGGTTTTAGCTCTTGGTCATCAGAAACATCTCAGCTCTCTGGGTTTTTCTGCCATTTAGACTGAAAAAAGGCAGATCACTCTAGCAGTAGAAGCAACTGTTAGCTGAACAGTATTAGGTTTATGCTGAAAGGCAGTGGATCAAATTGCATCTTCCAGCTTCCACTGTGTTTTTCCACGTTCACAAGTCATCGTTCAACAGCATGACTGGATCTCCTTAGATGTGCCACCTTGACCTCTACCATTTGGATTACTGTAGCTCACAATGGTGCCAGTAACAGAGTGTCAACTTCTGTCGTAACCTGTGCTGCAAAAGGAAGGGGCTCTCTTCCAATGGGTTTCCCAGTGGCTCCATAATAGAAGATGTGAGATGAGACTCAGAACCCTCAGGTTCTGGGAGACTGTGCTCTCGGGCCATAGGCTCCCCCTCTCCCCTCTCCCCTCTCCCCTCTCC
>VXBO01012671.1:78418-122386 GCA_013400135.1 Rhinoptilus africanus
GGTGACCCTGCTCTGGCAGGGGGTTGGACTAGATGATCTTTCGAGGTCCCTTCCAACCCTATGATTCTATGATTCTATGTTTCTATGTAGCATCAACTGCCTCTCTAGAAAGCCTGTTGCAGTGTCTGACAACCCTCTTGGTAAAGAAATGCTTTCTAAAGTCTAGTTGGAACCTCCCCTGATGGATACATCTTTGAACTACTCCCACGTGTCCCATCACTGGATATCAGGGAGAAGAGATCAGCACCTCCTTCTCCACTTCCCCTCCTCAGGAGAGGGCAATGAGGTTGCCCATCAGCCTCCTTTTCTCCAAAATAGATAAGCCCAAAGTAGTCATAGGAAAACCTGCTCCTCATAATCCATTCGTTCCAGCCCTTTCACCAGCTTTGTTGCTCTCCTCTGGACTTATTCAAGTACCTCAACATCCCCCTTAAATTCTGGGGCTCATTTTCTGATTTTAGAGCTCTTTGATATCTGTTATGTGTTTAGTTGTGGTTTGTGGTTTTTTGTTGTTTTCTTTTTTTTTTTTTTAATGGACTTATTATCTAATAGCTACCAGCTGCTTTTTGCCAAAGGGCTTGATAAATAGTAAAAGAAGAGTTTTTCCTCTACTGATCTGGTATGTATTTAGGTATCACTGAAGCCGACCATTACAACCACATGGTAAGTATGTGCTTCTACTTTGTAGATTGTCAAAATGCATCTGTAATAGGGAAGTATTTCAGGAGTAAAACTGTGCACCACTTAAAGCGGAGTTATTTGCTAAGTGGAGAAAAAATAATACCTGGCATTTGTGAGCCCATTTTAAGAAATATCTTATTACTAGACAATATTAAATGAATGAATTCTATCAACCTTATTTTAGCAAAAAGTAGCCTTGGGAACTTGGAGACATGTTTGGAAATGTATTTTCTGCAAAGTTACCTACCAGTAGTACTACTGAGATGCCAGTTCCGGGGATATTATGCTGTTTTTTCACTGGTTTACATATCTGGATCCTTTTCTTAATCAAGGCTTTCTGGAGATGTTCCTTCTTATTGGGTAAAGAGTACATGCAAGTGAATTTCAGAAAAACGCCTTAAGTCTTAATATCCTCCTTTCCTGCTAATGAGCTCAGTGATGTTGTAATCTTGTTTGTCAGTGAAATTACAAATTTAATACTGGAAATTCATTCTTTTGCAGAGCATGTAGGTAAATGTGCTCTTTTGTCACCCTGAGAGTTTGCTTTGGGTTTTAGTTGTCTTTAACTAGGCCATTTGTCCTGCTTTACACAACTTCTTACTTGGTGCAAAATTTCTTTCATAATCAGTTTTATAAATGACTATGGCATGAACTCCCTATGAACCCCACAACTTGCCTCCAGCATTTCTTACAGATCAGCTGTGGTATAGTAGGCAGTGAAGAAAAAAATTTGATGCTTAGTCAAATACTACCCCTTCTTCTTAATGACATTATTTATTAAAGGAAATTTTTCACAAGAGTGTTTTTTATGGTTATCTCTTGAAATTCAAGAATAGTGCTATATGACGTTTCAATCTGAACATCAGGAACCACTTTTTCACTATGAGACTGACTGAGCACTGGCACTGGTTGCCCAGAGAGGTTGTGGAATCTCCAACCTTGGAGATATTCCAAAGCTATCCGCACACGGTCCTGAGCAACCTGCTTGAGCAGGGGGCTGGATCAGATGACCTCCAGAGGTCCCTTCCAACCTTAGCCATTCTGTAATCCTGTGACTTTTTTTACCTTTTCAGCTTTCTTTAGGTAACATATAAACATTCTTAACAACTTATTTTGCCTGATTATTTGACTGACACTGGAAAAATTGTATTTTGTTGTTTCTGTGTTTTGCATTGCATAAGCAAGTGTCCATTGGCTGAACTGATATTTTTAGGGTATTATAGCTGCTAAAATGTCTCATCGTCTTGTCTGAGAGGACTACTGGGACAGTTAATTTAAGTTCTAGTGGCCTACAACAATGAAGAGGTTTGCAGTGATAGGTTCATTTCCTTTTTAGTTTCAAGGACTGAAGTTCATGTGTACATTTTTTCACCCTCCATTGCTCTACTTACGGAATTTCCTACACTGTTGAGACTCATCTTCCTGGCTCTGGCTAGCAAAAAGGTCAGACTGTACTCTATAGCTTTAAGTTTCTCCCTGAAATCGGTAGGTATAAACAGGTACCTCCAGGACAGTTACTTCATCCAGAGGTAGCTGTCCATTAACTTTCAGGGCAGAGTAAGCAAGTAGTTTAGCGGACTTGCTTGACTTCTGTCTGCCTGAAGGTAGAGGAGACGAATTCAGCTGTAGGCTTCTGTGTGCTCCTTCCTTTTTTTCCAGAGTGGCTCTGATCTCTTAGGAGACTTTCTGTTTTCATTAGCATGAATATTATGTGAAGTCCTGCTATTTGAGAGACAGATGAGGTTGCTGTGCCATCACCCAACACAATAACATAGTGAATGTATTCATCTTTGCTCTGGAAGATTTATTATTGAACTCTTTCCACCCCCTTGCCTTGGGGAGAGCAGTCGCTTAGCCTTCTGTTTTTTATTTCCTTCTTATAGGAAGATAGGCATCCTTCTAGCTGGCTGAAGATCTCATGCTCTGACTTAGTTGCTATTTATTTCCTAGTGTGAGGCTGCTCCACATAACTTGGCAAGCACATAGCTGTCTTGTGTACCATGCATCAAATACATATAATTGCAGATTGAGTAACAGGCCCTTAAAAAGTGTTCTGTAGTTATGTGTATTTAATTTCTGCCTGAATTGTTCCCTCTCCTTGAATGTATCACTTCAACTTTTCTCACTGAGTGAGGAGGCTATTCCTTTTCCACCAGTAGTGGTTAATAAAATAGGCCTCATGGGGCACCTTCATATGGTTAAACTGTCCTCCTGCTCCATTCCCACTCCTCATAAATGAGATGATCTGTGCTGGCAGTGAGGCACAGTGACCCTCTGGCTTGCCTGGTTCCCAGAAGGGTAGCTGGGCTGTGTCAGGGAGACAGCATATTGACATGAAGGCACCCTGGCAGCTCAGCAGATGGGCTATTGAGTGCCAGGGCTCAAGCCTGTCTCCTCACTGTGTTTCACTTGCTAGTATGGAAAGCCTCTGTGTTTACTGGGGACTTGAATGCAGTAGCTATAACTTCTTTTCTTTTGCCTGAATGGTGGCCCAAGCACATTACCAGTGTCAAGACACTTGAGGGGGCTGGTGGCTCCCTGATGTTGGGCGTTGGGAATGCTGGAGTCTCCTTGAGTGGGTGATGGCAGGACCCGTCCCATCTTTCCGGCCAGGAACAGGGTAGCTGTGGGCCACCAGGACAGCCCCACCCCTGGCACTGGGCACCTCCATGGGCACAGGGAGGGGCAGAGGCCAAGCAGGGATGTGGGCCAGGGGGTTGATCCTGTTTGATGGGGTCCGTGGCCAGGCAGGGCAAGGCTGTGGGGGGCCGGAGACTGGCCCTGCTGCAGCATTGCTGGGGCAGGGGCTGAAGGCCCTGGGGGGCTGCAGTGGGGCCCTGAGCCATGGGTGGGGGAAGCCCCAGATTAATTTCATTTAATTTCTTATTTCTTTCTGGGCAACTTCTGGGTGAGAGGTGAGGGGAGCCATGCTCCCCCTCAGCTCCCAGTGCCCAGCTCTTGGTGGGTTTAGGACAGCACCCCTCATAGGGGTGCTGGTTCTCAAGGTGGCTACTGATGTCCCCTGGGTGACAACTTTGCCATGTCCCTCCACTGCAAATGGGAGTCCAAAGACTGCTGTCTTGATGTGTAGTCACAGTTGATTGTCATGTAGGAAAAAATGGTAAAAAGAATGATGTATTATTTGATGTTGTAAGTAAAGATGAAAGATTTTCATCTGTTCTGCCTATTTCTAGCACTATCTTTTTTCCTCCATGTGTCCCCACCACCACCAGTTTGGAGGATAAGTGTTCCCAAACCTCTTCTCATAATGGCTTAGTCCCTTCACTCCCAGAGGCTGGGGCTCTCAGAGACACAGACTTCTCTGCTGCAGCATGATCTCTCAGCTCCATGGTTCTTCCCGGTCTCCTACTCATTCCTGGATGTTTTCTGAGCTTCCAAGTGAAAGAGCACAACCTATGCACTGTATAATGTGCACTTATCATTTTCTATGAGTGCAGAGGAAGGCAACAAAGCTGGCGATGGGCCCTGAGAATAAATCCTATGAACAGTGACTGAAGGAGCTGGGACTGTTTAGTTTGAGGAAGAGGAGGCTGAGGGGAGATGTCATCACTCCCTACAACTACTTGAAAGGACATTATAGAGAGGTTGGCGCTGGTCTCTTCTCGCAGGTAATTAGTGACAGAACAACAGGGAATGGCTTCAAGCTGCAACAGGGTAGGTTTAGACTGGACATTAGAAAAAAATTCTTCACAGAAAGTGGTCAAACACTGCAATAGGCTGCCCAGGGAGGTGGTGGAGTCACCATCCCTGAATGTGCTTAAGAATCATTTACTTGTGGCGTTGGGGGATATGGTGTAGGGGAGAACATTGTAGAGTGGGGTTGATGGTTGGACTTGATGATCCCAAGGGTCTTTTCCAACCTGAATGATTCTATGATTCTATTAACTGCAAAACAGACTGTTTTACTGCACAGAGTTACTGAAATAACTGTTCTCACTAGGTAACATGTGTTGATTTAATCAGGTAATGGTTCTTTAATTGTGAGTAGCTAGATGTAAACTATTTTTTTATTATTTTTCTCTTAAATTTTAATGAATATGTTTAGCTTCCTGATACCTGTCTTATGCTGCTTTCTGAAATGGTGCCATATGATCTGTGATATTAAAAGCAAATTAAAAAATATTAATATTTCTTTATTGTCTTAAGAGTGATCACTTTTTTTGTTTCTGAGCATTTCAGTTATTGTCTCGCCTTAAAAGTCCAGTCCTTCACTGCATGGATGCAATAATGCACTGACCACACAGGGTATGGTTTCTATATGTGTGTCTCTCATAGGAATCATCTGTAATTTAGGTTTAATGTGTGGGGGTTAATAACTCTCTCCCTCTTGCTAAATGACTCTCTAATATTTGTACTAACTGACTTTCACTCTATTCACTTCTTACTTGATATTGTGCTCTTAATTTACTTGGCCTCATGGTACTGTGATTATATTATCAGTGAACTTAAAATTTAGTTTGATTATATTATAAGAGAATTTAAAATTTGGATCTGCTTTTTTCCTTTCTCTTCATCTACATTTCTGAAGAGGTCTTTGTGCCTTTCACACACATTGATGCCCACTGTTCATTTGCATTCCATTTCTCATTGTGTTCTGCTGCCTTGTCTTTGCATCTGGTGCTAGTCTGAACTTCACAGTCCATTTATTTTTTTGCTGTTTTGCCCTACACTGATGTCACATACATGCAAAAATCTCTGAGTCACTGCTTACTTTTGCAATATGGGGGATTTTTTTTCTTGTCTGCAATCATTTGCATAATGACTTGTCAGAATTTTTGCATGTGACCTCATGTAAAGGACATTTCATTATTATTGTCTTTTTTTTTTTTCCATAATAGCCATAGATCTCTGGATTTTGTTAATCTCTCCTTCTTTGTGTTTGCATGCCTGCTTATGTTGAATTTTCAGTAAATTTTCATGCTTTCCTTGCTCTGCCTTCTGAAATACCTATGTGACTTCTTTTCTTGTATACTCTATTTGGATGTGAGCTTGTTCACTAGGCATGCACATATCTTTAGTTCTTTGTAGAGTTAATGGGATCTCTAAGCATTCTCATTTGAGTGCCTGGATATTTTTCCTGTCATTATTCTGTCACAAATTAGTTCAGCCTGTAGAGTCTGGTAATTGCACAAATCAGTCATCTTTGTGTCGTTTGCCAAAGCTCTGACCCATTGTTCTGCAGGTTCTTGACTGATGGAAAAAGGAGTCTTTCATGTAACAGGATGTTTTAATGAATTAAAATGCTCATAATCACTAAGATGTCTTCCTGCCTGCTGCTGACGTAGTGGGATGTTACTGAAGTATAAGATACCCTTTGCCCGTAACGACTGTAACAGTCTGCTCCTCTTATTTTGTTTCCTGTTTTTTTGAGACGCGTTGCAATCTGTTGGGGTATTTTTTCTGTGTCTGTGTAATTCTATATGTTCTCTCTTTAAATGCTCAACCTCTCAGGTACTGGACTATATTTTCCCTTAGTTTATGATTTTAACTTGCTGTAAGATCCCATTGAATTTTCATCCTCTAATAGTCCATCAGCACAAGCAAAGACAGTCAAAACAGGACCACATTCATTTTTGTTCCTTCCTTCACATGTAAGGTCTTCACCACTCTCACAAACTAGAGCATTTTGGATTTGAGAAGAGCTCTACAACACTGTTCTGACAATGTTACTCTCACCTTTTTGTCCCCTTGATCTCTTCGCACTCTGGCCTCTAGTCACTTGTTCCTTATCCTCCTGGCTCTGCTCTGACTCTCTCACAGTTTTGTGTCCCTGTATCCCTGCCCAGTCAGCTCCATGCCCACACACTTCATCAAATCTGTCTCACCTATCCCTTAGGGAATCTTTTCACTGGTTTGCAGGTTTAATGCTTTTAGCCACCTTTTTGCTACTCCTGCTGACACCTCTTGCCACATCTACTTACTTCTCATATCTTTTATTCTTCCTTTGTGCAGGAGTTGGGTAGATTCCTGTTCATTACTTGGGATCTGTCACACATGATAAGAAGCTGGTGTGGCAAAGGAAGTGTTGCTTTATCCCTGGAAAATGTAAGCAGAACAGCAGTTTTAACTGTCAAACCCTAGTTAATCTCTACTGTACATATGCAAAACTGGATGATTCCCCCAGCACCAGAAAGCTTGTAGTACAACCTATTGAATGCATATTTGCAAAGCACATTTTCCTGATAGAAATGTCATTACCTTGTTCCTTTGTAGTTTCTGGTCCAAAACATGTAGCTTTCAAAAAAAAAAAAAAAAATCACTGATTTTAATATTCAAAAAAACCCATGCTTTTATTTCCTTAGCCTTTCAAAAGTGACTGATCTATGGTAAGCGGAAAACTGTTCAGAAAAAGTCAGGCTGAGCTAGTAGCAAAAGCGACTTTTATCTCCAAAACTTAGTGGGTCAAGGTCACAGAAAAAACAGAGCATAATCTTACAGAGGAACGAATAAGACAATTATAATAACAATTGATGATAATAAATTTATCAAAAGAAAACTTCAGTCTGAGTTTAGGAAAAAGTTAAAGTGCAGGATCCATTACTTTAGCTGGGGTTGACATAAGGAAGAGTGTTGTACGGGGGAATAGTTTCATTTAAATCTGCTGAATCAGTATGAAAGAAGAAAAAAAGTCACGTCAATAAGAGAGAAGTCATTACTTAAGGAGACAATCTTTCCCTATTAATGAAGGAAACTATGTGAGCTGGTTGTGCACACAAAGAAAGAAAAGAAATAGTGTCAGCACCTGCCATGGCTAACCTTAAGATGCTGAATCAAAGGAATGAATAAAATATTTCTGTCTCAAGAGCATTTTAATCCGTATATCTTCACTTAGAATAAATTTGTTCCAGATGAGATCAATGTAATTCATAGGTGCAAATCTTTCTCATGAGCTCAAAATGTATTTGGGTGTAGTTATATTACAGCATTCTGGATTTGATTTACCAGAGGCCAAAAAAACTCAAGAGGAAGGGCATTTTTATTATACCTGACAGTGCAATTTTGGGTAAAACAAAGCTTACTTCTAAATATAATGTCACTTTAATAAATTTTATTTCCAATCTGTGCCCTAATGGAATAACCACTAAATTAACAGCTCAGCGTTTAACCTCTAGTGTAATGATGTCTTCAGTGCCTTCCTAGCACCATTTCTGTTGACCTTGTCAGATTACCTCTATTTCATAGTCTGCCTCTGTCATTCCTGAGTCCTCTGTGTTTATTTGTGTGCCTTCATTATAATTGCAAACCAGGTCCAGGCGCTGTTTCCCAAATGCAATAAACTTTGGTCCTAGGACATCTGTTTTGTTTGGTAACAGTAATGCACAAACTTAAGAAAGGGTACAAATTGAGACCAGTTTCAGTGGGTATGACATGGAGTGAAAACATTTTATGAGCTTTGACTGTGACTTAAGAAGTCACAGATAAAAAGGTGCTACCTAAACCAGATACGATCTTCAAACTTTGTCCCCTGTGTTATTCCCTCTGCTCTGTTCCCCTTGAAAGTTCAGCTATTCAAAGCAAACAGTTCATCTCTTAGATAATTGACCCATTGTTATAAAGAGTATCCAGGTTTTGCGCTAGTGTGTGGGCTTTAGAAGTTCATTCATCACTTACCCTGGGATGGTTTACTGTCCTTGATGTAGGGTCCATTTGATATTATCAGACTCCTTTCCACCAGCTGAAACTAATGGGGAATGTTTTGGGAATTGATGCTTCCAACATTTAAAAATCCCATACTTTTTGAAAGCAAGTGGCCTAAGATGCTTGCAGGTATTCAGTGGCAAATAAGAATTTTGTTTTGAACTTTGTAGAAGTCTTAAGGATAGAGGACCTTAGTAGTTGTGGGTATTTTATTATTTTTGTTTGTTTGTTTCTCCCCTTTGGCCCCATCTTACTTTCATTGAAAGTATTTGACAGAGGCTAGTCAGCAGAAGCCTTTTGAGGAAAAAGGTTTGATGCATCAGGCAGAATATCTTTAATGGGAAAAATACACTCATTGCAAAGTATGTGACATATTGCCAAATCTCATTTGTGCATTTGGCCCCAGTTTGTTTTGATTTTTGGAACTTGGTGTGTATGGTAGGATGATGACAGCAAGCTTGCCACAAGAGCAAATAATGGAAATAACATCTCCATGTTTCACAGCTCATCTCCCCTCAGTTTTTAAATTGAGCAGAATACATTTCTACCTATTCTTATTTTTTCTCCCTTACATCACAGTCCTCCTGGTCTCCTGGTGCTCTTCTCTAAAAGGAATACGAGGCTACATACATGCCAGTCACCTAAACAGTGCTGAGGCTCAGGGGCTGGCCCTTGACAGTGCTTAACTGTTGACCATGTTCCTGTTTGACCAGTAGTTGCTAACATGCTTCTAGGCATGGTTTGGGGAGGACCGTAAGCTGAGGACCTTTCCTGGCAAGTAGGTTGGATGAGGGCATCCAGCTGTGTGTGGGGAAGGGAAAGCTTAACCATTTGAAGGTGAGTCACAATGCACCACTTGCCATCTCAGTGGAGGCCAAGCTCCGGTCTGTTCGAATTACCTATATAGGTGCAGTCTAAACGGATTAGCTGACTGATCTGGGCAGGGGAGCGTTCCTCTTGTCACACTGTTGTCTTCTGTGGAGAAATGCTGTTGGCTTCGGGAGAAATGAAGCTGGACCATTATTTTATTTAAGCTGTGACTTGGATCAGGGCATTCTACTTTTAAACCACATGCAGTGTGATGGATCTTTAGAAACTATCAACAGAAAAGGGCCAAGAGCTGTTTAAACAGTGTATGTCCTTCTTATGTATCTCTTCGGGTTTCATTTGTTTTTCCTGTATCACTCTCCAGTTTTCACTGGAGTGTTCTGGGCTTGCATATATTTGTGACTTTTATCTTTGCAAGCCCCCTGCTCAGCCTGGCTGCAATGAAAGGGGCACAGACCTTTCAGAATCTACTTTCTAGTAGTCATTAAAAAAACCCTGTGGTTTTGATAGCAGCACTAGATGGCCAGGTTTCAATGGCTAGTATCTGCATTGTTACTTCTGTATCTGAGAAGAAGCCTGTGGAGTTTGCCGCAGAGCACCTTGTTTTCCCATCCAGGCTCTCTGTCTGGTTTCTCGATCACCTGTGACACCAATCTGGTGTATTCTGTTTGCTCTATGTGATTCACAAAGTCGATCTGATAATTGCATCTGGAGATCAACAACCTGCTTTACTCTCTTAGCTTGTTACATGCCTGCCTCGTCTTTGCTTATAGCTGTATCTCTTTCAGATTTTCCTCATCCAGCAACAAAACTGATCTCCAGAGGTCTCATAACCCTCTGTCTCTCTTCTAATCGTAGGGCTGCTTTCATGTCTCTTTTTTTCCTGCTCAAAAACCTGCAGGTTTTCAAAACGAAAAACTGGGACAACATTTGTAAAAAGCACAAAGCATGCCTATCCACTTCCAGTTGGGCAGGAATGAGAATGGAAGATGAAGAGCAAATAGTTCTTTCTCACCATATTCCATCAAGCAGAAATGTCCCATTCAAGCCTTTCCACAAATAGGTGGAAATTAAAGACTGTAATGTCAGCTGTCAAAATTTGAGAGAATGAAGGAATTTTACTTATTGGAACTGGAGGGTGGGTTGGGAAAGGATGAGAGTAGCATGTAGTTTTGCTGAGAAATAACGCAAGTGGAAGAATGGAGGGATTTGCTCCAACTGTTCTAAGGACCCCGTATATTTGAGTGGGTTAGGACTTGTGCAGAAGCAGTTTTAACAGGTTTCTTAAGATCTTGCAGGAGATTTTGAAAATTTTAAAAAAGAGGGAGCCTGGAACAATAGGTCAAGTACTGAACACAGACTAGATTTACAGGTTTCTGAGGTGCTTTTTTTTAAAACTTCCAAGATTTTTAAAGGTTTTGGCTCTGGTCTTCAAAATGGTCTACTACTGTGATTGAGCCCTTATGAAAATCTGTCCATAAACCAAAGTGGAAGAAGAGGTCAGGAGGTGGGGAAGATTCATATCTACATAAAATCTCATCTGCCTGTTAAAATTTTCATGGAAGATGTAGCATTTAAGAAGTTTCTGACTTCCTGATCACCCCAGAATGGCTCATGGCCCTCACTTGTAAAATAGTAGAGAAGTCACTAAGTAGGAAGTCAGCAAACTTGCTGTAACTTATTATACACAGATGTATCTTCTGGTCAACATCCTCTTTTATTTACTGTCTCTTATGTAGGACAAATGTTCCTTGTTTAAAAGGTAATTTCAAAACCAAAAGGAGAGCTGTTTACTTACAATAGTCTGAAAAATCACAGGAAGGGCTTATTGTCTTTGGAAAGAGCCAACAGCAAAAAAAGATGTCACAGATACAAAAATAAACCCATGAAAGACTACATATAAAGTAAATAGAATAAATTGTTTTTTGGGCATACATAGTCAAATTATGTCATGCATGTGAGTCCCCTCTTCCCCACTTGAAATCAAAACAAAAATTCAAGATGCCGAAGTAGGAGAACTAGTTTCTGTGGGCCTGATTCAAGGCTACACTATGACAATAGACCTGTTTTTTGTACTTTCGGTATAGATATTTATGCTGTCTTCTTTCTGCAAGTACAACTTACCTCACTGACACCTAGTATAAAGCAAAGGGAGCTGAGTAGCTTCCAGAACAACAAAATCCCCAAATGTGTAGTTGTTCAGTCAGACGAGTCATGATCTATAAATACAAGCAGCCGTACACATCACATACATTTTCAGTTCCTGATTCAGTGTGGGAAATCCCAGCAAACTTGCTGGAGGTCTGTGTAGGTGGGTTCAGCCCACTCTTGTCAGGTTCATCCAAAGCCAGGGTTTGCTACTCATAAAGGGAGGTAAGAATAGTGACACATAGATACAAGGCAGTACAGAGAAGCAAACTTCCTCTGCCACTTGAAGTTGCTGGTCTGTCTTTTAGTGAAAAACATAGCTAAATCCTCTTATGTAGTTGTTCTGGCAGAATGCAATCACACAGAGAAAATCTAATTATGAGGGGTCTAGAGCTGTGATTTTCAACCTTTTTCAGTGAGCAGGAAAAAATCCTGGTATGGAGTGAACCCCTGGACTGTAAACTGATTAGCTTTCCCTAATAATCTTTAGGCCCTGTGGACCAGGGACAATACTGCAGATCATACGGGGGGAAAAAATCTTAAGCAGAGCCATTTCTTCTCTGGACTTTTGTAACCTGTTCCACAGAGCATTAACCCACTGGACTTTCTCATGTGATCACTCACAAGATAGTAATGAGCCTACCTGAAATAAAGCAGGGTCAATTTGCTTCATAGCAATTCCTTCTTATGGATATTTTTCCTCACAGAATTGATTTGTCTTTGCTAGAGAAGGACACAGAGACAAATAAATCAAGTATATCTTCTGCATCCTCATGAAATTCCCCTCCATCACAATACCTTACAGAGAAAATTCCCCATCAGCTTCACAGTGGATTTGTAAAAGTGTCATGCTGTTCCTTTTGAAACGTTAAGAACATGAGTGCAACAGGAGTGAAGTGCAAGCAGAGCCTGAAAAGTGAATTTCTCTGTGAGTGGTTGCAGTTGGATGAAAATATATGGACATAAGGGACAACGTTTGAGTTGAGAGAGAAATGGAACCTATTTGGTTAAGCATGGTTATAGTGGAAGCCTGATGATAGGAATATAATTTCCTGAGATTTGCATTAAAGAGTTTACATTTGTTAAATTAAAAAAAAAGTGCAGAAAATATACTAGGCTTTAAAGTAAACCACAGCACTGTAGTTTTAAGCTTAGTTTTCTCTGTGGTTGAAGGCTCTATCTCATAGTTTGGAGGGGTAATCCCTTAATCATAGAATCATAGAATTGTCAGGGTTGGAAGGGACCTTAAAGATCATCTAGTTCCAACCCCCCTGCCATGGGCAGGGACACCTCCCACTAGATCATGTTGCTCAGAGCCCCATCCAGCCTGGCCTTGAACACTTCCAGGGACTGGGCTTCCACCCCCTCTCTGGGCAACCTGTTCCAGTGTCTCACCACCTTCATGATGAAGAACTTCTTCCTAACGTCCATTCTGAAATGACTCGTCTCTAGTTTTAATACATTCCCCCTAGTCCTACCATTACCAGACATCCTAAAAAGTCCCTCACCATTTTTCTTGTAGGCCCCCTTAAGATACTGGTAGGCTACAATAAGGTCTCCTCGGAGTCTTCTCCAAGCTGAACAACCCCAACTCTCTCAGCCTGTCTTTGTAGGGAAGGTTCTTCAGCCCTCTGATCATCCTCGTGGCCCTGCTCTGGACACACTCCAGCACGTCCATATCTTTCTTGTAGTAGGGGCTCCAGAACTGGACGCAGTGCTCCAGGTGGGGTCTCATGAGAGCAGAGTAGAGGGGGAGAATCACCTCCCTCCGTCTGCTGTCCACACTTCTCTTGGTGCAGCCCAGGATACAGTTGGCTTTCTGGGCTGCAAGTGCACACTGATGGCTCATGTTGGGCCTCTCGTCCACCAACACCCCCAAGTCCTTTTCTTCAAGGCTGCTCTCAAGCCAGTCACTGCCCAGCCTATATCAGTGCTTGGGATTGCCCTGACCCAAATGGAGGGCCTTGCACTTGTTCTTGTTGAAGAACATGGCATAGGCCCACCTCTCCGGCCTGTCAAGGTCCTTCTGGATGGCCTCCCTTCCCCGCAGCGTGTCAGCAGCCCCACACAGCTTGGTGACGTTGGCAAACTTGCTGAGGGTGCAATCACCTGGGCAGTCTTCTAAGGCAACCTCTTGTAAAAGTAGTGTATAGTTTCAATGTAAAGTGGTCTTTGTAGTACATCTGGAGCTGCTCTGGAACCTCAGTGGTCATGGTGTTCTCTACTGCTTCATAATAAACCTCATAGGCATTTTTTGCTTGCCTTTTAATGGATTTAATACAGGCAGGAGAGTGTGGAGGTATGTATTTTCTGAAGCAGTCATATTCCATTAGTTTTGTTGTGTGTGGTGCACTGTTCTCAAATATACAAGGTTGAAGATATTGAAAGATAATTTCCGTGGGCGTTCCCTTGGTAATTTCCCATGTTCCTCAAATAGTGTAGCCAGAAAGTCACCAGAATTTTCTGCAAAATTCCTGGGGCTGAAAAAAAGCACAGAGATTTCTTTTATTGTGCTATGCATGAAAGAATAATTAACTGAAATGTAAAAGAAAAAATATCTAATTTAAATGAGTATCTATACCACAGTTTCCAAGGTTATATGTATGCTTGATAAGAGATGAAAGTGCAGTGTAACATCACATAAGGCTTATGGACTGCCACGTTTTTGCTCTATTTGTACAGGGGGCAGATTTGTAATAAAGTCAGTGGGTTCAGGAAGCTTTGTGGTCGTGCTGTCTGTTCTGGCACTGCCACAGCTGCTGGTGACGAGAGGCAAGGCAGAGCAAGGAAGGGGAGGACTTGTGATGGCTGAAGCTGGGTAAGGAGGAAGGAATGTGACAGCCTGGGAAAGGCAGGGGCAAGTGAGAAGGCAGTGACAGTAGCTGTAACGGGAGAAGGAAAGAGATGGAGGAGGACTGAGAAAGGAGTGTAATAATTTGTGTGGGGTGGCAGGAAATGAAGCAAGAACAGATGGGAAGATGCAAATGAGAAAGAGAAGGCAGAAGCAGCAGTCAGGCTCAGCTGCAGAGAGGCTGAAACTGCCACCTATGTTTAATATAATCCTCTATTTGACTCTTGCTTTGAGAACAGGAGTATCTGGAATATGAGTTATGGAATGATTAGGGGCGTATATTTCTATGTAGCAATTGACATCTCTTCTTCAGCAGCTGGCTCGAGCCCTCCAGCCCAGATAGAACGAGCTATGCAAATTGGAGAGAAGTGAAGGAACTGCTCCTCCTCTCTATCTGTCTCACACAGTCTCTCTGGATCAGCTAGCCAAAGAACTGACATCCTGAGGGGCGCTTCAGCATCTTGCCAAGAATACCTAGGAAGCAGAAGGGCACTGGAACCATAAATCTAAAAGTCTTGCAAAACAAAATCTGTGGTGATATACATAAAATCCAGACTCCACACAGGGCTCTATAAACCGAAATTCACCATTTTCTCTCCTGCTAGATGAGTACATATAGCTTAAAAATTTCTGGAGAAAGGATGCCATTATTTGTTAAATTCTTTAAGATAAATGTCTAATGAATCCTATTGACTTAATCACCATTGCATTCCATTGGATCTTTTTCATAGATAGTTTACGTATGTATTGGAGCCACAGTAAACTGTGTGCATGATTTCCGTTTTTAGAGTGTTGTTATAGCTTGATTTTCCTTGTGGAAAACTTATAGAACACTTAAGTTGATTTTAGTACAGTAAAAACTGGCTTAATGTGGGAAGCACTGAGCACATTGTTCTCCTTTACTAAAAGGTTATAGTTCTTTGACGCTGGTGCCAAAAGTTGCATGAGGTATAGTGTCTTAAAATACACGTCATGCCTATTTCTTGAACTGGCATAACAGAAATACTGTGCTTGCTCTAAGCGATTATACAAAAAGAATCTTGCCCTGTTTTGAACTTAGAGTCAAAGGACATAAATATTTTGAAAGGAGCTGTTGGCTTACAAATGTGACTCCAGCTGAGACTTTAAACATCAAAGAGACATGTTGATGGAAATCAGTAAGAATTTATAAAGCCATATGACTTGGAACATGTCAGGCAGAGATGAAAAAGAGACTGAAGGCCTGTGATCCTTACTTTCCCATGGTAGATTGCCTTTTCCTGGGGATGCTCAATTGCTATTAAAGACAAAATAGTGCCCTAAATGTTCATTTTTGGTTCTGTATAATATCAAATTATGCCCAGAGAGAGATGAGTCATTGACAATATTTTTGTTATTATGTAAGGTTAAGGAAAGACCATTTATCCTTTTTCAGCCATCAACAGCATTTCCCAGGTCCTACAGTTACTAGGCATTGGACAAACCCTTATTGGGACAGCTAGGTCAGGAAAAACAAATCAGAATGAGACACTTGCAGGTAAAGGAGCATACTTTATCAAAGGTGTTAGAGAAAGTTTAGTACGTCCTCTCTCTTGCTGAGGAGGAGCAGAGGAAGGGAGGTGGTGTGCAAGGAGCAGTTTCATCAGGACACACCATTCAACCTTTCACTGGATGCTAGTAGTAGCAACTACTGTGTGGCCTTTCTGGGAAAAGGACCTTTCAGAGTGTCTTCATCTTAATTTTTGTAGGTGCTTGCAGAGAACTTGAGAGATTTTTATTTTTGTTTTTATTTTGAGTGGAAAATCTTGATTCCCCTTATCTCTACCCCATGTTTGTTTTCCACCTTGTATAGTTATATGTTACCTCTTTCTTACTGGCAAAAAAGCAAGTCTAGAAAGCCACCACATCATATTCTCATATCATAGGTTGGGTCCTGTATGAAGGGAAAGGAAGCAGAAAATTAAACTCCTCTTTTCCATCAAGTACAGTTCATTCCACCTGTAATTAAACTTGGCAGTGAGTGCTTCTGTAACTCACTTGTAAGATTTTAAGGTTGGTTATTCTTCACAGTAATTGAAAATAGAGCTTGTACTCCTTTTCCTAGGAAAGGTTTGCATCCCTTTATCTTTTGCTTTAAAAACGGCTAGAACTGGACCTTTACTAGGGCATGATTTATGTCTGCAATTCAACCATCCCAGTGGTTCCAGAGTCAACCTTCTCAAAATATAGAAATGTACCATGCTAGGAAACCTATGGTGAGGCTCAATCTGATTTCTTCACTGAGGAAATCTGTGTAAGCAACCAAGCCTGTGAACATGCCCACGTGCCATCTGAGCTTCACAGTAGGATTTTCTGAGCAATTTCTTTTTAACTCCCTCTTATTCTGTCAAAAGTGAAGGTAGCCATCTATACAGTTTTCTTCACAGGTCTCAATATGAATTTTCAAAAATGGACATATAAACACAGTGCCTTTCAAAAACTAAAGGATTTCTAGGTTAAAAAGCCCCAAAACTCTACCTATAGAAATTTCAGGAAGAAGAAAAAAGAAAACACTTGAGATTATTCTTGCTTGGAAGCCTCAAAACTTGGTTTAATCTTTTAATCGATTCTTAGTTCTTGGGCAATTTATATGCCTAAATATGTAAAGAAAAGCGCATATATGTAAATTCCTATTCAATAAAACATAGCTTTTGTTTCACTTGAGTCCCAAATGTTTTGAAATGGACAGGGTTTATTTTCTTGACAGACTTCCTCCCAGCTTTCAGAAAGAGCTCCTAATTTAGGTCAGATGGGTAGACAGTCCAAATGTAGACCTCAGGTTGGCAACCTCCTTCATCAGTTCTGAAGGCAGTGTGAAAACTGTCACCCTTCCTTTCTTAACCTTTCATTACCTTTTGGAAACCTTCAGTAGTGCATCATTACAAGGAAACCATTTCGACCACTTAGTGAAATGAGAATTAGGGGAAAAAATGCTATAGCATTTCCTTTGTAAGAAGGATGAAACCTTAGCTATACTGAGTCAATGGCCTAACATTCCCTGTTAATCCAGAGTTCATTGTCAAAAATCCTTACCTTGAACTAATTAGACTGCAAAAAGCGTTGTATAGTCTGGCTCTGATATCAGCCATGCTTACTGGTAAGCAACATAAATTGACCTCATATTCTTCATGAAGATATTTGCTGGTTATAGTATGAATAAGCCTGAGAAGAATTTTTCAGCGTACTTCACCTTCTGACCAGGGCTGAAGGCTGAACACTGAAAAAAGGTCTAAAAGGCAGATCTGCTACAAGAGGTCTTCCATCCCCATTGAAAATTTTGTTTCTAGTACTTTCCCTTTAACTTCTTTTCCATATTTAGATGTTGCTCCACCATGCCAGCAGCTGTATATGGGACAAGGATACAGAATCAGAAAGATACACTGTGCATAGCATGCCCACACAAGCACTCCACAAGAATTGCTCTGGGTGATGTTTCTGTGCAACATGCGTAGCATGATCTCGTAGAAACAGCTGTTTCTATGTGTCTTGTTCATTATTGAGTACAGCACCATAGCTACCATGATCAGATGATAAACTTTCACTTTATAGTTACTGGTTTGTCCTTCTCTCACCTTTCTACTGCAAGGCTTCCTTGTTACAATCATGGAAACAAAACACGTTTATTATAAGAGATGGTGTTATAATTTTTGAGGCAAGTTTGTTTTTTCTGGTATGAGAGAATCTGTATGCAAAAGAGTTGCAGGACTGGAAGAGTTAGTCAGCAAAGCTTTGAAATGGTGCTATGTAAGCATTGATAAAAAGGAAGCCAGGAAATTAATGAATCTGCTGCACTCTCTGTTACCTGAGAAGCTTCACACAGCCTGCTTCCTTCTAATATTATTTTCCTTTAAAAATAATTCTCCTGCTTGCATTAATTGTAGCCTTTGGCAGTCATTTAATTTCCTCCAGTCCATTACCTTAAGTGAAAATGGCAGAAAGAGTACTTGTTAGTGTCTCTTCCTCCTCCGCTGTTCTAATGTTTTGGTCATCCATTTTCATCTGGGTACTGAAAGATGTAGAGATTACTCAGTTTTCATCTGGGAGTGTGTTCTCCACCTGACACTTTTTACTCTAAACTTTCTTCTTCCTGTGCCTTGTGTTTTGTTTATCATATTACACTTTTTCTCTTTCAGGTAGTGTTGGCAGTTTGTTATTCATACCTACTGGCACTGCTAGGATTCTGGGTTTTATTTTTACAGGTGGAAAGTATATCTTTTGGGAGTAACATTCTTGTTCAAAGAATGTTCTTTGGACATTCTTACCCGTTCCTCTCTCTTTTTTTAATTTTCCTCACATTATTTTGTTCGATTGGAGAATTGATCTTTAGGCTACATGTGAGCTCTCCCCACTTTCTGTACCCTCCTTTGACATTTACACAGATCTGAAGCTGCATTTTGGCTATTACTCAAGCTATTCCCCGTGATTTCCTTCCTGTCTCTATTTCTTGCTTTTGTTTTGTGTAAAAACACCTCTCTTTTTGTAGTCTTTGCAAATACACATTCCTATTTCTTTAACTGAGATTTCCTGTAGTATATGCTTACTGATATGTTCCGCCTCACTTTCATCCTACATCACTATTATTTTCTTATATTGCTGTACCCTTGGGTATAGATGTTTTAGAATAAAATCGCATTGAACCATTTTTTTAGGCTGGATTCTGCTCAATTTTGATCTAGTTATCTCTCCATAGCAGTCCATGAGAAGACCTCTTCTAAAGAAAATTACTGCTGGGTGTAGGTTATGAAGCCAGGATCAGGTCTCCAAGTAGTAACTTCAAAAGTGGGATTATAGTGAGTTCCAAACTCTTTTATTTAAGGAAACAATTCTACCTTACTTGTTCTTTGCTATGTATGCTGAACCACCTAGCCACGGTAATTTGGATTTCCTGTATAGCATATACTTGTTGGTTCCCTTATTTTTCATTTGGCTTTTCTCTATTTACATATGAGTACAATGCAAACATCTAGTGGTTCATTTTATTGCTGGGTTGAAAAAAAGGGAAAAGAGAACATAACCATGTTTCTCTAAATTAAAATAAAATCCTCTCCAGCTATACCCAGTAAGAAATGTTTTCCTGGTTCCATGTTTGCAATCCTTTTGTTAACTCCTTCATTTGACTGTGCATTTTTCCATCTGTACAGTATTTTTCCTTCCCATTCCCTAGTTCTCAGCCTTAACAGATGGCTTTTTTCTCCTTTAGTATCTATCCCCTTCCACCTCAGTGACCTGTATCAACTCTTCTTCCTTTAATTTTACATCTCCTCTATACAAAATTAATGTATTTCATCTTCTGGTCTGGCTCTATCCCCATAATGATAATGCTTGTTTAATGCCCCTTTTTTAAGAGGGCACCAGGTAGCCTCAAGCCTAGCCAAGGAACCTATGTGATGAGGGCCTGTGAGGGGAAGCTGCTATCTTTTTTGCCTCATCAACACAGCACAGTGAACAGAGGTCGTGCCATATACTGGTTGAATTTTAATGGTGTTTAAAAATTAAACATATTATTTTAGGATATATCTGAGGATCCAGCTAGTGAGCAGTGACTGGTGAAATGGGGGTTTTTACATGCAATTTGATATTCTACTCTTCTGTACAGGTTTTCATGCTGAAGGTAGTTCAGCTTCACAAAAAAAAAATCTGGAACCTAAAAAACCCTGAATTTCCATTCAATGGAGAATGAGTTCTGGTGCAAGGTAAGCTCTAGCTGAAAGATTTTTGTTCTGCATCTCAAGTTAGCTCCTGGAAGTAGCTGCCTCTGCAGAGTAGCTCTCTGCTGCCCGTTGTTTTCTAACTGTGGTGTTTTATACAGACCAATAAGTAAGGCTGTCAAATGAGAAATTTTTATATGGGGAAGTACATACTGATAGCTGTTTACTTTTGTTTTAAATAATAATATAGAACTGCCTCTATAGAGTGCATGTACATTCCCAAATACCAGTGTATATACTGTGTTGAAGTGTCATCATTGTCACTTAATTATTTGCTGCTCATTAAATCCAAAACATGCTTACACACGCATGAGCATGCTTCCAGTATTTCCAAAGACATTCATGGGGCCTATTTGTGCATCAAGGCTAAAACACAGTGTCATAGGCTGAAAATGTAGGTCTTCAGAGGTACAGCAATGATTTATCAGTTCTCATGACTTCATGGGAACATTGATAGTGCAAAGAATTCAAATTTTACTCTTGCAGCAAAACAATCCTTTTGTGTTTGGATGTTGTTTGTTTTCTTGCAATAACCTTGTAGTAGGTATGCCAAGCATCTTGTAAAAATACACCAAAATACGGTCATGTGTTTTGGTTTCTTTTGCGATGTGTGTCTGTGTGCTTCATTGTTTCTTCAAAGTTGAAAGTGCCTGTTTAATTAAGGCTTGGTTCAATCCCTGTTAAGTGACATTGAAAGACATCCATTTAGAGCTCATCCATTGCCATGAGAAAGTGACTACAAGCATTAGCAAATAGTAACACCTTTAAATCCTCCTGTATTTAAGGTACATAAATGGTTACGTTTATTCCGAGTATTTTCAGTATACCTCCCAGGTAATGATGTGATTACTGACAGTTTATTAACCTGTTAGGGCAAGTTAACAACTATCTAAAATAAACACTTGAGTTTCCTGAGTGTCATTGCAATTTCTTGGAGTTTCAAATCATAAAATATGATATTAAACTGTGATCACAAATGCCATTACTGGTGGTGAATGAACCACAGTTGTAGTAAGAATGGAAGGACTGATGGAGAAGGGATCAGGAAGTCATTCTTGGATTGTTGCAGTTGACTATCTGTTTAGTTGTGATCTTCCTCTGCTCAGCGTCTTTACTTAAATAAAAGGAAAAGAAAAAAGATGACTGCTCTATAAAGACATTGGGAAGAGTTGAGGGAAATGTTCAGTTTTGTGTGTGAAAGATAATTTTTTAATAATCTTACTTTTTAATTCTAAGAAATTTCATGTGTTTCATTAAGAAGTGTTTTTAATAATGAAAAAAGGTAAGTGTCTCTACTGAGACTATCCTGACATGAATTTAAAGGCAAAATATTGCCAATAACTTTGCTTACAAGCACCAACCTCTTGTTCAGTCTTCTCCTTGGATCTCTGCTTCCTGACCATGTGACCTTTGTAGCTGAACACGAATGAGCAGCTACAACGTTTTCTTTGAAAAATTTGTTTGACTTGAGGCTACAGTGCTCAAAAGCCAGTCTTTGAGTTGCAACTAAAAGGGAAACAGCCTGTCCATCAACCCTGTGTAGCTGGGAACTCTGATTTCAAATTCAGAGGTCATGTGTGCACACAAACATTGCCCACTTGAAGGAGTGAAAAATGCATGAACTGATAAAACTAACTTTTTGTGCAAGTTTGTTCAGTGCTCTTTGCTGTGTTCAGCTGAGCCTGAATAGGAACCTTGACTTTTGGGCTAGCATTGAACTTGTTTGTACCACAATAAGTTGTCTGAATACTCAACAGAAAGGATCAGAGCTCACTTTCCTTACTGAGAATAAATCTGAATGTTATTTTACATTACAGTAATTTGTTTGGAGTTAAATAACAATACTGTTTCTGGATTTTAAGAGAAATGATGTGCTCTGTGATACAACGAAGTTACACTGGAGATCTGTCTTCTTTGCTCATACCAAGATTTTTCATGTGACTTTGCTTATGGTTAGTGTTACACTGCATGGACATAAACACAATGTTCCAATTTAATCTAAACAATCAGGGCCTTCATTTATGAAGAACTGTGAGAAAGTCTGACAAGAGAGCTTCGAGGAAAAGTTCATAAAAACAGCCCTGGAATCTCCCAGCGTATCTAAACTTGTCAGTAATTAAATTCAGAAACTGCTGGAATCCTTTAGAAGTTGAGTAGTTGGGGGAATATTTAATTTTTCTCCCTTAGTGGATTGATTACTATAGTATTTCTGTTACTTGTGAAGAAATCAGCCCCTATGTAAATCAGCCAAACTGCTCCAGGGCTTCTTTGTAAAGAAACCTTCAGTCTCTTTAATAAGTGGTTTAGCAGAGAGTGAGACTATTGGAGGGAATAATGTTTAGGTTTTGGCATTGTAAATGGGAAGTCAGGTATCCGAATTTCTCCTTGCAGGGAGATGACAAGGTAAGCTTGGTTGCTAAATTTCTTTCACAGTTAATGCTCATGAGAGGTTGAGCCTATCTTTCTCATTTCAAATCAAGAGGCAGGGCGAAGGAAAGAGACAAATATCAACTAGTAACATAAGACAGAGGGCCTGCTTTCTCCCAAAATTTGCAAATACAGGTTAGCTCACATCTAAATGCAGCTGTAAAGAAAGCTGTGTTCCTCATCTGGGTTATCTCCAGCAGCTTTTCCTGAGCCCAAACATGTCTCGGTTCTGGTCTGCAATAATGCCTGAAGGAGAGCAAGGTCTACTGATGCAAAGCTTAATTTTTTCCTTTTATGGAATCTATCATAATTACATACATGCATGTATTTCAGAAAGCTTTACCTGAAATCTCATTCTGGTTTTGGTAGAATTCAAGTAAAATTTATTCTAATGTAAACTACCAGATATTAAAATTAAGTCTATCCAGAACTTTGTCTTTTTCTCCAATTCTCTTCCATATAGTGGCTCTTTTTTTTTTTCTTGAATACAAAAGACATTTTTCAGTGAAGTGGAAACTGTTCATGTCCTATTTTTAATTTTAATTTTAATAATGTGTGTAGACCTGACTTCACAGAATTAGTATTTTAAATTGACTGTAAAGTAAAAATCTTCTTGAACTCTAGACTCATTTACTCAGTGCTAACAACGTGTTTTACCGAGGCAGAAAATGAACCCAACTTCTTCAGACACTGAAGTCAGTAGGTCAACAGCAAAACTTGCATTAACTTCAGCAGAACAGCATTAGTGACCCTCTTACTCTATAGCATTAGAAATATCATTACATTCTGGACAAAGCAATAGTCATTATGCAAGGTAACAGGCAATTGAATAAATAAGCAAAATGGATGGGGAAAGTAAGAAAGGTGAAGTGTCTGACCAGGAATGAAGTACATACACATGTAACTGGTATCCTGCATAAAAGCTGTTCCTCTTTTTGCTGTTTTCACTTATTTAATGGGAATTCTGGTTTTAAAAGGAGGGATGTTGGGAGGCAGTAACAGAAGACTTCTGTTGTTTCCATCATGGAAATATATTGTTTCAGAAATGAAAAGCTTTAAGAGCTAAAAAGAAAAGGCCTTCCAGTGGTAACTGTTGCCAACTCTTAGACCTTTATTGCTAATTTTTCAATGTTTAATGTTCTACTTTTAAAGCAACTGTTCCTGGAATCAGCTGACTAAATGAATTAAGATTCCCACGTTAAAACTAATATGGAAAATTCTGATCTTCATGGCTATGGAAAGAATCAAATACATGAACTCCATGGGTATACAAACCAGAATGAAGGATCAAACATTCTGAAACCTGTACTACTTTAAAATTTAATGTAATGTGTTATTTAGGGGAATATCTACTGCAATGAACCAAACAGTAAAGACAATGTCAATTGAGGGCTTTTTTTTTGTATCCTTTCCCTCTTTTTTTCTTGGCTTTCAATGTACTTGTACACTCATGTTCAGAGCCAGAGCTTTGGAATTTTGCTATCCCACTATAGCAGTTTGAGTTATTTTTCACCGTGCTTCTTACAGAGACAGGAATGGGGAACATTGTTCTAAAAACACAGTGAAGAAGAGAACAGCCTGTATTTAGCCTTCTTTTCCACTTTTCATGTATACTAACTTTGGACAGAAGTCTCCTGTGCTAGAGGGCTTTATATATTCTAACTGCAAATTCCAAATGGAAATGTATTATGCAATCAATAGAATTTCACAGTAGAAATCTCTATATAAATGAAACTCTTCTGAATTATGACAATGTGTGAGGAGGTACTTTTTCTTTTAAAGAAAAAAGATGCTGTCACAGGCATCCTGGCTGTTCAGGTTCCTCATGTTTTATTGATGTCTTCTTCTGCTGCGGGACGGATATTAGCAGAAGAATCTGCTCAAGCTTCTGCAGTGCTGCTCTGTGTGAGGGTACAGTATGGTCCACGGGGTGTGGGCAGGGAATGATAGGGGCATGACTGTGCCCAGCAAGGGTAGGTGCCCGCAGGCTGGCAGGGCTGTGCCATCCCCAGCTGAGTGCCACCAGTCCCTCCACACCCCAACAAGCAAAGCTGAGCAGGGCTGGGGCCAAGGACAAGGGACAGGTCAAGGTAGGTCATCACCAGGTGAAGTCACGGTGACAGGACAGGTCCTGGAGTGCACTGGGCAGTAAGCCTGTGGCTAAGGATTGGGAGTCCTGATCAATGGGGTACATGATCAGATACAGCCATAGAATCATAGAATGTGTTGGGTTGGAAGGGACCTTTAAAGGTTATCTAGTCCTACCGCCCTGCGGTGAGCAGGGACATCTTCAACTAGATCAGGTTGCTCAGAGCCTTATCAAGCCTGGCCTTGAATGTCTCCAGGGATGGGATCTCTACCACCTCTCTGGACAACATGTTCTAGTGTCTCACACCCTCAGTGTAAAGAACTTCTTCCTAATGTTTGATCTAAACCTGCCCTGTTCTAGTTTGAAACCATTGCCCCTCATCCTATCTCTATATGCCCTTGCAAGCAGTTCCTGTAAACACCTTTCTTGTAGGCCCCCTTCAGGTACTGGAAGGCTGCTATAAGGTCTCACCTTATATACGTCATAGTATGGCTATAACACAGCTACAACAAAGCTCAGGTGGATGCCAGGGTGGACAGTTACAGCTAAAAGCAGCTCCCGGGGGAAGGAAGGGCAGTGTCTGCTCAGGCTTCTTCTAGTTTTCTTCACAGCAAGCTTTCAAAGTCAGCAGCTGTGCTCCCTCTAAGCTGGCCCTGAGCCCAGGCAGCCAAAATCCCAGGAGAAGGGGGATGTGTTTTAAGCCCTGACACTGCCTGTTTGCATGAAGCCATAAAAACAGAGGCAAGATCAGACAAAATACCGGCAGCAGGTCAGACCAAAGTTGCCTCTAGCTCAGTTTGCTATAGCTGGTAATAGACATCTACTGCAAAGAATATAAGGACAGGACAAGCATATAGTAATACTTCTCCAGCGACTTGTCTGATCTTCACTTGATCTCATAGAAAATGTTAGTATCCCCAGAATTCATTAATATTTTCAACTTATTTTATCATAAACCCTGACTTCTAATGTCCTTGCCTCAGTCCTAGAGCATTATATATAAAAATCTCTCTACTCTCCTGCTGCTTATCAAACATATTTTTTGTCTGGTGCTGGTCTCTGGAGAGACCTCTCAGACAAATCTGTGTATTACCAACTTCCAGGCTGGCTGAGAGGTGGGACAAAGGGATTCTTATTCCTTGAGTATGCTGGAAAAGACATGAGATAGGTGTGGTTTCTGGACAGATAGTAGTTCTCGAGGGATTTCCATTGCAGGAACATGATTAATATTCTCTTCAAACCAGGTAAATTTTGAGTCCACAAATTTCTCTGTCAAGGAGTTCCACTAGTTAGCAACACCGAAGTTCACCTCCCTTTTGAAGCCTTCTCCTTCAAGGCTTTTCAATGACATTTGGCACTTAAGTTCAAAGAGAAGATGAATGATTGATCTCTATTTGTCTTCTCCCTGCTGCCACTGGCTTTAGAGACCCTTATCTTAATTCCCCAGGATTCTCCCTAAGCCAGATGAGAGTCTTGCTCCACTTGGTCATCAGCTCTATTGAAGTTGGTTCGCACTTCTAATTATCCTTTTCATGCCCTTATTTCAGTTCTGCTGTGTCCTTTTTAAGATGGGGAGACAGAATTACATAGCTTAATATGTAGGGTACTCAGATTCCTTATGGCAGAGTAAGGATATTCTCTGTTTTTTTCTCAAGTTCATTCCTAATAATCATTAATGCTTCATCTGTTGCAGCCCTATGATCTTTCTCCTGAGTGCTAGTAGTTATCTCAGAGCCCATAATTTTGCATATGAAGCTAGGATTGTTCTTCCTCTTGGGTCATTACATTTAATCTCTACTGAACTTCATCTGTCTTTTCATTATACAGTGTGCAAAGTACCTCTGCAATTTGCCACCGCCATCGTCCCCTGTTCCTACGCAGGATCAGTTTGTATCATTGGCAGACATTCTCAACTTGCTAGTCATTTCCTTTCCAGGTTGATCACCACTGTACTGTGCAGCGCATGGTCCCAAACCAGTTTTTTCTTGATTTTGATGATCTTGTTCTGTTCTATTTTCACCCTGTTTTCTGTTTCCTGAATTTTAGCCAAATATTCACCGTGCAATACTGATAACCAAGAAATACCATGAATAATTAGCTTCCTGAAAAGGTAATGGAGGGGACTTTCTAAAAGGAACAACTTTGGAAAGCCTTGATCCTGTTAATCCTGTGAAGAACTCCTATACGTTACCAGGCAGGAACATGTAAGAACTCCTGTTAATTTTTTCCCAAATATATAATCTTTATCCACATGTCCCCTAATTCAGTTTTTATTGTAGTTTCTATTAATTTTCCCAGCACAGATAAGGCCAGAGTTAGAAGCCTGTAGATCCCTTGTGGAATTTCTTTTAAACTCTGACATCCTCTTTGCCACCTCTCAGTCTTCAAATGCAAAGGCTAATGAAAGAGAGATTGCAAATTTCTTTTTGTTTGTTTGTTTGGTGTTTTGTTGTGTTTTTGTTTTTTTTTTTTGCTTCTTGCTTGAGTTCATTTATCATTCTAGAGCAAATAGCATCTTAATCCTGGTCATTTCTTACCGATTATTTTGTTGGTTTGTTCCACTGTAGCTCCTTCTGCTGTCCCTTACTTAAGATACATCCTCTGAGTTGCTTACAAAAAGTGTTGGTCTCTCCATTTGTTTACACAATCAGCTACTCCTTTGGTTCTGCTTGAGATTCATTTGGGTACAAATCTTGTCAACTGGTGAAAACTGTCTACTTTCTAATTAGGTCAAGGAAAAAAAGTCTTTGAAATTTCTTGCCCAGATTATGGCCGGACACTAAATCACACAGTGGCTAAAGCTGCAATACAAGTTTCTGCTCAATAGTCTAAATTTTGCATTTAGCCTTTTATACTTTCTGTACAAAACATAAAACTTGCTGTTGCACTTCATACAATCAGATAAAATGAGAGCTGAGTGATTTTGCTTGCAGCAGCCATGCTGGAAGGCAATAATTTTTGGTTAATAATAAGCTTATAATGCCTGATGCCTAATTACATCATAAGAAGAGACAGTGATATTGTGTAATTATATCAATAATGGTTGTTCACACAAATGCACAGATTAGGGTGTTGTAGAATTGTTGTCCAGAAAGGCAGCATTCTGCCTCTAAAATGCACTGGGTAAAACATGAAAGACTGGTGGGGGAAAAAAGGATAATAAAAATGTTCATTTCCTTACTGCCTTTTGCACTAAATCAGTGAGTGGCATTCAATCTTTTTAGGCCTGGAACTTCAAAGAAATTATTATTTCCCCCCTCTGGCTACCTAAGATCCTCCAGTGGTTACAAAAAATCTTTTAACGTATCTGCATCAGAATGGAAGTGAAACTAGCTTGTGCCTAAGTGTGCTGATCAATCGTCAGAATATGCTGCTCAGGCTCTGTAGTCCAGGGCTACCAAAGATACCCAGCTTGTGAAGCATCGCATAGATGTTGATGTCTGTACAAGCAGCAGTGACAGTGATTTCTGGCTTCATTTGTGCACAGCAGGAGGAATTTCCAGTTTGCTGATTTCTTTGTTATGGCACAACGCACTACTAGTGACAGGCATAATGAGCTGGGGACTCCCAATTGCAGGCATTCATTTCCCACTTTTTGTCCTTATTTTTATGGTTTGATGTCTTTTATAAACGCCAAAGGTATTTAATCTTTTAGTATTTTGGGAATATAATGAGTCTGTGCTCAAAGTTGTTGTTTTCTGGGCTTTTTAATGGCCTAGACTTAACTTACAAAAAAGCAAGCTATTGAGAGGTATGGAAAACAAAAGCTTAAGAGATAAAAATAATAGCAATCACACTGTTAGACTGGATAGATTTTGGTTTGATTCTTCCTGCCACCTTGAGTTCATTAGCAGCAAGTGTGTCCTGTGAACAATTGCAAAATTTGCTTGGTTAGTTAGCTCTGAAGGGAGGCTGATGTCACTTTTTAAAACAGATGTAACAGCAGCAGCAGTTGTGCTGGGTTCCTCACATTCCTTGTCATCATATCCATCTCCAACCTGGAGGGCTGGTAGGGCTACTTAGCTGCTGCTCTCATTAGAGCTAGCATGCAACTGGCAAAGAGGACTGGAAAATAATTGACTTTCTGGGTTGCTTTCTTGGTTTTTATCCCCCCTATCCAGTGTTCTCCCTTACTTTCTCCCTCAGACTTTTCTTGCTGTTTCTAATCTTCATTGAACTCTCGTGTCATCCTTGAGATTATCTAATGATTGGTTGTGTTCAGTCTTAATTATGCAAATACAGAATTGCGTGAAAATTGAAGATGACTGTCTGGCACTTGTAGGACTTTCCTGCAAAAGGGTGTCTGCAAGTTTTGTGCTACTAGTTGACAGCCTGGGTGGTGAAATACATCCTATCCCATAAGTAATTCGTTGAACTTGCAAAGTATAATTTTAAAGTAAGCATTATTTGTATTGCATATAAAGCCATATTTGTAAAATGCAACTCACCTGGAAGTAAGAAAATTGAAGAACAAAGTCGCTATTCAGTCCAGACTTGATCCCCACACATATAGAATATATCATAAATTTGAATTAATAATCACTTAGTATTTTCTGCCTCTGACTTCTGCCTCAATGCACTAGATGGTGAGGAAATGGCCATTATTTTTTTCTCCTTTATCACTAGCCTTCAGTGTTCAATACCCTTTGTTTGCCGTACAACCAGAGCCAAGCCTGTTCTGAGTAAATAATTATTAAATTCTATGTGGGCTTCACTGCTGATAATAACATTTCTGGCTACTTCACAAATATTATTTAAGTTAGTGTCCCACGACCTTTGGGAGGTTGAAGTATATGACTGCATTTTACAGGCAGGTTATTAAACCGCAGAATACTTAAGATTATATGTGTGTGTATGTGCGTACATGTATCCAGACGATCTGGGTGACTACTCTGAATGCAGTTAGAGTTCATCAGAAAGCTCCACGTTGGTTGCAGAGGCAGTTCACTGGGGGTCTGAGAGAACTGTGATGCTTCCATAGTAACCTGCAGCCTGGGCTTTATGGACCATGACATGGGAAAAGGCTGTGTGAGTGCTTGCTGAATGCCCTCTGCATCCCCAACCCCATCAGCATCAAGGTCTGGGTGCACAGAAGTAGGTATGTATAAATATCTTCCTGAGTGCAAAAACTTAAATTTCTTTATGGCATAGGATTGATCTCCAAACTAAAATATGCCCAAGGCCTTTCAGGACTTTGCACAGTGTGGACTGAGGCACAGGGCTACTTAAGTGGTGGAATATGAAGTCAGAGAGAGCAAACAGCAACAACAAAGCAAAGGGAAATAAAATAATAATAAAAAAGCAGACACACAGATGGCCAGCCACTTGAAGCAGTTCCCTGAGAGAGGTCCCCTCAGTGGTGAGATTGTTGGCTGGAAGGTTTGGAGCTGTAAGCAGGGAGATGATCTCTAGCTGTTTGATTTTTCTGGTGCTGAAGGACGCAGGATATTGCACATTCCTGTGCTGTATCTGGCCTGCATCAAAGACACCTGACCCCCACACATGCACCCTCCCTTTGAAGGGGCAGTTTTCAGACCCTTAGTTTTGTTTTATCTGGTTTGACAGAAGTACCTAGGTTTGAAAGACTAATATGTTTAGCCATGCTCCCACCAACCTCAGATGTGCACAGGGAATACTCAGCACTCCTCCAAACTAGATTTTGATGGCCTCAACTAGCGCATACAAAATAGTTATTGGATCCAGTTTCTCTCATCGTGCTTTCTAATTTTTTTTCTTTTTTTTTTTTTTTTTCCCCGAAAACTGGGGAATCATCCTTACCTGGCAATGCTGGATCCTCTAGAGAGACAACACAGATCTTACCCCACTCATGATAACAGAAACAGACTGTTTCCTCTTGATTTGAACAGTCACCAGAGATGGGAGAGCTGCACAATTTACAGTTACTGCACTGGTCACTCAGGGCTCAGCAGAAGACTTTGGTCTGGTGGTGCACAGCTCTGCCTCATTTCTCCCAGCTTCCTCATTCGCCAGCCTGAACCCTTTTGCTCCTTTCCTGCTCTATCTCTGCTTTTCATTCAGGAAGATGAGGAGTGCATCCATGATAATGTTTTAGTTTGGATCAGGAAAGCACTTTTCAGTTCACTCTCCCATGCATCTCCTCTTACCATGGTTTGTTTGCAATGCAGATATGTTTGGAGTGTATGGACTAGATTTCTTCTCACAGACATGCTTCAAGTGCCTACTGCACCAGTGAGCATTCAGTCAACAGGACTAGGCCAGCAATAATCTGAAGAATTATGTCCTTCCCATCCAGTAGTCCTTCCTTTTCTGTTGTGCCACACTATTTGCCAACTCTTTGTCCTGTTCTCCCTATGATAGTATATATTGTAGTCTACTGACATTACCAGCTTTGTGCCTTCTCTCAAAACTAGAAGGACCAAACTTTCAACTTTATGCTCATATTGATTAGAAAACACTTTTGTTAATTGCATCTCCAAGCTGAATAAATAAAATAATAAGAACTGTTGTGTTCTCAGTAAAAAGACTTTTCTAGCAACAAAAATGTGGAAATATGACTATAAATGTATGTATTGTTTTGACTTTGATAAGTAGAACCTGCAATTTCCCATGCAAGAGCTTTCTAAATTGTGAAGGAAGCCATCAGAGGGACAGCTGATTGGTCAGTCTGGGAGACGAAGTCTATAGCATTTTTCCTTATGCTATTAATTAAAAAACACCCCACTCTTCTTTACCTTGTTCTAATAGCTCAAATTCCTTACCTTTCACTTCCTTTCTTTCTCTATGTCCCTGCAAAGCAGCCTTTTGTTGTGCTGTCCTTGGATACATCTTATGTTCAGTTTGTTTGATTATGGGATTCTTTTGAAGTTTAATTTGGAACAGAGCATGCAGATCGTCCTTGAAGTTTTGTCAAGCAGGTAACCTGGCTTCTCATTCCCTGATGGTTAGGCAGTTTTACCTTTCAAAAGCATGACAGCTCTAGCAGTCCTGGGAATCCTTTGCATAGAAGACAAATACAAGTTCTGAAAGACACAACCAGGCAAAATTTGATCTAATGTTTACTCTATATGAGGTATGTGTGCCCTCTATAATATATTTTTTAGTTAGCAGAAAGCACCTACAGTTTATTTACTGGTGGGGTTTCAAAATGACAGTTGTTTCATTGCAGAAACTATCGGTGTAGTTGCATCAGATTGAGAAACTGAGCCTCTTTCTCTGAAAAAGTGTTTTCCAATGTTTATTTCTAGAGATGAACTACTTCTGTTTTGTTTTAAGAGGATAGATACCACTTTCAATTTTTAAAAAGATCAATGAGAGAAAGTGAGATTCCTATCATCTTATCTTTGGGCTGTTGAGTTATCTGGGGTTTTAGGGTTTAAGCCATCCATAAAATAAGCCAGTATATGTTTTATAGTCTCAGATTAGCATATGGAAGCTTGCACCTCTGTGGTTAAGGGGCCAAATTTCTTGTTCTGATTTAGACTGTCAAGGGTAATTAAAAAGATGTGGAGATGTTAATTTTAAAATGTGACACATTAGTAAAGATGAGATTTCCATTTCAAGGAATGTTGTATTCAGTGATAGCAAATTTTTATTAGTATCTACATTCTAAACCAAACTTCTTTTATCTAGTCTTGTGAAACCTGATTGCTTTTGATCAAGGATGTAGACAAAATCCAGTGGGGCATGCCTTTGCAAAGCCTTTTTTAACAAGAGTGAAAATTCAACTTGAGAGGCCTCAAAACAGATTCTTAAGACTAGAAATTGTAAGTATAATCCAAGACCCTACATTTATGTGGACTCTATCCCATTCAGTGTTGTAATGTACTCTCATAGAGTTTAAATAGTCCCAACAAAATCAATAAAACTACCTGACATCAACAAAATCAATAAAATTATCTGACATTTTTATTCCTTCCTATATTCCATTCCCTATGATCAGGTATATCTCAGCTATATATGCTCAAATTTTTGGCACCAAACAATGTTGAAGAGAACTTTCTTCCTCTTAGATTAAGAAAATGAAAGAGGAAAGTTCAACGAGAATTTAAATTACCTCTACCTTCCATCCATAGCTATGGTTATTCGCCGATTTGAAATTTGTGTGGTTTTTGTGGTGAAAGAGAAAACTAGAGTAGAGAGATTAATTTTAATAATAATCTGATCCAGATTCAAATAGTATGACTTAGTCATAGTATCTCCGCCTATTGACGGCAGTATTGTGAATGACAATAATTCAATTTTTTTTTTATTTACACAATTCTTTCATTTATCAGACTGTAATTATTATTTTTCTACTACTCACCCTTGTATGGAATAAAAAAAGGTGTCATAATTGGAGATAAATTTGTTTACATCATAGGCGATAAACTAAGAAAATGTTTTAAAATGCTTCTTTTCTTGGTTTCCTTAGCCTAGAGACTCTGTAACTTTGATTATTTGATTTCTTGTTAAGCTACAGCAGCATCTTCCTTGTTCATTACAATTTGAAATTAAAGCAGTGTAAGGTATTGATCTGTTTTGTGGGTAGGATTCTTCATTTCAATGCAGCTTTAGGGAATTAAATATGGATTTGAAAGAGATGTCCAGCTGCTCATACCATTTGGCAGAAGCTGTCTGAACTGTGAAAGTAGGGGATAAATGCAGACATTTTGAGCTGTTCTAACCTCTTCTTGACTAGACATCTCCATCCATTATGAATCCCTAGGGCCAGATCCTCACTGAGGTAAATTGGCACTGCTTCCTTAGGCTCATTGCTTCCATGCTGACTTACACCACCTGGGTCCCACATTATTTTCTCATTAAGTGGACAAAAGTAACCAAAGCATGTCTGCAGGACTCAGAATTGAAATGCATTTCTTTAAGTACTGCCTTGCTTTAGTGGCAGCACTAATGCAATGGAGGCCCCCTGATACCCTCTGTAGACCCATTCACAGGGGACAGAGTGAATTAGGGTAAGAGATCCACAGCTGTGAATTGTTCTCCATTTGAAGGAGGAGAGACTATCTGTGCCGAATGAAGCAGAGGAACGTTGAGCAATATAGGCTGATCCTGGACCTGCTGTATACCAGCACCAATGCCCACACTGTTCTGTTACGAACTCTTTCCTGCTAATAACATGGCTCCCTCACAGCTGGATCCAGATTTTTCACAGGATGGTTCTTCTTTTTCCACTTACCCACAGCATTAGCTGTGTAAATGTTTCTGTAAAACAGAATGGTGCTTTCTGAGGTGTTATACCTCATGTAAAGCGTAACTGTGCCTCTTTCTCGTCTTCTCCAAAACCTCCAGGAGCCAGAAGGATTGAACAGAGACAGCAGTATAGATGTGGTCTGAGGAGTTCAGCAGGTATGACTTGGATAAAATTCCCTCTGGAAGGAAGGAGGGGACATTTTTGATACCTGTGACATGCTGTCTCATCTGAGCTGGGAATAAGGCAAGAAAAACATAGGTTTGTTTTTTTTCATAAAGGATCTCAGATGTTCTGTTCTTCTAGTGGAGTGTGAAATAAACAGATGATGTCTAATCTTTATGAAATACTAATAAGTTCCTAGACACAGTCCAAATACCAAGACAGGCTGTCAGCTGGACGCAACCTTTCTGAAAGAGCCAGAAAGGCTACTGCTTCTGCACAATTTAAAATAAGCTCATTGTTTTCACAAGCCTTGCTCCTGTATGTCTTACTTGGAAGAGAGGAACATACAGTCTATAGTACTTTAGAGCCTTGGCACCCCCTTTACCTAGGAAATCTTGCTGCTTCTGAGCCTGCAAACCTGGCAAAAGAGTGTAATCAAATTGTACAAGGCTGCTAATATAAATTGCATTTAGCATGGGTAATGACTGCATGCCTGACATACACATATGTAACACTAACCTTAAATGAATGAATGTTCTATTAAAAAAATGAAAATAAATTTTTCACAAGTGTCACAAAGGCTGATTAACTAGGATTTTAAAAGATTTTCATTGCCAGGGAAAAAAACCACCACACCACAGTGTTTAGAAATGCTGCTTCATTTTATTGGCTGATCGCTCAAAACACTACTAGCGTAATATGTCTTTTATTTACTGAGTGGCCACTTTGAAATTGTCTCTGCTGACTGTATTGGGCTTGGTTTCAAATCTCTCTTAATCCTGCAATGAACCTTTAATAAAGCTGGATTGACTTTAAATCAGTACTTAGAAACATTAATTAAAATAAAACGGGAGGAGCCAAAAGATCAAATGATCCATTGTGGTGGTGGTGGTAGTGTTTAAATCAAAGCTCTCTTCTCCACCCCTCTCCAGAAAAAAGCAAGCCTTTGAAGACTGCAGCTGTATGACTTCCATCATGTTTTTTAAGTTGGCCTTAGGTTTTAATTTTTTTTGCTGGTTTTGGTTGGCATTTTCTATATTTTGGAAGGGCTGTTTGGGACACTTCCTTCTACCCTTTCAGAGGATAAAACTGGCATGATTGCCGTGAATAGTGTGACAGGGTGCGGCAAGCCCACTCAGCCCGGTCTGTGTTCCAGAGTGCATAGTCTCCTGCAAAGGCTGGAAATGGCCCTGGAAAGTTCTCTGTTTCCTGAGCCAAGTTGTAATAGTTAGCATATCCAGTGTTACAGCTCTGGCATTTTTATTTATTTTATTTTTTTTTATTTCCAAGTGACCCTCCAGCAGTCTCTTTGTTGCCTCTTCCACTACCAGCTAGCAGTGTGCTTCTGCAGACAATGCGGCCTCTATAGTAACAGCACCACACTCCCTGTTGTTCTGCTCCACTGTGCCTTCAGCCAGCAGAAAAACTCACTGATAGCAGAAGGAAACGCAACTTGAACAGAAACGTTAGCCTCTCTGAGGGCCGATATTAATTACGTGGTACGGTTACACTTCAGGAGCTAGTTCAGGGACACCTGATCTTTGCTAGCAAGCCTGCTATTTCATAAGGGAATGATCTCATCAGTTGTTCTCAAAGCAATTGATCTTTATTCTTTGTGTTGTTTGTCAATTCCTACACTCCTTTAATATGTGTCAGATTTCTGCAGCAGTTTTCCTGCACTATTTTTTTTAAAAATGCAATTATGTGAGAAACCTATCAGCTGTGTGAGAGGGAAACCTAATAATCAGTAGCTAAAGCTTTGCCTCAAGTGTCTGTCATCTGCTGGAACTGGAGGCTTCCAAATACTTGATCATATTACTGAAAGGGGAGCAAAGGAAGAGGGGTTGTGTGTTTTCCTCCAGCTTCGGCTAGGTAGGATGTCACGGATCTGTCTCCCAAGGCTGTCTTCCAGTAAGGTAATGTAAAGCTGGTACGAAATGTGTGACTTCAGACACAGGTAAGGGGGTCCTCTGAGGAGGAAGGTGAAAGACGTTTAACTTGTAGCTGCTGTATTTGAGTTACATCTGAGCTGCGTAGTCTAAAGCCTTGAAGGGGTTCACTCACCATCCATTTCCCTCCTCCCCAAGGACCAGAGGTCCAGCCTTCAAGAAACCTACAAGGACAAACTCTCAAGGCCTCTAGTGATTTCTCAGTGTTACCACAACATCAGATACCACTGCAGGTAGAAGCACTCCTATTAAAATGAGTACTGGTGCGAACTAGGCATGGATGTGGCCTGTCTTGGACCAGTTGAAAAATAACACCACTTTTAGCCATTCCTACAGTCCAAAGTAACTGCTAAGGAGGAACTGTCAACTGAATCTGTCTGGGATGGTCATTTTACATCGAGGAGAAACTTGGGGATGGGAGAGTAGGAGGTGAGAAATGCTTTAATATCAAGCCAGACATTGCTCTCACTGGAATTGATAGGAGTTTTGTTGTTCATTTCTAGAAGAGTGGATATTCTGCTTTTGTCCTCTATTGTGTCTCGGGTCTGGGGAGGAGGAAGGGCAGAAGGGTTAGACAAACTAGAAAATACACAACTACCCATTTTTGTGGTATAAGTGCAATGTTTTTTCCACTGCATTTCTTTGCACTGGGCTGAGTAGGAGGGGAGGAGTTGTCAAAAATAATTACAGAAAAAAGGAAGCATAAAGCTCAAAAAAAAAAATGTTGAGAGCAGCTGCAAGCTCAAAAATGTGAGTTCAAAGTGAATTATTTCTTATATAGTAATGTGTTAGCTTCTCTAGTGGGCAAACTACTCTTCTTGATACAGTCACACAGCATTAGTCATAAATTCTTGCTAGGCACCAATCTGTTAGGTCTCCTGTTACAGCAGTTAATTGTTTTTTGAGCTAACGCATACAAATATAGTTACTTAGTTAATCTCTCCTTTCTGCCCCCTCTAACCCATTTGAAGTGTCATCAGCATTGTGAAAACTTCCTGAAAGTATTTCTGACTTTAAGGCTTACGACTCAGAAAGAGGTGATAAGAGGGTAGGAGTGTAGTGGGAGAGGGGAAGAAGGATGCAAAAGGGGATTAGCCCCTCCTCATCACCACTTTCTCAGCAGATCAGTATAAGAAAATTGACCTGAAAGGAATTTTGCAGATTTATACCTATGGGAGATGTGATTTAATCCTTATTTCAGTTTACTGTGTGGCATGATTTTAACTTATCTACAAGGTGTTTTTCAAACGTGTTGCCACAATCCCAGAGTCTGTGACAACAAATTAATATGTGAATTGAGGAAGAGAAAACAAAATAAAAATACATTCTTTCAATCAAAAATCCCACAAAAATCACCCTTCTTTTTCTTTTTATTTATTTTTTTATACTCTGTACTGGAAACAAATGAATAGAGTTATTTCAGCAAATAAGATATAAATACTCTATTATTATAGGAAGGTAGGTGGTGAATGATGGGCAGAGAAAGTGTGGGAGAGTTACTTCAAGAGTAAAGAAAAAGCAATAAGAACAAAAATGGCAGAATCAGGATAGTATATAGAGAGATTTCTGTGAGACCTTACAGTTTAATTTGTAAGGGATTTTTTTGAAAGGTATGTTTTTACATTTCTTGAGAACTACTTGCTTCAATGCTGAAATGACTTAAAGTAAAACTTGGTCAAAACCAAGTAACTCTGTTTTTTACTGGTCATACTCAAAAATAATCTGTTTGACATAGTATTTGACATCCTATTTTTAGTAATTCTTACTTCCTACTTCATATTTGTGATGAAAATCACAGCTAGAGGTGGGAGTGCCATTGCCCTTGCCAGTGCATATACTCCGAGTTACTCAGCGTATTATCAAATGTGTATTTTCTGTCCTGAAAAATCTTGCAACCTAAGGTTATGCCAATATTGTAGTCACTGTGGTTAACAAAAGCCTTTCCAAGATAACTTTAAAGCTAGCTAACTCAAGTACTGCTCTCAGTGTATTCTTGATGCTCAATGCAGGTTATGAATCCCACCTGAGAACGTAAGTAAGTAGTTTGAGCTATTTAGAACCCTTTGAGATTTATGGTGTGGCTACTTCTCTGCTTGCAGCCTCTGATCCAAGTGCTTTGAAGCTGCCTCTGAAATGTTTTTCTGGACAGCAGGGACTGGGTTGTAAACATTTTCTGAATAAGAACTCATAGTCTCAGTTGCTCAAAACTGCCTCTAGGCTCAACACTGAATGGTTCAGCCACCCATGCTGATTTATTCCTGGGTTTCTTTAAGATGTGTGCAAGTTACAATTTCTTAATGAAATGGCTGAATCTGGAGGACTAACTCATTCTTTGTGACTTTGCTTATACCCAGCAAGTCTATTCTTTAGGAATAAATTGCACTACTGAACAACTGTCTTTGGCTGATCCTTAGCACATGGAGCACCAGTGCGGGCCATGGGTATCTTTACCCAGATGTACTCTTCGCTAGGTAAAGAACTGGCTGGATGGCCGTGCCCAGAGAGTGGTGGTAAATGGAGTTGAATCCAGCTGGTGTCTGGTCACAAGTGGTGTCCCCCAGGGATCGGTGCTGGGGNAGGGGTCTGGAGGACAAACCTTACGAGGAACGACTGAGGGAACTGGGGTTGTTTAGCCTGGAGAAGAGGAGGCTGAGGGGAGACCTCATCACCCTCTACAGCTACCTGAAAGGAGGTTGTAGAGAGATGGGGGCTGAGCTCTTCTCCCTGGTGACAAGTGATAGGACAAGAGGAAACGGGTTCAAGTTATGTCAGGTGAGATTTAGATTAGATATCAGGAAACATTTTTTTGCTGAAAGGGTTATTAAGCATTGGAACAGGCTGCCCAGGGAGGTGGTAGACTCACCATCCGTGGAGGTGTTTAAGAAAAGGGTAATGAGGTACTTAGGGACATGGTTTGGAAGTGGGTTTTGTCAGGGTAGGTTAATGGTTGGACTTGATGATCTTAAAGGTCCCTTCCAACCTCACCGATTCTATGATTCTGTCTAGATATTGTGGGAGCACTTCGTAATGAATTATAATGGCACTGGTCATGGCAAAGGCTGTTGCTTCTGCATGCTGAATATAGAGTTTCTTAACAACTGGACTGAGTGATGGCTAGAAACTCACAGCAATAGAATTCATAAGAATAAATTCATAAGAACCGTTATCACTGAAAACATGGCCAAGCAAGCAGTGGAGGTGGTTTAGTCTGATCTAAATCTGAGCAGGTAGGAGGCTGGAGCTTTGGACATCCAGGGCTAGCTTTTATGTTCACTTCTTCTTTATCCATGAACAAGTTATTTTTTTAGAAGTCTGTATAGTTTTCTTTTAAAGAGATCTCTTAATTTAAATCATTCGGAATAGGAAATGAAGGACCTCAGAGTGTTTAAGGGTCAGAATTCTAACATTTATAAAGCATTTTGAAGAACAGAATGCACCTTACAAATATTGAACAAGGAATTTCTTCTAGGCATAAATGCTGACCATGTAAGTAAATGGAGATTTTTATCCACTCATAATTGTTTTCAATGTCATCATTGCATTAATCCAGTCTCTTATTTTCAATAAGAATTGAAATCTGTTTCTCATTTATTTGCCCTGCTATTAATGTCATTTTTACCATCAAAAGACATTCAGCGGAGATTATTTATGGAAGACGTTGTCATTTGATAAGCAAATAAATCTTCATGAACATTCAACTCCCAGCTTTCCGCAAATCTTTGAAAAGAAAGTAGATAAAAGCAAAATATGATTTATGTCCTCAGCATAACATAGTAAACTGTTTGTATCATTGGATTGGTAGAAAGAACAGCTTTGTTTGTTTTCCCTTTTGTTCCAAGTGCTGCTTGAAAAATTAATATTATTTTAGAAACCAGGTGAGTTTAATGTATGCTATGAGGCTTAGATGGAAACAATTTTGATGTAACATGGGCCAGTTACTACCATCATGACTACCAAAAACCTACTAAAATCTGTTGCCAAGTTGAGCAGCTCAAGTCATCAGCAAGCTGAGCTAACTATTTTTCCACACCTCCACCCACCCACTCACCTAAGGGCATAGTTAGTGTCTCGGTTTGGTGAGAAGAAAGCATAATCTGAGAAAGAAGATAAAGAGATTAAAGATGACCTGCTTCTCAGAGTTATCCAAATGGGTGTATCTTTTTAGGTTAATCCTGTGATACAAATACTTAAATGCATCATGGCATTTTTCTCCCATGTATTTAAAAACTTCCACATCCAAAATATTTATTCCTGACCAACTCTGTAAAAGTTAGAGACTCTGTATGGAGAGCTCTGAAAGTAGAGAGCTGGGATGCAATAGGTAAACAGAGGGAGTGCAGAACTGTGTCCAGACAGATAAGCACAAATATCTTGGGTTTACGTCAAGAGTCACCTCTCTAACCCAGCAGAGTAGGTTTGAAAGGAAAAAAAAAAAAAAAAAGAAAGAAAAAGAGGAAGGAAAAAAAAAAAAGGCACAGGACTTCTTATTTTCTTTGATTTCATACCTATGGGCTTGCACTCTTTTAGCCCAATTCTTCACTCTCAGAGCAGGGCCTGAGTAATAAACGCTTGAATCAGGTCTGAGAATGTTGCTATATTGGACTCTAAATTTGACTACAAGCCATCTCAAAGTGAAACTGCCAAATGTTGTCTGGCCACGTGAGGGTGAAACCCAACAAATAGGTAATCTGTGGCAGCTACATTGAACCCAAACCATAAAGCTTAACAGCATTCTTCATTTTTCCTTGAGACCTTGTAGCAAGCCTGATCTGTTTTCTGCATTTCTACCTTAGTCTGCCTTATGCCTGGCATTCTTGAGCATGTTTCTTCTGTCTCCAGCTCTCATCACTCTCAAAAATTGGGTTTAGGTGAAACTCCCTGACAAAATAATCCTGCCACCTTTTTCTGTAACTTTCAAGAATGCTTGCATTGTCCTGTAAAACAAAAGGCAGCAATGAAAATAGTGTTTTTTCTTTGGTTTTCATTTGTTTGTTCTGGCAACATTTTTCAAATACACAGCACCAAGTTAGCATAGTAGCTCTCAAACTATAAAACTGCAGCCTTGGAAACATTTGATGGCACAGAGATCCAGCTGTCTTAAATACATATACATTTTTGTACATCTTGAAGCACTTTGTGCAAGTGAACAAGCTGTCAGAAATATGCATTAGAAATATCTAGCTTTGGTTAAAAATCCTTGCCTTCTAATTCTGATTCTATTTATTTAACAAGAATCTCTTTCTTCCCAGCTGCTGTGAATGGTGTTACTTACCAGGCTGTGATGCTCCAGAACATGAATAGCCATCAATTACGCAGCATTAGTCAGACCCCGCATGAGCATGCTCTGGATGATGAAAGCAAGCAAAGAAGAATTTAGGCTGGTGTACCTCCATTCAGGGGCGTTACTCTTTGTTTGCATGAAGCAAGTGAGACAGGGCTACAATTCTTTGCTGGGTTAGTGTCCACAGAAGAGGAAGGTCAGGCCTCTTCCTGTGCCTTTTTTTTTCACTTTTTGTGGGAAATCAAGAACCCGCTCCTGCTGCCTACACTTATTTACTAACCTCTGATTTTTGAAAGTCTTTTCAGAATCTGCAGAAACCTCTCCACTGTAATCCACAGTCTATCACATTAGTATGTAAATCCATAAAAGCCAGGGTTTTGATTACCCAGGAAGCCTGTGGCTTTAAAAAAAAAAAAAACCTCAAATCCCCAAACTTGTGGCTTTTTACTTTATTTAATTCTTTTGCTTTTTTTTTTTTTTCCCCCTACAAAATGGCCATCCTAGTAAACAGCTACATGAGATCACATGTAGGCAAGAGACATGTGAAACAGTTAACCCAAGGCAAATAGAACTGTCCCGATTTTTGAAAAGCAACAAAGCCATCACATGTGCAGCTTGGAGCTGTCCCAAAGCACCCTTGGATGAGTCAGGGCTATGTATCTTGCATGATCAAACGTCTTTCTTTCAGCATGCAGCTTGCTTCTTTCTCAGGCTTTCAAATACACCGTCTGTTCCTTTCTCAGGAGCTGCCATGGTACATTTTTTTCTGGTCCAAGTGCATACCTGCATCATGGTCTCTTTGATCATGTAGCCATAACCTCGCCTCACCTAAGGGTTCCTACGACTGCCATGGCAGGATTTCTGCAGCTTTCAACCAAAAAGATTACAACCAGTACAGCAGCATCCACAAAAAGCACAACTGATGTATTTTACAGTCTTTTTGTTAGCAGTTTCGTGATCAACATTATTTTGTTATTTTTTTCTCAAAGCACTTGAAAGCTTTAGACTCTCCCTATTCATGCAGTGAGCTGCAAGGTCCATCACAGCAGGCCTGTAAGAGGAAGAGGACTATCGCTTTTCACCAGTGGGAAAGCTGCAGCAAAGAAAATAAAAATATTTGCCAAAAGTCATGTTCAGGAGAACCTGAATGTTAACTACGAGATTGTTCTTTCTCTTAGTATAATCTCTGCTTTTTCTTGAGCTGAGCAGGAGCTTGGGAACTTTCCAGGTAACCTAGGGAATTTTCCAGGCTATTGCCGGTAAGTGCAGATCGTATCAGGCACCATTTTGTAGCAATAACTTGGACCTCTGAATTTTGAAAAATAATGATGTTTTTATGGGTTCTGCTTGCAAAGAAAACCTCAGAAACTTGTATCATGGGGGGGACAGAGCAAAGAGCTTGCAGCAGTGGTTCTGAGAGGTGTGAATGATCCATTCATTTCAGCAAGATAACTCAGCTGGCTAGTGATGGTAATTTGAATGTCAGACTTGTTAGCAGTTTCATTCCTAATGAAAGACCTGGCTTTACAGATAGCTTTGCTGAATAACTTTCCCGATAAAACCCTACTAATGGAATCACAGTTATACTAGCAAAAAAGTGCTGGGGCTAGCATAGTTTATAGTGGTTCAATGTGTGAAATGAGCTATACTGACAAAAGCACTTTTGGACAATATAACTGCTTCTATGGTATCCAGCAGATTTGTGGCAATGGATTAAAACCAGACGGTTGAGGGGGTTATTGCCCACAATTTTGATTAAAGTCTATTTTGCTGCCTAGCAGCATCTGTCAGGAAGGTGCAGAGGGATACCTGGGTCATGTAATTTTCATCTCTTGTCACAGGTGTGTCAGAACACCAAGCCAGGACTTTAGGCAGCATAAGAATGATTTTTACAAATCAGATGCACGCCTTTGGATTTGACCAGTATAACCCAGAAAAAATTCCTTACATAGTTTTATGTATGTAAGGAGATGTCCACAAGTTTGTATAGTTTGTCAGAAGTGGTGTTACTTTTTCCTGATAAAGAAGGAGCTAAATCAAGAAACCCAGCAGAGTTACTGAGCACATTCAAGTGATATTCAGGGGCTCTATCAACACTGTTGTAATCCGAACATTTGTGTACTGCATTGCTTACAACATCTCAAGTAGGTAAATTACATGGCTTCTGCCTGTACTGTACATTGAAGGACTTGCATCTACATTGCTGTTTAAATCCCATTCAGGTATTCTGAATTTTTACCTAACATGGGCAAGGTATGCCTGAAAATTTGAGTTAAAATGCAGAGGGGAAACTTAGGAGCAAAGCTGTCTACCAAGGATTGCTTGCGTTTCATAGTTTGGTGAAAGCAGTGTGAAACCTAGCATTTCTGAATTTGACTTTTCAGGGTGAATGTTTGGATTTGCACATCCATACAGCTGAAAGAAATCTACCTTGACATGCTCTGTACTGAGTTTGCCCTCCAAGCTGCTTTCCAAAAAAAGCAGATTTTCTGTCTTCTCTTAGGGAAAGTCCTTTGACATGTGACTGTATTTTATGGATGAAGTTTAAAGGTTTTAACCTGGTTCCCAGTGTGCCTTTTTGCATATATTTTTATACTAACCTGAGTCCGTTTTTCCTCCTTTGTATCACAGCACTAACTGCAAATCTAAATAACCTCTCCTTGCATCCTACTAACTGTTCCACTCTGCAAGTCCAGAGGTAATGCAAGAATACATTACCCTTAGGCTGAAACTAAAGGGCCTCACTGCAGCTCTGTCTCTTTCCAAGCTCCTGCCAGTGGTTCCAGTGGGACCACTTAGAAATAAGGGCCAGCACCCTCGAATAATGAACAGTAGTGTCGGTCTGAGTAAACCACAAAGGCTGTATCACCAGGTCATCCTCTTTCTCCACAGAGGTGTAAAAGTTAGTCCTGGGTAGATAAGTCATCTCAGGCAGAGCTTCCGCTGCACGGAGAAGCACTGACATAATGCTCTTTTTTATTAACCTTCGGGGGGG
>VXBO01012671.1:128581-166183 GCA_013400135.1 Rhinoptilus africanus
TTAAAACAGCCATAGAGAATTAGTAATTCAGAGGGAAACACAACTGTGGTGTGAGAGTCTCATGCTACCTGCATATTCTATGGTGACTTGAATACTTACATATAAAGGATTTTCCATAACTTTTAAAATCATTTATCATTTTTTTTCTTCTGCGTTAGTGTGATACAAGGCATGGTATGGCCCCATTCTCTATTGGGCGGGGGGGTGGGGTGTCAGGAAACACCATGGAACAACACTCTGGGCTACTGCAGTGGGAATGGGTCTCTGGGTCACTTAACCTTTGATATATACATAAGTGTGTGTTTGTGTGCGCATTTTTGGCATAATAACCCCACTACCTAATTCTTTTATTCATCTTAGATATTTATGAACTCTCTTTTCAATGAAAAAAAAAATTGGAAAGATCCATGGAGATTAAACTCTTGTAAACTCAGGCTACGTTGAAGTGCCAGGCAGGATAAGCTCTGTGCTATGGGGCTGAGATTCTGTAATTGTGATATTACGGGTGATGTTATTCGTATTTTTAATGTGGAGAATTATACCACTGTCCGAGCCAGTCATATGACAGTGCAGGACCAAAAATGGATTCCCTGACATTAGCTTTCTTTGTCATGCTGGAGACACAGACCTTTTGGACAGGTTTTGGAGCAAAATAAAATTTTCAGGAGTGGAAACTTTTGAATATGACTAGAGTTTGCTCTTTATGCAGCCTCCTATCTCACTGTTGTCTTCTCCTTTGCTACCTAGAAGTATTTAAGAATGCATTAATTTTTCTAAAATAAAATAGCAGAATAATAACTGGGAAATCTCTTAGGGCATGCAGCTGTCTGGGAAGTACATGCATTTAGATAATATTAATTTTGCCCCAAAGGCAAAGGGGTCTCCATCTGCTCAAATCTGTCATTACTTAGCCTATGAAAGGCTCTACATGAATGTTCAGTAAATTCTTAATCTCCATAGGAATGGTTACTACCCTAACATTGCAAGCCAGTCTAATCATCTAAAATTCCAATTATCACTGATTTTGCTATGAACCTGTTCACTTATGCTTAGTTTCCAACACATCCTTGCTCATGTTATATCTTGAGATACACTTTAATTAGGTTTAGTCAGTTTGGAAATGAACTATGAGCTTACTGGAGCACTGCCAAGAGGCAGCATAATATTGTCCTTTTTCTATCTATTTAGATGTCTTATGTATATTGATTCATAAAGGCAGGAAGATCTATTTATACTAGGGTCAAGTCAACAGCAGCAGCAAGAAATTGCATTCATACGAAGGATGCAGGGAACTGTAAACTCTCCCATCTAGTAAACATGAGGAACAGGGCATTCAAAGGCTGTTGTCCAATGTCTCCTACACATCCAAAAGGGAAGAGGATTCTTTGGCTTCCTAGAGGCAACAGTGATATTAACATCAACTTGAACCCCAGATCACTGATAACAGTAATTCCTAAAGGAACTCTTAAGTAACTCTTTTCTGTCCTAAGAGATGGTGCTTTCTGAAGCATTAGTACATTTTTTGTTACTTCAGGTTGCTTTATGCCCATCCACTAGTTTGGTAATTGGCCTTTCCAAAACATTTCATGATGGCTGGTAACCAGCTCATCTTCATAAAGCCCTTTTTTACTGTTCTTTATTTTGAGTGGAAGATTTATGTCTCCAAAATCCAAGGGAAGTCTATGATCCCTTTTGTGAGTTGGCTGGTGGTAAAAACGCTAATCTCTTTAAAAGATTTCCATCAGACAAATGTTTGATAATTATATCTACATTTTTCAGTACTTACTAGTTGTGTCTAAATACCCAAGATCAATTTCATGTACAATAGTAAGATTGTATGTTTGCATAGAAGATTTTTACTAGATTTCAGATAATTTAATTTTAAATAAAGCAGTTGGATGCAATTTATGAGAAGCTTGCAGATGTCACGTCTTACATTAGTTAGGCATCATGGTGTAGTGCTTCACTGGGAACATGAATTTCTGTTGGGAAGGTCTAATTTAGCACTGCACTGTTGCTGAAATCATTGCCTATAATCAGTCAAATCTGTTAAACAAAGGATGACAGATTGATAGATGAATGGTCCTAAAAAACTTTGATGCTATTCTGTTATGTGCTGTTAAAAAAAAAAAAGCAAAACTGAAGAATAAGGAAAAGAAAAAAGTCAGCAAAATTATGAGTGAGAGCTAAGTCTGGCAAGAGTTGTATCTTGTGTTATTAAAGAGAGGAATGAGATGAGAGGATGTAGCCTGTTCTGCAGGAAAGAGAAAATAGAATCTCCATTCAGAAATTTTGTCTACTGCTGGGTCTCTGCATGTAAGCAATCTACCTCTTCAAGTAGGCTGCTTGAAGCAGTTGTTTCAGCCTTACCTCTTTAATGCATTAGTTTCCTTCTTAGAATCATAGAATCATAGAATCGGTGAGGTTGGAAGGGACCTTTAAGATCATCAAGTCCAACCATTAACCTACCCTGACAAAAACCACTTCTAAACCATGTCCCTGAGCACCTCATCTACCCTTTTCTTAAACACCTCCAGGGATGGTGAATCCACCACCTCCCTGGGCAGCCTACTCCAATGTTTAATAACCCTTTCAGTGGAAAAATGTCTCCGTCTTCATTGCATTATGCTGTCCTCTTCTGTGCAGGATGCACCCCTACATAATTTTCAGGCTCATTGGTAAGTAAGAAAAGAATAGACCCCATGCAAGGGCATGGGTTAGTGAGTAGATCAAGGGGTATAGTGTTACAGTCATTCAGATATCCTTCACCAGCCTTCTCTTGGTACTGTCAGTAGGGGGAGGGGAACGACTCTGTTGGCTTTTATTCATTGCATTCTAGGGTTTATGGATCCATACCTATCTCACTGACCTTTAACATCCTATTGACACTGGCTTGTGATGATGTCTTCCTACCTACTCCCCAAGGAAGAGAAAAGGGAAAGGAAGCTAACGTTAAACATCAAACAGAACAATGCAGACTAAACTGTCTTTGCCTTCTGTTACAGGCATCAACTCAGGAAAACTGCAAACTTCCAAAAGAATTTAATACGTTCCAGATGCCTACTGTTAGTACAACTACTGTAGAAGTTGCAGGCCACTTTGATACAACTATGTTGCCAGTGTGGATGCTACTGCAGAAATGTGTACAAGGATCCCAGCCAACTTCAAACTAGATGTCTCAAGGACCAGCATCTAATGATGCATGATAACCCAGAGCAGAGGGTAAGTATGGAACAACTGTTCACTTCCCTTTCCAGTACACAAACCAAGTGGCATTAGGTTAAGCTGTCAGGTGGCAAGATCAAACCCAACAAAAAGGACACAGTGCTTTAGAAAAGATACAATAAATGTATGGAAACCTGTGCTGTGGGATGATGTGCATGCTAAAACTGTACATAGGATCAAAATCTGGAAACCAATATTTTCTAGGTTACATAAAGGTAACAACTCTGACCCAGGATATTTCTAGTCTGCAAATTGCTAGTGACCTGGTAAATACTATGGGCATTACTACATGCCTTCCCTGTTTCTTCACTCCTTTAGGCATCCACATTTGACCACCCTTGGAAAAAGTGGAATAAGACAATGTGCTGGATGGCAGTTTTGTATAGGTAGTATGAGCACAAGCTAGAAAAATCTGTCCTTTGTGGGAATTGTAGGCAAGGGGGCAGGGATCAGAGGCACTCTAGCTGCACTGGGGCAGAAACTAGCATTAGTGGCAATATTCTGGAGATTAAAAGGCTGCTAGAGACAACAGCACGGGATGAAAAGAGAACTAGGAGCCGTAGAGCACAGCCTATGGCTGTGGCAGTCTCCAAAAAAGCCTTGAACAAGGCCAGGAAGCTCAAAGTCTCAAGATAAACATGGGAAAATAAGCCTGGAAGACTACTGCAATGATCTAGGACCTATCATGAAATTAAATGTCTGCCTGGAGTTATACAACGTTTTATGAAACTTACTCTACTGGGACCTGAAACCTGTCACCTGACTGGTGAGACTTTAACCAGTGAAATTGCAGAGGAAAACTGAGAATGATTTACTGAAAAAGACTTTATTTTTATGAATCCCTGCAACTGACGCTACACAAATATTATATGCAGCATTACTCTCAAGAATAGGCAGCAAGTGGAATGACCGATGGTTTAGTGTGAAAGAATCTTAGTGCATTAATGTACTCAGTCCCTGGTGAGGTCAATGCTCTTGCTACTAACATGATCACTTTTAGTACCAGGCTGCTCTGTGGAAGAAGCGGTGTCTGCAGCCAGCAGATGTACTGTATGAGAAAGGGGATGGAACGCTTGCCCCAAGCACTTACAAACAAGAATTTGAGTTAGACTGGTGATCTCATGACACTTGGAATACGACTTTTCCCTCTTGTGTCATGGCCCCAGGGCACTGTTAGCCCTGACCATCTCTGCCTAGCTCTGCTGGGGTTCTTCCCCTCCGCACGCCCCATGGCCCAGGACCCCGTGTCAGGCTCCAGGGATGTCAGCCCCAGCCCCAGCAATGCTGCAGCAGGGCCAGTCTCCAGCTCCCCAAAGCCCTGCCTGGCCATGGACCCCACTGAGCCAGGACCACCCACGGGCCCATGTCCCAGCCCAGCCTCATCCCATCCCTGTCCCCAGGGAGGTGGCCAACACCTGGGGCTGGGGCTGCCCCGGTGCCCCCCAGCTGCCCTGCTCCTGACTGGGGAGAGAGCTGTGGGTGCCAGGCCCTGCTGTGACTCACCCTGGGGAGTCCATGACACTTCTGGCAACCTCTGCTGCTTTTAAGTCACTATGACCATGCACTTAATCCTGTAGGTAGAGCTTCAGGATGAAGTTCAAGAGCTGTTACGGAAAGCTGGGGCCTACGGTTGAAAGCCAAAAGGTCAGGGTCTCAGGTTCCTAGATGGTTTTAAAAGCACATATAGTCATTGAATTTGTTGCTAGCGTTAGCTTTACATTTATTTAACTATTTTATCCAGGCAGAAGTGAGCCACAAGTACATAGAAACCTCATCATTCATATAATATTTTAATATGTAATTAAAGAAAAACTGCCACAGCTCTTTGACCCTAAAAAATCCATGACAGTGTAAATATTAATGAGACACAGAAATGGAAAATGACAGTGTAAAGCGAACATTTACTATAACTTCATCATATGCAAATTTGGAGATCCTCTACTTTTGTATTTGTTGCAATTCCAACTAACTTCAATGGATTTGTACAAATCTATACCACCTGATGATCTGGCCTTTGATTTATGAGTTGCAATGGTTTCAGAGGGTGTGAAACTAAATTTTTGACAGGTATGATCATGTAATCTTCTTGTGTAAACAGTTCCAGTGTTTTCAGTGAAATAAGGCCTGGAAATGAAGCTTTGTCTCATGAATGTGAATGTGTTCTTCACTTCAGGAAGGATGAACTTCCATAAATGTGATCACATCCCTTAACATTTCTGTATCTTGTTCTAAAACTAATAAAAAGCTATTCAAATACCTGTGAGGGATGTCTTAAGAAGAAAACATCTTCAAAGAGCTTTGGGATCCTCTAAAGAAAGTGCATTCGTATTATCATTATTACAAGAGCACAAGGCTATTTGAAACATTACATTTTGCTGTGGGCAGTAAATACACTATTGCTACAAAATGATTAACAGTCTCACCATCTGTTACAGGTGCAATGATAATTGACAGTTTTATGCATAACTAACATTGACATGGTCTGTCTTTGCAGTCCTGTCTTTGCCATTTAATTTTGTTATTTTCTTCAAGCAATAGCAATACATTCAATTTTACTGAAATGATACATATTTACCGATTAAACTTACTATTTCTTTTCATGTTTTCCTTCTTTAGCTATTACCCTCAATCATGACCCTAAAGACTTTCTAATGACTAAAATATGCCAGAAAATGGGAAAAAATGCACTTATTTTCAAATATTTTTTCTTCCAAAGCAGCATGTCATATAGACTGAGACCAAAGTTCTGTTCGGCTTTCTGTCTCCTATTTTGTTGGTAGCTCATAGATGATGCTTAGAGCTAGAACAAGAATCAGGGCATGCGCAGAACAATTCTCCCTGGAAACCTCCCAGTTTAAGGCATTTAACAGGGCAGACTTTCTGAGCCGGAGGCTGTTATTTGTCCATTGTGTTTAAAAGCTTCTAGTGGACCTGTCGTCTGTGATTTTTGTCCAGTTCTTTTTTGAACTCATTCAGACTGTTGACCTCAACAGCTTACTGTGTCAATGAGTTGGACAGTTTATTACGTAATGCGGTTTGAAACTTGGTACCTGGAAATTTCATTGGATGCCCTACAGTTTCTGGATTGTGATTTGTCTTCATTTTCTGTGGCTGCCATCAAAATCACTGGGAAGCAAGGATTCTTCTGGTGCTTGAATGAGAACTATAATGTAAATAAATAAGGAAAGCATCTGGTTTTATTTGTTAACACAAAACATTTGTAAAACTCCCTGATCCCAAGAAACATGGTGAAAGTATTTTCTGCCCCGTGATACAGTTCCACAGTCAGAATAGTGTCAAGGCTGGGCAAGGAATAATGGTGGTGACTTTAATATGTTCCCTAACAAATACCTGTCTTTAACACACCCTATGCAATTAGCCTACTTTAAATGCATGAAAAGATAAGAATGAAGGGATATATCTGTAGACAAAGAGAGAGACCTGTAAGAACTAAGCTTATATTAGAAATAGTTCTAGTCCAATAGTCACAGAATGTATGAAAATATATCCATAAAGAAAGGAGGCTGATTTACTGTCATGCTGTTTTCTATTTGTAAGAATTTGGTTGCGTCCTTGTTATTCATAAAATGTGGATATTCCCTAACTCTGTAGTATAGGTAGAGATGGCAGCACAACTGATGATGTCAATTAACGGGCCTTGTAGCCCTATATCTTAAAAATATTTCTGTTGCAAAACACTGATGGATTTCTTGGCTGTTTCTTGTATGTTTCCTGTATTTCCCAAATTTAGCTAAGCTGTATCTTCACATCCTCGGAGGAAGCTTTCTCCATTTTAATAGCCTTTTACTGGAATATTGAATTCCCTAATAGCTCCTAACAGCATGAACTGTGTAGGCATGACTTAAGGAGAGAAACCAAGAGCCCACCAGCAAGGGACTTACAGAGGGAAAATTGCACTTTTCCTGTGATGGCTCTTGGCAAGAGTTTCAGCTAGATGGTGTGCCAATACCCTCTGAGTACCAGTACTGGTTTGTCAGTACCAAACCGAGAGCTTGTCTCTCCTGTTCTGCTAGTGAGCCCGTCTACCCTTCACACTTTTCTCTTTCCATCTAGGCAATATTTGATCCTGAAACAAAGGGAACAAAAGCCGTAAGGGGTAAACACTTAGAAGACAAGTCTGGTAAAAAGACTGGCTGGATGGAGAAGAGAAGTTTGTTCCCTTCCTGTGACTGCAACAAAGGACAAAGTGTCTGAGACGTTTTCTGTAGGGGGCCAAATAGGCTGCTCCACAAAGGCCAGGATTGTGGTGGCAGGTGCCTGCCTGCCCAGCAGGGCCGTGCCCTCCCACAATTCTCAAAGAGCAGAGCCGGTCTGGTGAAAACAAAATCAGATGTGGACTAGATTGATGGGCAAGTCTGAAGTGATGAGGTCACAGAATCAGAGAATCATTTTGATTTGAAGAGACCTTTAAGATCATCGAGTCCAACCGTTAACCTAACACTGCCAAGTCCACCACTAAACCATGTGCCTCAGCACTACATCTACATATCTTTCAGATACCTCAGGGGATAGTGGCTCAACCACTTCCCTGGACAGCCTTTTCAGTGTTTGACAGCCCTTTCAGTGAAAAAATTTTTCCTACTATCCAATCTAAACCTCCTCTGGTGCAACTTGAGCCCACTTCCTCTCTTCTTATCGCCTGTCTCACTTGGGAGAAGAGAATGACTCCCACCTTTGCACAAGCAAAAGAAGAGACTGACTCCCACCTTTGCATGTCTTAAGGACATGGTTTAGAAGTGGTTTTTGTCAGGGTAGGTTAATGGTTGGACTTGATGATCTTAAAGGTCCCTTCCAACCTCACTGATTCTATGGTTCTATGATAAGCTCCTTTCAGGTAATTATAGAGAGCGATAAGGTCTCCGCTCAGCCGCCTTTTCTCCAGACTAAACAACCCCAGTTCCTTCAGCTGCTCCTCATAAGACTTGTTTTCTAGACCCTTCACCAGCTTTGTTGCCCTTCTCTGAACATACTCCAGCACCTCAACGTCTTTCTTGTAGTGAAGGGCCCAAAACTGAACACAGTATTCGAGGTGCAGCCTCACCAGTGCTGAGTACAGAGGTACAGTCACTTCCCTAGTCCTGCTGGCAATGGCGCCATTGGCCTTCATGGATACTTGGGCACACCGCTGGCTCACATTCAGCCCGCTGTCAACCAACACCCCCAGGTCCTTTTCTGCCAGTCAGCTTTCCAGCCACTCTTCCTTCCTAACTGAGCCTGCAGTGCTGCATGGGGTTGTTGTGAAAAAAGTGCAGGACTTGGCACTTGGCCTTGATGATCCTCATACCATTGTCCTTGGCCTATCAACCCATCCTGGACAGATCCCTCTGTAGAGCCTTCCTACCCTCAAGCAGATCAACACTCCTGACCAACTTGGTGTCGTATACAAACTTACTGAGGGTGCACTCAATCCCCCCAGCCTGGTTATTGATAAAGATATTAAACAGATCTGGCCTCAATACTGAGTGCTGGGCCCCAGGGTGGTCAGACCGTAGGTCAGGATCAGGGGTCCTGGTCAACGGGCTTCATGACCAGGCACAGGCATGACTACCAAACAGCTGTTGTGTAGCCCAAGTGGAGTCCAGAGGTGAGAGTCATGGTTAAAAGCAGTCCTCAAAGGAAGCGGGGGAGCCCTTGCTGAAGCCTCCTCACAAAGATTTTTCTTCACAATGGCTCTTATCAGCAAGCTGGCCTTGCGTAGCCAGCTACACTCCTAGGAGAAGGGGAGTGTACTCAAGGCCTGACACTCTATCAGCAAGTGTATGAGTAAGTCATTGCTAAAACATGTTTTCCTATTTTCCCCTTACAATTAAAATTATAAAGTTGGTCTCAATTCAGAGGTATTTGCCAACCCTGGCTGTCCATTTGTCCAAAGACAGAGATTTATGCCAGTAAAAATAAAAGCCCCACTGGTGATTCAATGTCACTGTGTTGTCACATAATTAAGTACAGTTTGGGCTTTTAAATTCAATGAAAGATCAACAGTTTAGCTTGAATATGTTCATATCATCTCACATTTAATCATGTGATGACATACTTTTTTTCTCTTAGGCTCTACCTGATTCAGTATGCTGTATGGATGGCTCTATGGAAGGATAGTGGCTGCACAGTAAAGTAGCTTTACCATTTCATTTTCATACACCATTATCAAACACATAAAGGAAAAAGATTTTGATTAGTATTTATTATCTATAATTTATCGTCTTTGTATATGCACTAGGCTTCATTTATTACTGCAGAAATTCAGTGTTGCTTACGTTGAACATGAAGGACGTGTTCCCAGAGAATGAGGGAAGGCCTCACAGGAATAAAAAGGATATTGCTAGATTAAAGAAGCTAGCTCCTGTGTAGGAGAATTCTCCCTGTCGTGACAAGTTTAACTTACTCCTGTTAACCATAAGACAGAGTTTCAAAGAAAGTGCTAAACATACACAGCTGCTACTGAATTCATTGGAAACTGAGACTTGGGCATGGAAATAGCTTAAGAAAGATACGTGCTCTGGAAAAACAGATACTACTCATCTCTGGGTAGCACTCCTGTAATTGCTTTGCTTGCCAATCTCTAAATTGGGTTAAGTCCTGCTGCCTTTCAAACTTCATCCCTCCTACCTTTTCCTGGCAGTAGAAATGTGAAGATAAATTCTATTTTTCTCAAGCATATTGTAGCAAAAAATACCATAAAAATCCATAATAAAGGTAATAATTTTCTATTTAGAGGATGTTGATCTATTTTCTGCACATATTAGAACAACGAGGACTGAGTATTCCTTTCACAGCCCCTTGTGTAGCCTGATAATTTGTTGCTAATGGAGATCATACCACAAAACAACCAAAAAGCCTTCAGGTCTTTGTTAAAGCCCTGAAGAGAGCACCTGCTTCTATCTTCTGACAAAACCAATCAGCACATTTTTTTTTTCTTTAGTGGACATAGCAGCATTAGTCTTTCTCTGTTCTCGTAGCTGATCTTTTGTGTAGCATATTTGCCATTCAGAACATGTTTCCCCCTGCCCCCAACTAATGAGCAGAAACGGAGCACCAACTGATGTCTTCAAAAGGCGGCTTCCGATAAGGTGTACAGCCATTACTGCATGAATTCACATGAACAGCTTGTATATGTCATATTTTTAGGATCAATATGCTTTGAATTCAAGCTTTGACAACGGAAGTTTAGTTTGACTTATTCTGACCTTGTCTGTGTTAGGCTGAAATGTCCTTCAGAATTCTGTGTTATCAAAACTGTTCAAGCTTCACCTTCATTTTCAGATTTCATGATGACAACAAGTACTGGGAAGAAATCAAGTCTGTGTTGAGCACATAGAATTTAATAGCGTCCTTATCTTCTTTAAGTCTTGCCTATAGCATGGAAACTGAATTTTCATCTGTTTGACATTATGCACTACTTTAAATTAGATCTAACATAACTTCCTATATTTTCCTTAAACTGTGTTCAGCTTTATCTGTCTGGACATGTGATGTTCATACAGGATTCTTTTACTATATGGGATGGATCCTTTTAAGATGAGTGTGGCCCCTTAAAATTTTCTGAAAATAACTTCTTTTTCTTGATGTATTTTTTGGTTTATTAATTATCCCTTGATTAGATGCTGAGACATACTTTGAAAAATATTCTGTTCCTGAGGAACACAGTTGCTTTTTCTGCTTGTGGGCTGCCCAAAAGCAGGGTTTGGAACTCAAGTTCAAATTAAAGTGTACTGTCAAAGGTGGACTAATTGAATAGATCACATCATGTTCCTTGTCTTTATTAGGTGGGATTGCAAGTGTGGTAACTTACAGGTAAAAATTTAAAACTCAGTCCTCATGCAAAAAGCTTGATTATAAAAAACACTTTTAAATTACCATGGACATTAAGAAACCTACACAAAACTGCTTTAACAAAACAGCAAGAGAATGTTCAGGAGAGGCTTGCACCTTTGTCTGATAGTCATTCATCATTGTTAATGAGATTTCAAAAAAGCAAGTGAATACAAAATCATAAGCCAATCATTTCAATGTCTCTAAAGTACTATGTCACTCTATATTTCCAGAAATTCTGCTTATGGCCTCTGAAACTAAGCTTGATAGTTTGAGCAATCTGTCCTTGACTTTTCTTAATTGATAGGTCACTCTTTTATCAGGGTTAGAAAACAATTACCTTCATTTCATTCCTTTCTTGGTGTAACTGCCTGTAATTCTTTATGGACATTCCTGTCAGGTGACAGTGTTTGGCTTCATACTTGTGCTTGAATGTTGATAATTTCAAAGTTCAGCTTCTGTTTTTTTGTTTATTTTGCTGTGGCTTGTCCCAGGATGTCAAATCCCTTCTTACTTGTTGTTGAGAAACTGGAGCCCTTTGAAGATCACTGTCAAACGCAGTGAAAAAAAAGAAGTCTGTAGGCCAAAATATTCATGTGGGCAGAAAATAAATGTCAATGTGTTACACACAGGTTATGTAGGCAATGTAGGCAGTGCTTGGGCAGCATTCCAATTTATTGACAATAATCAGTGTTTCATTCTTGAAAGAGAGATTTTGCTCACAACTTCTTAGTCTCTGCTTTATGAGGGAAAGCAAGCTCTGTTAAATACTGTCAGTATGGCTTTGGCTCATGTCATGACTTCCCCTTCTGATTCCCAGGTAATGCCTTGTCACTTTTTGTGTGACTTCAAGGACTGTTTCAACCTGTTGCCTCATGAGGGGTGAGCTGTAAACAGGTTTGGGTGGCCTTCTATGCATTGGCCTTAACTTCTGTTCAGACTTTGGCATATTTATTGACTTGCCTATTTCTTACTTGATTATTGATCTTTAGAGTCTTGGCTTTCATCTGATGGATATTTTTTTAGCTTCACATTTAATATTCATGATTCTGATTCAAAAGGTAAAAACTTTATTTCCTGGGTTTGCAAATTAATCATGACCAGGTAACTGAATTATATCTGTTACGGAGATTAGTGACATCAATAAATTGTTAATAACACTGAATGAATATAATATAAAAATCAAAGCTATTAACTATTTACCTGCTTAGCTTTATAGCAAAGAGAGGCTAATTAAGCCTCTTGCCCACAACTCCCCTTCTTCTGTGCTTATTGGGTGACACATGCTGTCAAAACGCAAAAATTCCTAATAATTAGAATTCTTCATGACAAAGTTTTACTGCATAATTAAAAGTAAAATAACTGAATTACATAACCATGAATTAAGTCTATTTTGAATTCTTTAAATGTGTTTTTCAAAGCTGAGACCTTTGCTGTAGTAAGGCAACACAAAATCCTAGGCCCAGCTCTTCTGAATGTTTAAATAGTTGTAGCCCAGGTTTGGGATCAGGCCTATCCACGTGGTTTGGCGTTTTTTGTTCTTAAAATTGTATAATTGTTTGTCTATCTGTTACATTAATATGTGATTCATCAAATGGAAAATGAAGGGAAGAGTGGGATTTCAGTACCGCTTGAAGGACCTTGAACATACTGCTAAAGGTCACTGGGCTTAGTTTGTTCATCTTCTAAATTGGAGCAACCCATCATCTGGATAAATACACTGAGCTTCTAAATGAAAAGGAATCATGAACATACATAGTTTTCTTTGTTTGTTTGCTTGTTTCCTACCTTTTTTTTTTTTTTTTGGTGTCACAATTTTCCACATTCTGTGCTTATTTTTCTCTCTACTGCTTCTTCTCCTCACACCTCCTACATGTTGCATTTCAAAGGCTGGGAACCATGAAAATCTCCCAGTCTTGTCCTTACTGAGAGAGTTAGCAGAGATAGGAACTTGACAGGAATGCAGACCTAACAGAGCAGAGCAACAAGGCTAACAGGGAAAAAAGCAGCAGGGAGCAAATAAAGAAAATCCCCACTGGTGTGATGCAGTAACGTGTACTGGTCCATGTTGAGCTTTTGCTCCTGGAATTGAGCATTATGGTGTGTTGTAGAGAAACAGAATGTTGCTGCATATGCTAGTCACAGTAAGATCAGAGGCATTTACATCCTTTGATATCATGCCTGTGGAGTATCTTACATCTTTTACCCTTTCCATAGGACTTTGATCCAGGATATAAATATCCACAGTTTCGCATACTTTTTCCTCCTCATGTGGCCATAAAGGTACGAGCCATGAATCACCTGAAGACTGATGTTTTACTAATGCTTGAATCTGCACTGTACAACTGAAAAAATAACTAAGAGCTGTATTAAGTGCTCAGTGCCCATCCAGAGATTGAATAACCTTAAAATTTGCCAATGGGAACATAGCTATTTCACTGAAGGCCACTTGAGTTAAAACTCCTTTAATTGCTTTTGATCCCATAACTCTAAACTGACGTGTTTCGCTCCTGAATGACCTAAATATCTCCCTGCCATATCCAGTGTCTTCTAATGATGGATCTGGTTAAAACAGTTATTCTTTTACACTGTAGACAATTTAATACTTCCAAACTACAGAGGGAGTGTAAAATAAAGCCCGATAATTTGCTGGTTTCTAGAGATGCCATTACACTTACTTCCGTGTAATTTATCAATATACACCCGTGAGGGATGCATGGTTTGCCGTCAGTGGCAGAAATCTTAAGGAATGCTCACTGAATCGTTTATGTAGGTAGTATTACACTAAAACAGATCATAGGCAAGAGGTCTGGGGCTTGCTGAAAAACTTAGGCTTTATTCAAAACTGCATACCACATCTTTGCCTGAGGGCTTATCTGTAATGATAAATCTGGTCATGATACCAGGCATGAGGAGAAGCTTGTAGGTGGGAGGAACAATGCCGTACCATCTGAGGCCCAAAGGATTTCTCTGGATACATAGTTTTATATACTGCTTTTTAAAATCGTGTGCTTATTAAACGGGAATTGGTGCATCCTATGCCAAAGTCTGAGTTTAATTAGTGCTGAGTATTAATTAGTATACATTAACTACAAAAAGTTTCAGGGTAAGTTTAGGGGTAAGTAGGTGTTTCTGATGTTTGGTTGTAATAAAGACCTTTTAATGTAATTTAGTTCGAACAAATGGAGGAAAAAGTGAAAATACTCTGCTAAGCAAAATAACATCAGTAACCAACAAAGAAAAGCCTCATTTTCGAGATAGCTTTAAAAAGCTGTCTGTAAGTATTATTTTGCTTTAAGGTATTTTTAGTTACAGGAAGATTTAAAAAAAAAAGAGGCTTCCCATTATCCCCTGTGATGACACAATGGAAGTATGGAAAAGGACTTTTTTCAACCCCTGTAGGGTGTAACCTACCTTATTATTGAATAGGCAGGGACAAGACAATGCTAAACAATAGGAAATAGCTAAATGGCTTTTCTGAGCTAGACTGTGAACTTTTACCATATGCTAGAAATAAACTCTAAAAATGCATTCAGGCTCTTCTGACTCTATACTGTCTTGTTACTTCTTCAGTATTCAAATAACTAAGTGCATGCCATAAAGAAAATACATTAACATAGAGCAAAAATAAAATAGTTTTTATCTTTTCCTCAAGTAATCACTTCAGTCTCCTGCAGTTAGTCCCCTGGTCAACTCATTATGTTAGAGGGCTTACTGTATTCTTTGTAAACACATAAATGAAAACATGGGAGTTTGTGTGTTCTCATCTTTATTTTTGCAAGGTTTTATTTATCTCTTGCAAATAAAATGAAGCCTAGTCTGTTTATATTGATATTTTTTGAGACAAAAAAAGAAAGTGTTATCAGTAGGAAGTTGTTGCAAGTGAAGGTTGAGGTGCAGCAATGAGAATATCATATTTCTTGTTTTTAATAATTGAGTCAGTTGTTTTTAATGATGATATTCTAGATGTCACTATTTGGTGAGAAACCCATGTGAATAGAGATCAACCAGTCCAAGGCTTAGAGAGGAATTATGGCTCTGGGACAAAAATATTAAGGATTTTAGGATGCATGGCTTATTTGAAAAATATGTAACGGCAGATAGATGCAAGTAGGCTCTTTAATCCCTCATTGAAACAAACTAATATAGACTCCCAGGAATATTTGAAAACTCCCAAAGGTGTCATTGCATTGGCTTGAACGACCTAGATGGTTGATTTCTTTTTCAGAGTTACTCAGGCAGTTAACAGTCCTATCACTTGACCCACTTTTTCCTATATATGTAGCAAAATATCTTGAGATATAGTTGAGCCACTTTGAAAGATAAGATGCTTTTATGCAAAGCTTAGGGGCTACATTCAGTAAAGGAGAGGCTGGATTAACTTCAGAAATGTGGGCCTTAGTACCAGCAGGAACATGTTTATGGAGCTGCTCATCAGGATAGGCTTAAATCTGTTGTTTACCCACAAAGAAAACAAACCTGGAAAACAGGGAATACAATTTCATCAGCTGTAAATGGGTTAGTCTCTCAGGTATGCCATGCTCATAGGCCTAATGAGTTTTTGGATGGAAACTCCAAGAGACAAAGGTAATAAAAATCTGTGTACTATTTAGATTAATGAAACTGCCAGACTGCCAGCTGATAATATCCTGCATGATACCTTATCAATGATTAGTCTTAAGGTATTATTTCACTTTACACATGTGCGTGGTCATCGCGAGCTGTCTGTGTGATGAAGATTGAACTATTATGGAGTTTAGCATAAAACAAATCAAACCCCAGACAGCAGGAACTGGTTAGTTTAATCAAATAATTACAAGAAAAGTGTTGGCACTGCCTCGGTCCCCTTGGGGAATTTACTTTCTATTTACGGAATATGTAGTCTGAGTACAGTAGGTATTGTCTCCAAGCAGAAACCAGACTATACTGTGTAAACAGTGAGTTGCCAAATAGGTGATAGCAGATGACTCACTGCACTAGACTTGCCTGGAACATTCATTAGATTGTACCTTTGGAAAGGAATTTGTGATCTGGCACTTTGGAGGTGGCTTGTTTAGATTGAAGGAGTGATTGCACAGATACACAATCACTTGGCTGGTCATTTTGAGGGCAACTGGGAGGGATTTGGGATTTCTACATACTTTTTAATCTGAAATAGTTGGAGTGGGGAAACATCCAAAACTTTTCACTTTGAAGTGCTATACCAGTCCTGCCTATTCTGAGATCTTTTCCACAGAAGAGAAATGTATCAGTGGCCTGAAAGACAGATGTTTGGTGTTGGTGTGTGGGAGGAATGTAGTTCTCTAGCCTATAGAAAGGAAAGAAATCTTTAAGAAATTCAGAATTTTGCCCTGTTTTTTATTTTAACTTGAATGAGGCTGATTCCTTTGAAACTGGGAGAGGGAACAACACAGTTAGAATTTGTCAAATGTGTTTAGTTGTTGATTTTCACCACAGTGGAGTTCAGCAGAGCACAACCAACACAAGGATGAGGTAAACCATTGTGTCTCCTCAAATACCCTGGGACAGTGGGAGTACAAAAGGGCCATGGAAATATCCAGCAAGGAACCCTGTGGGTAGGGTGGTGACAGAGGAGGAATAAAGGATCATTCCTAAACAGTGACTGGAGGAGCTTACTATGAAGGTGAGCTTACTATGAAGGTAAGAAAGAGGTGTATTATAAATGATCCGTCTGGAAAGAGATCCAAGCCTGTACGGGAAAATGATAATTAAAAGCATGAGAACTTCCTTTCGTACAGCACCATTTCAGATTCAGTATTTCTCATCTCAAATGTGTGGTACATTTTGTAGTTATATCTGCCTGTAGTGCATTGACAGAGAAGGTGGCCAATCAGAGAATTCAGTACATAAAGTAAACTGATAAAGTAAATTGGTAGCATAAGGCACTTTGCAATCTGAACATAAAGTAATTTCAATCTTGATTTCCAGTCTTTATAAAAAGTCAATGCTTTTATATAACACAGGTACTTTTCTTGAAAAATTATGCTTGGTAAAAATGTGTAGTAATATTCATTAATTTTGTTCACCCATTGATTTAACCGTCAAATGGAAAATAAAGACTGTAACTGAGAAGTCAAAATAAACATTTATCAAACTTTGCATTAAGGTTTTATAAATTATGTGGAATAGGTCAATAATAGACCCAGCAGAATTTTAATAAAGTGCCATTAGAGAGTCCTAGAAATCCATGCATAATTTATAACAATGTACTGCTTATAACCAACTATAGCACATACAATCAATGTCTGTGACATGCTTAGGACTGCTATTAAGAGTCTCTCAGCTATTCATAAACTATTTGTAAATGGGTTAATAAATAATACATGCCTAAATCTTTTCTTTATTCCCAATGACATCATCTTCATCTTGATTAGCCAGTTACTCACTGTTGTTAGTGTTGCTCCTTTTGTGTAAATAGATTTTAGAGCCTTCCAGTGCTGTGTAATTTGGTTTTAGCTAGAAGGTTAGAAGTTAGAAGTTAGAAATACATTGTCTCTCTTCAGCAGCAGTCAGATATTTCTATTCCTCAGATGAAGTGTTTCTGTGAAATCAAATTATATCATCTCTTCTGCATTGTGGGGGTGATATGTAACTGTAAGTAAAGTTCTAATCACTTCAAAGTGGCTGGTAGAATTATTCCCAACACTGAAACAGATTTTGTGCATCTCTGCAACAAGACATTTATCAGTATTGTTCTCTGAAAATCATGACTTAATCTCTTCAGTCTATAGCTGTCAAATCATTCAATGTAGATCATTTATGCTGGTTTTTGCTTATTACTCAAAGTCTTTGTACAGTTGTGCTTTCTTCCTGACCTTGCTTTCCCTCTACTGTTCCTATTATGACTGCCACCACCTCCTCCAAGTTCCTCTGCTGACTTCCTCTTCTAGTTCCTCTCCTTTGTTGGTAATTTCAGTCCCCCAAAGCTGAAGAAAACATGCTGTGATCAACCCTGCCTGCTCCCCACCCCCCCTGCCAAAAAAAACAATCACAAGAAAAACCCCCAAAACCCAACACAAACTGAAACCCAGAAGACCCTCCCTTGAAGCAGCTGCAATGATGACATTTCAACATGAACATAAGAATGAGGATTCAGTTCATACTGAAGTCCTTTTTGGGTGGCAAAAATGACATTTAATACATGTCAAACTGGATTAGCTTCCATTTGCTGGTGTTCTGGTAAAGAAGTCAACAGATCATTAGGAACACCCCAAGGAAAGTAATTTCTCGAAGGATTGATGTTAAATCCTTGTCTCTGAGTGGTGGATTTTTTTGAGCAGTTAGAGAAAAACGTTATGTAGAAATTACTATTGAAACAGTAACCATTTTGGTCACATATGTTTAACCTTAGATTTTACTAAAGCCTAAACTAAAGAAGTTTTTTTCCTAAATTAAATGCAAAGAATTGAGCCAATCCCCAATCCTTTTAGAAAAACACAGATTCTAACTTATACCCACAGGTAAAATCAGTGGCATCCATTTCAGGCATTACTACTTGGAACTGGCACTCTGAACCTGTGCTGGGCATTACTGTTCCCAACACACACTCATCAGAAAACAATCTGTATTTACACTTTCCATGACCCAGTTTGTAAGTGTCATTTTGGAGCAACTCACCTTCACAGGTGGCTTTAGCAAAGATCCAGGAGTGACTGAAGCATAGACACAATCGCTTTCTGCTATTGTTTTTTGCCTTGGGCAATGGCATAGACAGCTGGGAACAGCAATGGTTAACTGCCACCATTAAATGCGTGGCCTGTCCTTGATCCAGTGTATGGCATGCCCCTGCTGCTCCAGTTTTGTCTTAGAAGTTCCTCCTTTCTGAGATAAATCAGAGGCTAGACATTACCCTTTTTATTTCCAGCAGCTGACCTTCAAAATCAGAGATGTACATCCTATTTTGAAGATCAATTAGAAGACAGAGTTTGTGGAGAGTCTACCTATTTGAGTTTCCTGCGGGGATCATTCTCAGACTTCAGCATTAGAGAGTGAATTTTTGTTATTTCAACTGAAGGCCAAGATACCTTCAAGAGGATGTGGTATCCAGCCCATAAACTTCTGTGTGTGGTCAAGGTGATGAGGAGGCATAGTAGGCTTGTGGGCTACAGGTTTACCTTATTCGTAGTTTCATTTGGTTTTGCCTGAAAAGTCACAAGACAAACTTGTGAATTAGCTGTTACATTGAAGAGCAACCACCATCTATTTACAGATCTGTTTTTAAAATGGCACGTGTTACACCCTTGGTTAATTTTATCCAGAAAATAAGCAAATACATGTGACAAGGGGACTAATATATTAGCTTATAAGGAAGATGCTGGAGGGCAGAGATGTTAGTAGCGGTCACAAGAAGTCCTGTTGTTAGGGCTCATGATTTCTGGCCTTGGCTTTGAGAGTCTATTCCTGTGGGTACCTCCTCCACGTACACCAGAAGGGGATTCTGGGTCTGTCTTATTTCCTGTAGTACACTTTCTTGTGTGTAGAGCATTTTCCACAAAAAAACTGCAAAATATTTGCGAACCCCCTGTATTCTTGCTTTCCTGCTCTCTCTCTCTCTCTCTCTCTCTCTCTCAATCCTTTTGCGTTTAAGACTGATGCAAAAACTGTCAGAGCAGGAATAAAAATAAATTTTTTGTTAAATCTGTAAGAGTTAGCTAAGGTGACAGAGCCTGTATTCCCGTTTTAGATATCCTTTGCAGTTTGTTTACTACACACCTCGATCAAATGTGTGTATATGAAATACATACCAAGAAATAAGTAGGAAACATATGTGTTAAAATGAAAAGGTGGCTTTGAATCATTGAAAAAGGGCATTGGTTATTGTTTTATCTGTCCATTTAAAATTCTAATTTCTTGTGAATTATAAACTTGATACCAGTTGCAGGAATATAGAAGAACTTCTTTATTTAAAATGCACTTTGTTATCATATTATATTTACAAACATTTGCATTTTTTATTCCAAATCTGTTGCTTTTTCCACATTTTTCAGAAAGTATTGTTCTCCTTAGATTGCAGGATTCCTACTAAATTCAGTGTAAGTTCTGCAGCTGACATGAACAAGTGTTTGTGAACTGTACTGTACGAACAATCTTTATTAAAAAAGATGATTTTTAAAAAGAAAAACTGTTCCTAAAAGGGTTTTGAAATATAAAATTCACCAAGACTTCACCTTTGACATTCACTGATTCTTTATGAAACGTTTTCTTCTATCCTTACAAACATGACGATTCTTAGGTTTACAGCTTTATGCTGGATATTGGTATGTAGAGATACAGCACCATGTAAATGACAGAAAAAAAAATCTTGCAAAATGTAAACATTCATTTATCTGGCAATATATTAAATAATAACATTAGAAGGTTTAGTACTAGTAGTATGTCCAAATAGCTAAAAGCTTATATTAGAAGTGGTAACTGACATGTTTTACTTAACCTGCTGTTACTTCTTAGGGTAGACAAGGACAAGTGAGTTTTAAAACAGTTTCAGTTTTAGTTGTTGTCCTTTCTCTCATGATACATTCCTTAATATCCCAAAGTTCCATCAGCATATTATTATTATTACATATATATTCTTTTGGTTTCAGGGAGATGGCAAAAGAGAAGTAACAGCGGGTGCAAATTTTCCTTGAAAGGCAAGTGATAATTATATTGCAGCAAATTTAAAATAGTTCGCAAATTACAGAAGATAATGGATATGGCTCTGTTAGACGGTAGCAAATCATGGTCAAGATAAGAATAATATCCATTATTCCCAACTGTTTCCAGTTTTATCAGTGAATTACTGTGAAATATTGCTCTCCTGGTTTTCTGTTACAGGCAGGCTTGTACTGAGCTGACTGTGCTCCATTCTCTCTTCATAAAGCACAAAATACCTTACAGTTTCTGACAAGTGTCTGAGTCAGTATTGTGATTTCTCTACTGAAGCTGGTTGATTGATAATCAAAATAAGCCACGAAGAATGAATAAAGTTCATTATTTTATTGAGGCAGGGGTCACACCCTTTGCAATACTAAGTTCAAGATGACACAAGGGAGAGCCAAAGTAGGGGCATTCTGCCTTGTTCTGAGACACAGCTGGCCTGAACTGGCATGTTGCTTAGCCTTTTAGAGGTTTAGCTACCTCTATTAGCTAGAAGACTTGCTTAAAGACCTATTAAACCATTTTGTTGTGTTCTGCTCTATGACTTCAGGTTTAATATCTAAAGTGACATTTCTTTGGTCTTCAGTCAGATTGTTCAGCAACAGTTCCATCTTTCAGGCCTCTGCACCAGGGAAATCTCAAGGCAGTACTGCAGGAAACCCTGAGTTACTTTGTAAATAGGCTTAGAGACGGTTAGATTTTTTTTTTTTTGGTGTAAACTTTATGCATTTCTAATTCACAGAAGGATGAATAATGAATAACAAGAACAGATCACAGTTTAACCTTCCTATTGGCTTCAGCCTCAGGAGGTAATTAGACACACTTTTGTGGAGGCAACAAAAGCATAGTGTTTTTCACCATGAAAGCTGACACAACATTACTTTTACTTCTGAGCTTAACATGAATATAAGCATTTGTGGTTTACTGACATAAAATAGGTCAAGGATTAAAGCATAATTAATTACATGCCTTTTCTATATTGAATCCTCAAACCCTGTGGCTGAAAGAATTCCATTAGATATACACACCTTTTTTCCAGGTTCAGCCTTATTTTTTGTCAACAGACAGTACTCAGAATTCCTCAGATCTCTGGATTGATAATGCCCATCTACCATCTTCACCTAGTCTGTCTACTGAGATTCATTTTCTTTATTCTTTTTGTGGCTTCAGCTTTTTGTTCCTCAGAAGTGAAAAACGATTTGTACTACATGTTATTGGGCTTCCCTAACAACAGTTCTCCCATCATAACAATACCTTTATTATAATCAAATACAATTGGCACGCAACCATTTAAAGGTGAGATTTTTTTCCCTTGGGTGTTGTCCTAAAAGAGGGAACAGTTGCACAGCAGTGTAAATATACTCCCTTGCAGTATTAGGTATCACAATATGCTGCTTCTTAATGTGTTCACTGAAGATTACAGTGCAGTGGAAGTACCTAAAACTTCCCTCTCCACCCAAAGCACCACCAGCAGCCCAGCTATGCTGAACCTGGAGCTCAGGGAGGACTGAGGGAGTGCTGTGCTCTGCTAAGTGACAGGGCAAGCAGTCAGCTTGCACCTCCTGCAAGAAGCGCAGCCATCCCTGGGCTGTCACATGGCAGGGAAAAGCAAGGGTCAACTCATCCCTCTACTTGCTCTCTAAATAGATCTCCTTTTCTTCTGCTGATGCCTCTGCCCCAAAGGCAGTAATCAGGGAGCTGGCAGAGGGCCCTCTTTGCTCAGCCTTGCCCCTAAGAAAGGAGGGGACAGTGGGGGACAGAGGTTCCCTATTTCCTCTGCCCACCACATGCGGCTGTGTCTGTATCACTCAGAACAAAAGCATCCAGCTGTTTACAAACCACTGTATTTGTAATGGCAGAGTATATATGTCTCTATGTGGCCTTCTGTCTGTGCTTTGCAGTTACCCTGTCCTTGGGGCTCTTTGGTGCACACCCAGGAATGCATTCATACTTCTGCTGCCTGAGTCTGTTGCTTAGTGTGGCATGTACAAAAGACCCATTTCAGTCACTGTGTTCTGGGCCTTGGTGGTTTTTGCAGGGTTAGATGAGTGCCATGGAATTATCCCCAGTGTCCTGCCCCTTCTGCTTAGCAGAGATGTTCAAAAAATGTTCACAAAACAGAGCTTTTTTTCACTAATGAGTTGAATTTTTGGAACATTTCAAATGTCTCCACTACAGAGTTCTCATCTGTTGTAATTTCTCCTCCTGGGCAGGAGAAAACCAAGAGGCCAGCCTTTGGACTAGGAGCCAATGGATTAATTTGTACATTTTCCAAGTACTGGGTGTTGCAAGACAAAGAGATTTTGTAATGGTGCTGGACACCGTATATCCTTTATGAACAACCTCACTTGTTAGAATTATTACTTCCAGAACTCATCTAGAGAATTAAAAGCTCTAGTTTTCTCTGTCTAAACAGAAACCTCACTGCTAGAAAAATGATCTTGTGAAACAGCTCCAAGCTCTTAGTTCCTATTTTTACCACCAAATTTGCCTGCAGCTGCCAGTTTGAATTACTTCCATTTTTCTCTGCTTAGAACAACCAAGGGGGTAGAGAAAAGAGAAAAAGAGGACTTTTTGAGATTTTGATTCTTTAAGAAGCAGTAAGAATTTGTGTATCTGAAAGCTCGATAGGCACAGAGCCAGAATGGACAGAACAATTGATTCTTTCTTACATTTGTCTGTGTTGGTTCCTCCCTTTTCCTCATGTAACCAATTGGCTTATAACCATTGCAGTATAAATCTGTAGACTATCTAGGACAAAAATGCAAGTTAGTTTCCAGCAGTGATTTTATTTGACTCTTATGCATCATTGATTTTTGCAGGGTTGAAGAGTTCGCGATTTGGAAAAAACTTTCCACATCCTTATTTAAGAATTCAAACCTATGCTTAGATTTATAAAACTAACAGTTATCCTTTTAATGTTTTGTGTGATGAAAAAAATTATAGCATAAAATAGCATGGGGCAAGACTCTGTAGCTTTGATTTATAGAGTCTGATATGTGTTGACCTGACTGTCTACAAAACAAAGGAGTGTGGGGTTGTCTCCTCTTATCACTTGTTTTACAGTGATCAGTCTACTGTAATTTTTATCTGTTTCCTGAGATACTGACAGTCTAGTATTTCTCAGTTTTCACTCTGTGATCTAAAATATTGTGTTGAAATTACTGAGTGACAATTGAAAATTTGATGGTTGTATTTAGAAGTAGATGTATTTTTTTCCCTACAGCATGCTTTCTTATACATTAGTCGTTGTTTTAAAAAAAGAAATGTAATGGAATTTCAGGAGTTTTACAGCAAGTGACTCTCAAGCTCAATCATGTTATGTATTAAATTTGGTTCCTGCATTTTCTCAACTGTGCCACAGAAAGAGAGCTGTTATACTGTTCTCTCCCATGATGCATTCACAGTAAGGAGGTTCAATAACCGTGCTATTTTTTTCTCCAAATGCCAGTCATGTGACTGTGCTAAAAATAACTTTGCCTGTGACTTCTGGCTTTGTGGATTTGCTATATTTGGGGTAAGAGGAAGAAGATGAGCAGGGGCTTTGAGTCAAACCTGATTGCTCAGTAGTGGGTCTCTCTTAATGAAGACGTGAAATCTCATATAAAGAGGTAGATAGTCATTGACAACATAAATTTGAATTAATGCTGGTTCTCCTCAAGTCTTAATAGCATGTTCTATATGTGGACAGATTAGGAAAAGTAGATATCTTCAAAATACTTTTTTCTAATTACTTATGTTCCAAAGATGTAAGTTTAGATGAAAGGTGGAATTAAGAAACTATTTACATCATGCTTTTACCTTCTTTCCCTGGAGAACAGAGTATTGTTTATGGCAAAACCCAGATTCTTCATCACCAAGGCAACAGGTTGACCTATGCCAATAATAGAAACACGATTAAGTATAAATTATTAATATATTTTGGAGGGGGTGGAGATTCTGATAGTTTTATTAAATAAGGCACTGCAGAAAAATGCTGTTAACTAGCCTTTTAAAATACACTAAAAGGAGGGCTAGGCGGGTGTGTACCTGGGGACTTTAATGCAAAGTGCACAAGACACAGCAAGCACTATCCAAGAGGGCAGAATATCACCTGGTGAGAAACAAATTTACAAACCAATAGCTTACTACTTTCAGACAGGGACCATTTTGTTTTCATAAGTTCCTGCTGAATTGACCATCAGCCTGAGACTTCGCATTTCCTCCCAGCTGAGTTCTTGCCATTAATTTAATGAAAGCCAAGACCAGGCAGAAGCTGTGTTAGGGCTGATCAAGAAGATAATCTGCTGCACAAAATGTTTTTGGTCTGCTCCTACTGAAATCAACAGAAGACTATCGATCTGAGTCGAGTAGAACTTGTCTCCTCTTTTAGACAGAATATTTATTGCTTCTATCAATTAGCTTTTCATGGGATCCTGGCCACTAATGAATAAAATAGTGTCCAAATTTCTTTTATACTCTAGCATATGATATTCTTACACAGTGTTGAGGAATTTGTTGGGTAAAAACTGTGTGCACTAAAGCTTTTACACATGGCCTAAGGGGTCTCACTGCGAATGAAAAGTCTACCAGTACATTTTTATTTTACTTTTGTAAACATTTTGTAACCTTTGCGTCTTTATGCTAATATTCTCTCCTGGTGGATAACTGATTTTCAAACAAGACTTCAGTCACTTTCCTAAACAATACTAGTAAGTGCTGCCCAGTGTCTTACACACAGCACCAATGAATTTTGAATATTGTGACAACTGAGGAAATGTGTATATGTATATACATAACATGAAATACACTTGAAATACACTTGGTATCGCAATTTCCTTCTTATCAATACATGCAAGAGCTTATCTGTCTTCTCTTTTGCCTTACCTTACAACACACTAAGAGGATGGTCTCTTTACTAGTAAGAAGCCAGAGGAGGGGAAAAAAAAGATTCTGGATGCTTCACAGTACTCTGACTTAACCCAGACAATATCATAGACTGGTCAAAGGGTATGCAGGAAAATATTGAGAGACACTTTTCCTGATGCAAGAAAAAACATGCTTATTAATTTGCTTTAAGTATCTCTGTAAATGTGGAATGTGTGTACAACTGGACATCTGGGGAAGAAAGATATGCTTAAAAGTCATTGGCATAACAACACTGGATTTAGGGTCTTCAGATGCCTAGGCTAGGAGGTGCTATTTTCACAAATTAGAAACTGAACGAGAGATAGTAACCTTGGTGGCAACCTTCCCAAGGGGAGCAAAGAGAGAAAACTGCATTAACACTCTGATTTTCTATTAATCTTTGTATTATCCTTAGTCATATTATTTTACACCATAATTCTTAACATATTAGCCAGAGTTTTCTGCCCTGTTTTCTTTTCTTTGTCTAACATTTCTTTCTCTTACTATATTTAATGAAGTTCAGAGCGCGTCATGTAATTTTATTATTTTGAAGCTCTTCAGATAACCTACAAAATTTTGAATGCTGTCCTTGCAGAAAATGCCATCACTGGAATTCATACTCGTAGGAGAAAAGTGTGTGTAAATGCTGGTTCGTACTGGTCAAAACCATTATTATATTGTAGAACTATTGTTTTCAAAAGCCAAAAATGCAGGACACAGTAATAAAACATACATTTTTATTTTAACAGCTTCCTAGAGGACAGGATAAGGAGAAAATGTATTAAATTTACAGATGATATTACAGTTCAAGTAAGCACAACACTATGTGCACAAGAATTACAGAACCACACTGAAAGGCTATAATAAATGTAATGTCTGATCTTAAGTGATATAGGGAAACTCAATATATACCTGTGAGAGCAGAATATCCAGATTTGCTGTGATAACATTTTGGAAGGATCATGATTCTGTCCCTAACTATCTAGCAAAGATTAGGAGCTCCCCAGCATAGGAGGCAGGTATCTGTTATGAGGCTCTCTATGCAGGATCTCTTTTCCATCTTCTGGAGGATCTGACCACTAGCAAATTCCTGGACTAAGTGTATTCTCTGATTTCCTATGGCAATCTCTATGTTTCTGCTCTGTTTGGAGTCACTTATATGGTTATAGCTACACATTGTACAGGCAATGCAGCACCGTCCCCTCTGTGCTGTTGATGTGTCTGGCCTCGGCATTAACTGCTTCATGTAGGTGTTCCTGATGCTGTTTTTCTGCCAGTAGGCAGCATGGTCTGGGTCCCAAAAGACTGGGCGTAGGTCAGGGTGCACATAACTTCTATGAAGATGGCTATACATACCAGGAACCTTTCAGACCTGCTCACTTTCTCCTGCTCTCCTCTCCAGCCTCACCCTAGAGCCAATGATGACTTATTCAGTCTTGAAGAAAATCTGCCTTGTACTGTCTGCAGAAACAGCCGTATATAAGAATCAGTCATTTGTATGTGATTTGTGGGAATCATGTTATGTCTTACCATGGGTAACTTTCTAGAAGAGCTCCCAATCTGGCTCTTGTTGGTATTTCCAGTCAATAAATGGCCTCAGATTTTATAGAAAGAATCCACTTTCTATAGAGTGGGGAGATGGGATAGCTTCCACCTCCCCATTTTCCATATGATGATGCCACCCTATAGCAAGAAAATGAAAGCTGTAGGTAGAATTTGAATGACCGATGAAGTCTCTGTTGCCTGTTTTCACCTTGTGGGGTGGGTTGGAGAGTTCAACATAGTGGAAACAGTGTGACTGATGATGAAGACGAAGGGCAGAGAAATATAAGTGAAAGTAAATCAAAGCAGAGGTGAAGAGTGAAAAATGAAGGAAAGATACCCAGAGGAACAGAAATATGCCATTGTCTGTCCTGTACAGGCTTTAATACCAGACAGTTTCAAGGGCAGTTCAGAATGAGGGAGCAATATGAGAGAATTTATAAATGCAGCTGTAAACAGGGAAAATAATTCCAGTGCTACAGCAGAACTGCAAAAGCTAGGTGTAAGGAACATTATCTTTTGATACATGTTTCTTGATTTGCAAGAGTCAGCAGTTTGATAAATAAGTCTTTCTCGAGAAACATTGAAGTCTGCAAAAGGTGTGTGAAAGTTAGGGTTTTCACGCGCTGTAGGAACGTGGTCATGTACAACCAAGCTGTCGAGAGTGGATAGAAGAGTACCACAAAACCCTCTGATCAACTCTATCTCCTAGTAAAACTAGGACTCTTAAGGAAATGCAGCAGGCAGGGTGTGTAAGAACAGAATCTTTGAGCAGCTTAAATAAGATGAACTGATGCAGAGGGAACAGAAGATTTCTAGATGCCACCAGAGATGTTTAGCTGCAACTTGTTGTTTGAAAAAGCTATTGAGTCTCTTACCATTCTCTCCACCTATCTGCAATGTAGGACTAGCCAAAACTGTTTTTCTTTCACCTGAAACATGTAGTTAATTAAGTCATCTCACAACCTTCAGACTTTAAAATGCCATCAGAAAAAAAAAGCCTGTGGGAGCAGAAGGAAAGAACAAAGTTTAGAAAGTCCAAGCCCACAGGAAATATTTAGCAGAACATTTCTATTGAAATTCCAACAGCAAAGGCAAAACTAGTGCAAACCAAACCCCGAATCATCCTTACTAGTCATTAATTATAAACTTCCCAAAACTCATGGCCAATCCCCATTTCCTCAAGTGAACACAAAACCTACTTTAGTAAGAACAGTAAATAAGGTTTTGGTTAGCTAAAACCATCCCATTACTTACATATGCAAAAAATGAGACATATCCCGAAGACTAATTGTGTGACTCTGGGACTGATGCTCTGGTAATTGCTCTTTTTACCTGCCGTGTGCGTGTATCGTGTTTCTTCTTACAGCTGTGCCCAGTCACTCTCAACAAGGGTAGGGAACAAGCGATGTTATGTGTTAAGAGAGCTACAGTTATGAAATTCAGAGCTCATTTTCTGTAGGCATAACACATCATCGCACTGAATGCAAGCAAAATAAAAAACTCAGGTGAAGACACTCTGATGAAAGGCGAGGCAGTTTGTTTCTAAATCCTGACTTTTTCCTATGGGTTTCGCCCAGCAGTTTGCACAAAAAGATATACATTTCCTTCTCTAAATTGATAAATCAAGCTGGCTTAACCCCCTTCTTTTGAGGGAAATGGGTTACATGAGTGACCTGAACCTGGAACTGTGAACCGGAGGCTGCGAAGAGTTTTCTCGAATATGAGTATTAAGGGAAATCAGGAAACTGCGCAGAAGGCACAGAAAAGGATGTTGTGGGCTGTAGATTTGCTACCTGAAACCTAGGCTGGTGAGACAATATTGTTTGCATTAGTTCCCTATGACTTTGTCTGGGTGCTTGCAACTGATTCTAGCAACTTCGGCTCCTAACAACTTTTTTGCAAGTCTCAGGGATTTTTAGCTTGAGCTGGGCCAGTTTTGTAATAATATTAATTTTTCTGGAACTCTGTTTGGGGAAAACCCCTTCTAATTCTGATCTGCCTCTCTTCCTCTTTCTTTCAGTGATCAGTCAGGCCTACATCCTTACAGATATTTAAACACATGTCTCCTAGGTAAGGGACTAACTCTCACTAAGATAAAAAACTGAATTCTGTTACTTTTTTGGACTCCTGATTTTTTGGAGGTGTTTTGTGGTTGATAATCTAAAAATAAAGGCAGGAAGAGTCAAAACAAAACTTCCAAACATGTCCCAATGTTTCCTTGGCCTAAGTGATTAACCTTTACTCTCCCATGAATTTATCTGGGAAATTAAACATAGAATACACTGTAAAAAATTGTCAATTCTCAGCACCAGAATATGTAATTCTACTCTTGCAAAATGATGTAGTTGGTATATAAAGCATGGTTGTGATTGAAGAGTTTAAGTGTTGATCCAAAATGTGTTAATGAATGACAATAAAGGCTGGCTTCATTACTCTTTGTCTATGTAGTCCATTTTATGCATGACTTCATAAGACAGGGACATTGGCGTGGTTGCCAAATAAGCAATCAAGTGATCTGTGCTTGTCTTCTTACTGCTTTCTGTAGTAGAGCTTGGTCAAGAAGGGGAATGGCCTATCCTTATTCCTTCCTTCTCCTTTTCTCGCCTCCTGACATATAGGTCTAGGAATCTTTTTATGTGTTGATCTCAGTAGAGAAAACAAAGCCCTTCACACGCCCAGCAGTTCAGCCACAGCATGTGACTAGTACAAATGTGCCTATCAGCTCTTCCAGGACCTTCAGTTAACAGGTAAAGTATGATATAAGGGCTACCAAAATGATTAAGGGATAGGAATGCCTCTCTTATGAAGAAAGGCTGAGGGATTTGGGTCTTTCTAGTCTGGAAAAAAGATGACTGAAGGAGAGATCTTATCAGTGCTTATAAATACTTAAAGGGTGGGTGTCAGGAAGATGGGGACAGGCTCTTTTCGGTAGTGCCCAGTGACAGGACAAGAGGTAATGGGCACAAACCTGAGCACAGGAAGTTCCACCTAAACATGAGGAGGAACTTCTTTCCCTTGAGGGTGGCAGAGCACTGGAACAGGCTGCCCAGGGAGGTGGTGGAGTCTCCGTCTCTGGAGACATTCAAAACCCGCCTGGACGCGTTCCTGTGCAACCTGCTCTAAGGTGGCCCTGCTCTGGCAGGGGGTTGGACTAGATGATCTCCAGAGGTCCCTTCCAAGCCCTACCATTCTGTGATTCTGTGATACTTATAACCCTTCCCCAAATCCTGGCAGTTCTCCAGTTGCACTACCTGGCAAGCTCAGCATCCAGACATCTAAACACAGATCAGTATTTTTCGATTTAGTTGGCTTTTCCTGTTCCCTACCACCTTTTCTATACAGGTTTGTCTATTCATGTACTTAATTTATCATTCTACACCTTCCATGCTGTTGGTTATGGTAGGTCTGCCTGAAGCTTACAGTTACAGGGAAAGTAGTTCAATGAAAAATTATTGCCTAGAACATTTCAGAGCTATCCAAAAATATCAGTCTGGAAAATATACTGCTGTTTTCAGTAACTGATGATTTGAAATTATTACATTGTCCAGAGAGCTTGGAGCACATTTTTTTGCTTTATATTTTATAGCAGAGTCATTGCAAGAGTGGAGTAATAGTAGTTCTGATAAACTGTTGGTCTAATAATCTTTATGAAAATTATACTTTGTCTTGCAGATTGCTTGAATAGGTTAATTTAATAGCTTTTCCCCATGCTTATGTGACTGTTGTATTTAAGTAAACATAACTGACATATGTTCACCATTCTAATGTAATAATAAAAAAGAAAAGAAATATTTAAGGATCATATTAGAGTACCCTTACACTTATAAAACAAATTTTGATCAGTCTCCTTGATTTCAATGAATCTAAAGATGTAATTATTTAGCCCTCACTAAATTTTGTCTTCTGAAGCACACTGCTTGAGTTTGATGTTGCAGTAATTTAACTCTTTTCATGCCATTGTGTTAAAAGATTCTAAACTAAAAACTAATCTGGCAGCTCGCTGTGCATCTGTACTTAATAACATTTTACACACAACTTTACCATCAAAATCAGTTGTGATTTTTGTTCATAAAATCCTTTGTGAATAAAACATTATCCAGGGGATTGTCTTTTACTTACTTGTCTTTAACTGTGGACATCATTCTCCTGACACCTTTCTCATAAAAGCAGAAGAAAAAAAAAAAAGGAATACAATTTCTAATAATTTATTAATTAATTGGGGTGAGGGATGTTGGTTTTGGGGGTTTATTTCATCCAGTTTCTTTGCTGTACAGAACATTTTACTGAAGATACAGACAGATACACAATGATCATCTAAGTTCAGCATTTGACATTTATTTTTTCTTTCTTTTGTCAGTTCAGCTATCAAAGAAAAAAGCATGAAGCTTAAAGACAAAACTAAGTAGATTTCAAACTATCATTATTGCTTCTTCACATGACCTGTTCATTTATTGTCTACAATCTACTGTAAATCGGCTCTAGCTCATACAAATCACACCCTTCAAACTTGAATACCATGGACACTTTTGTTTGGGATTTTTTGTTTGTTTGTTTGGGGTGTTTTTGTTGTGTTTTGGTTTTGTTTTTGTTTTTTTCTTTTAGTACTTACAAGGTTGTTTATTGTGCATTTGTCACCTAAGCATATCTAATGCTGAGTTTGTAGTGGGCAGTTTGTTTTGTTAAATGGGGAATAGTATTTGTCTTGTAGTTTGCTAATTTTAAATTTTAAACAAATGCCACTGTGTCACGTCACCTCACATGCAATGCTGAGGTGAGTTAAGTGGTATTAGGCTGAATAGATATCTGTCACTAAGTAAGAGTCAAATGTAGCGTTTCATTTTTCCTTCAGTGGATGGACTTATTTTTGATATAAATTGAAATGTTTTCTCTGGCACTATGTAAGACATTTCTATATACATTGTGGGATATGAGTGGACTGATTGGTTGAGTTCTGTGCTTTTTTTTCAAACTTTCCATTTTGTCCAGCAAATATTTGAAAATCTCAAAGCAAGATGAGATTTACATGGCAGCTACACAATTCAGGTGTACAAGATGTCATTTTTTGCCTCTTGATGTTACAACCAAAAGGGAGAATATATCCTGTAGTGCAAGACAGTTAGGCAGAAATATCCGATGAGTGGATATAGCAGAAAAATTTTTGTCCTCTGAATATCATCCGAAACATCGTGTTTCAGACAAGTTGGGAAAGGACACAGTTTGCTACAGGGAGGTACCATCAGCAGTTTATGATTTCAGTCACAGAGGTGGGGAAGGACTCTCAAGTTCCATTTCTCTCCCAAGTTTTCCCTAGTGAATTTGCAGTGTTTGCTCTTTCCTATAAATGCTCAGAAGATGGTTATGATTTTTTTTTTTCAAATTACTTTGTCCAGTCTAAGTTTAGGTAAATGGCGGAAGCCTTTAGCTGCAGCAGTATTTTTTTTTTAAAAGAGCTGTGCAGAATGCTTAAAAATTTTGTACACAGTTATGTAAGAATAGGGTGGAAAAATCAGCAGTAGAAGTGATAAATGACATCTTCCTCTGTTTGCAAGTCTATAGAAGACTTCCTCTGTTTCATTTCATCAATCTAGTGGTGCAGACAGCAATAAGGCTAAAATGAGGTTAGTTCTGAGATAGATTGAATCTGTCAGCATGCACTAAACTTTGGCAGGGTTCCATAACAGCCTGAAAGTTGGTGAGCTGAGATGAAGAAGCACTTTCATCGCTATAAACTAGACATGTCAGCATACTGACGCCTCACACTCAGAAAAAAAGCCCTGAGCTTTCAAGAGATACCACACCTGCTTCTAGTAATAAATGATATGTTACTTCCTAACTGTTCTCTTAAAGGGAGCTGCATTTATCTTCTACCTGACTCCATGATAACTTTGAAGCCTGGATTTACTAGAGTGGTCAGGCACTGGAACAGCCTGCCCAGGGAGGTGGTTGAGTCACCATCCCTAGAAGTATTTAAGAAACCTGTAGGTTTGTCACTTGAGGCCATGCTCTAGTGGCAGAGATTGTAGGGTAGTGTTTGGGGGTTTTTGTGTGTGTATGGTTGGACTCGATGATCTCAAAGGTCCTTTCCAACCATGAATATTCTATGATTCTATGATTAAAAGTCTTTTTAAAAGGTAATTCCCATTCACAGGGCAGACCTTGATAGACAATAATTACAACCCTGCCGACTAACTGGCAAATTTCATCGCCAGTTTGCAATACCTATACCACAGTGTCATCCAGCTGTAGGTGCGTCAGTGTTTCTGGTTGCCCGCTTAAGTTCACAAACTTGAGCAGAATAAGAGCGCACAAAGCCTTTATACTGGAACGATCTCTACTGTGTAGTGAGCAGTTAGTTTTGTTAAAAAGAGAATAGAAATGGATTTGTCGTTTGCTACTTTGAAACAAATACCACTGTGTCATGTCACTTTACATTCCAACTTTGCAACATTGTTTCTCTTTCGGTATCCAAGGGGAAATCTTTTCTCCCGAGTTAAATAGCTACCTTTAATTTAAAATGGTTTAAACTAATCAGATTTGACCATGGAGATTCAGAATCAGCAATGACATAACAAATAAACATGTTTTCTGCTGTTCACGAGGTATTCTGATTCATCAGTACTTTTAAACATTTTTATTGAGCTTTGTTCGAGTCTGTTTTCACAGGCGCAACATTTTGTAGTATTAGAAAAGCTTGGCAAATAAAACGTATAACTACAGGAAATTGCTATTAACAGCAGGTATAAAAAGGTTCAATTTGGAAAATTCATACAAACCATTAAAAGGTTGTGAAAGCAGGAAAACAGACATGGAATAGGTTAGTAGGTTATTGAACTAAGTCACACAAGTTACTTCCTTTTTGGGTTTATTTTGTGTTCTTTTCAAAAAAAAAAATTCAAAGGATTTTTAAAGATTTTTCTTTATAGGAACTCAGTCAGCTCTGGAAGCTGAAAGTACGTTTAATTTTTTTCTGCTTGTGTTGTATCTACTATGGGTGTCTCAAGACTAGACCTTACATGTGCTGCTGAAACAAAAGAATAATAGTAACAATAACAACAACAATAATAATGAGCACATATAAATGTTTATTCTCATATATTAATTCTTTTAAGTCACCATTATTGTTGGCTCAACCCTCTCCCTTTGTTTTTATCATAAAATGAGATTTTGTGTGCTACATCAGGTCCTGCTTCCTGCCATCTTTGTAATAATACAAAGCTTAAAAAAGATGTAGTCTCTCTTAGGCAAATTTTAGTCTTTTTCGAGAGCTTCGGGGGAAATACTTTTGGCAGTGTATCTGAATTAACAGAGTGAAACAAAATTCAAACCAGGTGTAGGAGGCTCCATCACCATTGACTTCCCTGCAGTTGCAGCTTTCCACATCTGATCTTAATTTGATCCTTTTAGTCTGCAAAATTCTGCTGTAAAGTCACAGTTGGGTATTTCATGAGAATCTCAGCATTTGCTTTTGCTTTCCAAAGCTAGAAACATAAAAAAGAAAAAAAAATAGGAAAAAAAAATTAAGGTCATAACAAAACCTTTATAATCTCCAGCAAGATTCAGTTCTACAAACAGGCTAAGGATTAGGTAAAACTGAGGCTTTTCATATGATAATAGAAATTCACATATCCTTTATTGTCTTTTTCTGTTTTAATATGAAACATCAGCTATAAAAGGATGTAAATACAATGTAAAAGGAAATTTTCAAAATATCCTTCAAAATATCTTCAATCCTTTGCGCCACAAACAGCAGCGCTATACTCCTCACTGTTCATGTCAATCGGCTGTAATGCACTAAATGCTGATGTTGACCTCATGAGAGCTTAATTAACTCTTCTGTTTCAGTTTGCTACTTGCAGATGCTGTTAGGAGGGGTTATTGGTGTAAACACATCTTCACAGCTATGCAAAATAAAAAATACCCATAACCATTATAGACACATTTTTTGGGTCTTATGTTTGGTGACATAACTTCAAACATCCTGGTGATGATATAAAATCATTGGTGATTTTTTTTGTGGGGGAAATCAGCTTTATAAAACCTCATAGCTGGTTACAGTTCTGAAAAACATTCTGAATAGCCAGTTTGTACTTTCATTTTTTCCAAATGTTTTATGAGCAAACCAGAGATTTTCAGATATCTCTTACTCAGCCTTAATCAAATGACGTAAGGGAGCTGTAAATCTGAATTCAATAATGAAACAGTTGTCAAGCAGACATCTTATTGCTTTGTTTCTCTATCACTCTGAAAAAGATCTCTGTGGTCTTTGCTACATTAAAGTGCATTTCTGAACATTATCTGGAAGCAATAGCTCCCTGACACCAATTAAAAATGCCCTTGAATTGAAATTCCTGCAGTTTTTGCTCAAACATATTTTGCGCACATTAATTTCAAGTTTATAGGTCTCCACTGTTGCTTAATTGTGTTTTCTTTTTTCCTGATATCAGTGTTAATTTTATCTTTGCCTTTAATTTCGTGGAGGAGTAGAATAATAGACAGAATCTATGTAGCACCACTTAGTGTGAATCTGTGAGAGACTGAGGGAGTCCTAACAGCTGTTTAGCATCGCCTTCTCTGTTTTATAAGTGGGACATTAAACTTTATGATGCCTTTTGCAGCACTTCAAATTATGACTTTTAAATATTCACATACGTGAATGTATTTCTGAGCCTATATTTTCAATTTATCAACCATAGTGACACACACAAAAAGTTGTAGTAAGAGATAATCCCCTGGAAACTCTCTCTTTGTGGAATCACGTGGCTGACCTGATGCCTTTCTCTTGCTACCGCCTAGGATAAGTCACCAAGCTTTGCATCACTGCACTCTAAGACTGGTATTTCTCATCACACTTGTGTATGTGGGGAAAGTTCGAATTTTCCTTTCAGTTGCCATGAAATTGCTGCCCACGGTTTCAGTTCTAATGTTAGTTGTTTTAGGGAAATCAGAGCTTTAAAATAGCTTGAAAATGTTGCACTGGCAAGCTTTTGAAAAAGTGAACTGAATTCTGGGTGCTTGCAATATTTGGGCATTCTGTAACATGCCCTGGGGTCCAACATGGGTTTGAAACATTGAGAAAATTCACAGACTGCCAGTCCAACTGGCAGGGCTGTGTTCCTGCAAGGAATAGGGGAAGCCTGTCTCTTTTAATGGTTCAAAGCTAGGAAGTACGTAGATCTAGAGCTTAAAGAGTTACCGTATCCCATAGTTTACGTGTATTTTCCATAAGCCAGACTTTCCAGGCTTTGAACCTGTCTTTGTGTTGTGCTGCCCTTCCAGTTGCTGAATCTCAGATATGTTGATTTCTTTTGACTCCAAGAAGTGACTAAGCAATTTTTCCAATGTGTGGCTTGGCTTTGGCAGTTCCTCCCTTAAATGGAAAACCTCCTCCTGTCACATTTGCTGCAGCAGCAGGAACTTATGATGTCATTATGTGAACTGCAGAACTAGTACCACAGCCCTCCTGAGCTCTTTATCATGTTTGCTATTGTCTCTCTAGAAAATCTCAACTTGGTTTTAGACCTGAAGCAAGGTGGCTCTGTCTTTTTTTTGCTTCTAGTCTAAACTTATAGCTTTTGGTTACACATCGGTTTCTGTTACCCATCCATGTGCTTCTAGATAGGAAGTGTCAGGGTGGGGCAATCCCTTTCTCTTCTTCAGTGTCTTGGCAGACATTTAAAATTAATCATTTTATCAGTATGAGGGGTACTACCTCCACTCAGATGGAACTGCTTTGTAGGTTGCCTTTGATTGCTCTGCTGTAATTTCCTAGACAGTGTCAAAGTATCAAGCTTCCACTTCAAAATGAACTCCTAAAGCCATTCTGATGATTGAAGTAGAAATACAATATGCCATTCACAAAACTAAGGTGGGACTCTAAAGCAAAAGCCACATACTGAAACCTGTTGCTTCAGATGTTGAAAGATAGGCTGATGGAGATCTAGAAAGCATTTTGTCTGATAGGGTTAGATGACCAAATAATATTTTCCATCTCTGACTTGTGGAAACATAAATATCTCCATATATGAGAGTAACGTAACACCTTTATCCTGAGTATAAACTTATGAAATGCATAGCAGAGTTGAGATTTTGCATCTGGCTGGGGGGGTTTATAACACAAGTTTATGCTTTTAAATCATATTTTACCCTAATATTTACACACAGGGTTTTTTTTCAAAAAGCCTTTCTTAAGAAAGAAAGAAAGAAACACAAGTGCTGGGTAAAAGGAATTGAGCTGTACATTCAAAGGAATTGGCCATCTCATCGGCTGGTTTAAATCAGGGTAATTCCATGGATTTGTAGCAGCTGGGCATCTGGACTAGAGATTTGTCTAATCTGGGGGCCAAGCTCTGATAAATAAGGAATTCCCATCAAAGCTTTTGAAGCTCATGTTCCTTTTTTTTTTTTTTTTTTTTTTTTTTTTTTTTTTAGGAAACATCTCCAAAAAAAAACGGGAAAAAA